>KB297741.1:90716-159928 GCA_000328365.1 Capitella teleta
ACGTGCACTATATATACTTGCGTTTTACATTTTTAGTGTTTATTACCACCATTTTGCACTGGCCGTTTGACGCCATTTCTTCGGTTGTCATGCGAAGTTTTATTGTGAATGAAATCAACACTGCTTGAAGTGAGCGGTGAATCCTGATAAAAGCTCACCGTCTCCTTTCAATCCGCCGTATAGCTCAACATCATTATTATGAACATTATACCAAAGCAATATATTCCCAATCAGCTTGGTATGGAATTCAATTGAAACCCAATTCAATCGAACTGCGCTGTCTACGATTCGATTAGGGAAGCGACCCCTGGCGTGCCTAAACTTATACACACTTGACAAAATAATGGAAAAAAAACCCAAAAAAAACGACCAAATCCATTCTTGTATATTATAGTTAAAGAAATGTGTATTTCCTAATTGGAACTAGATGTGTATTTCCTAATTGGAACTAAATGTGTATTTCCTAATTGGAACTAAATGTGTATTTCCTAATTGGAACTAAATGTGTATTTCCTAATTGGAACCTATCAGGTTGCTCACTGTGAATTGAGAAATTTGCCTTTTGGGGAAATTTTCCCAAATTCTAGCCGAAAAGTGATTTTGTGTGTAAAGTAAGCTAGAGTGCGTCAATCCCCAACGAAACTGTACATATTCACTAGTGGAAGCCACAAGTGAATAAATCCGCTTCGTGTCCCTTTATTACGTAATCGACAGTAATTAAGTCATTATGTCTTCGTCTTGTTGTGCGTCCTTATTGTTACGTAACATGTTGCATTGTTTCCTTATTTCATATTAATGCAGCTGCTCGATATTGTCATCGAAACCCATTGGGACAGACTACAACAGCTGATCTACCTCATTGACATGGCTGGCCCCCATGGCAGATGAACTTAAAAAAACCCCGATTATACTATGACGGCGTTCCGAAACATCTGACATAATTATGACTGAAGTACGTCATAGACCCTTCTATAATATGTGCATTTTTTTAGCAAGATTTTATTGTCCATTTATGGAATGAAAACTCCTGAAAATTCGAAGTGACTGGCTTGTGATTGCTTGCACGATTTCCGGAATCGAAGTGGAGATATTTGTTTATGTGATTATAAATTAACGGTGGGATTTACGTGTATAGGGGCTGTAATGAAGGCCATCGGGATGTATATTTTCTCGTGTATCTTTTGGTGTCTTTATGTATGCATTGCTCGCCATTGAACTATGGTACTTGCTTGCACGCTGAGCGAGTTGGACCTAAATCTGCGAGTGGAACCCAGTAGAACTAGGCTCATATTTTTGTTCGTGAACTCATTTTAAGTTTGCTCATTGAAAAACTGGTAAAAATTGTCAATGAAATCGACCCCATGTAGGTAATGCTACCGAGAACACCGCATGCAATGAACAAATATTCATAATTCTGTTCAGATCGCACATTTATAAAGCGGACACAAAGCCATCGGAGTAGTGGTGTTTTGACTGATGACCATGTCATCGCCTTCAACGCATCACTTGACTTGATGCCACTTCGTCGATGTCGTTCCATGAGCAACTATGGTTTATCTCCCTATTGACGCTATATATTGTTCAAAATCTTCAATATTCAAATGAAATCGTCAATTTCGATCGCTGCTCGTCTGAAATTCGAGTCCCACCAGACGTAATGCACACACGCGAGTAACTAGCAATGATAATATGACATCCAAAGCATACAATTTGTAATTAAGTAGGGAAGACCATAAATAGCTAGGGCCGGAAGTGAGGTGTCCATTTCATAAAATTCACATCATAGTGCACGAAGGGACGCGCACACGTAACGCCGATAATCGTTACGCGCACGTGCACGACTTTTGTGGAATACTCAGCATATGATAACACCATTCATCAGTTTACCCTATTTATATTGATAATCCAGCACGTGGCTTTAACGGCTCCAGACATTCATCAATCTATTTATAGCTCTTCTTAGATCATTGAACCAACAGAGAATTAATAGGAGTTAAAAATAAATTAAAATTGCATTACTCACCGTTCAATGCAAGTGTCAATCAATATATAATATATGGAATGAACATCGATTTTTTTTTTTTGTCACACATTGTGATTGTTTCTCTCCGTTATTTGCAATATTGTGTTGATTGTCGGTTGGCGGTTTCAACCGTCTATATAATAGCTGCCTTTCATAGCTGCTCTGTTGTGACTTTGTATTATAGATGTCCAGCGTATGGCTTATTGGCCCGCCCTCCACTGTCGAAATGGACCTTTTGTGTTGGACCAAATCTCGTATACGAGGCTATACGATAAAGCTCTTATAAAAGGTCTGTGATGGGAGAGCGAAGTCGAAGATATAGAGCTCTGGAAGCATAGTTTGGAATCATATTAGAAAAAAAAAATGAGGCGATGTATTTGGCTCAAGTTAAATGTCATCGACTGAGCGTGATTGTGCAAGTGATTAATTGTTGAATATATTAATAGATTGTAGTAAAATAGAATACATTGGCACTGATGGCCCAATGACCCCATAAGGTGAACATCTGGGAATTGAGATGCAGTCGATCGGGTCGCATAACTCATAACCCGACGGAGTCGTACGAGCAGATTTCTTTTGCGGTTTGGACTCAACGATTCTCCTTCCGTTCACTGTCAGTGTAGCGAAGCATTACCTCTATGTGAATAGCTTGGTGTGTGCAGCGCAGTGCCTTTTAGTGTTATGGGTGGGAACTTCGACTCAGATTGCCATATCAATCAGGAGATATGATTACGCAAGCAGTTATAGTTATATGCAAAATGAAGATTGATGTCAACATTTTCGCCAGAACAGACTCATAAATCCTTTGTGGTTCTTGTGTTTCATCATCCATTATTATGTTTCTGCGTTTAGCTCAATTATCCAAATATGACAACAATGTATAATAGTATAGTTCCTTCTTAGCGCTTCTATAAAATGCAATTATTAATAATGATAAAATTGTAAAGGTGAATGAGGACAGAATGTGAACATGTGTTACACAATCGGTAAAATTAGATCGATAGAGTGGCTGTAAAGGAAGTCAGGGACACTTGACAAAAATATAGACTAGATCTACTACATGGGCGAGGGGAACTTATTCTTGTTGAATAGAAAGTAATTCAAAACTCGATCGCAAGGCTTACTTTTTATGGTGATATCGACGGTCATCGAAAATAGCACAACCGGCCGCAAGGGGGACACAATTCAAATCTGCCGGATGTGAACTGCCGATTTCCATGCTAGAAATTGTTCATGAAATTGACCAGAAGGATCCGACGGTCACGGACTGGATCCAGTTGAGACCTCGCAGACCTGCAGGGGTGTCAAGTGAGGGGATGTTCATGACATCTGTGATCGGAGTGGATTTGCAAGGTATCCCGAGTCCAAGGATTTGTGCCGGCCTATGTTCCTTCATCAACGTCAATTTTGCCGGGGAGCTCAGCCAATCAGAGAAGAAGAAAAAAATCCCCGAGTTCGAGGGGCTGATCGGTGTGGCTTGTGACTGTGACATACTAGTATACTTCGTTATAATTTATTAGTACGGCTGGGCACTATGTATGACTCTCTATGATGTATCATGCCGGATAAAGAACCCTTGGGATCTATCGATAATCGTGTAGGTCATGCTTTCGTGCCCGCACCACACGAGAGAGCTTGGAGAAGCCATCAATCCCAATTATAATCATGCTCGTTGTCCTACAAAGACCTGTTGTCGGGTTTGTCATCGGCTCCCGTGTTTGAGGTTCGGATGTCAGTTCGTGATCCATGGGCTAAACTTTCTTACCGTTCAAATTGCCGGAGCTGGGTGAGGAGTCTGGTTTAGACCACACAGATTACAAGGACACATTGTTTCTGGTGTGGACTCGGATGCAGATCCAGCACCTGAACTGATGCATAACTAACCCAAGAATTACGATAAATTGTTTGTTGAAAATTAACGTTAACTTGTTCTTGTTCTTCCGATTCGCGATACCGTCTACTGGGACTTAATTATTATTTAACAGGTATACACTAATCACCATTTATTTATGACTCCAACTGGGAACTTGTGTCTCTTGATGACGATATATTTTGCGTTTCGTTGAAACACTATGGATATGAAATTCTCTACCAAGAGAGTTACGGAATTCTCTACCAAAAGAGTTACGAGTGCCGCAGCCATCGCCGTCCTTCAAGGAGACATAGAAGACTTTTATGTTTCGTCAGTGTTACATACCCAAATATTTTAATTCATATCGTAGCATTCTGAGTATGTAAATAATATTATTACGTCTGAGGATGTTCCAGTGCAGTGAGTTTTTTTATAAAAAATAAATAAATAAATAAATAAATAATTAATGAATTGTTATTATTACTATTATTATTATTAATATTATTATTAATATTAATATTATTATTATTATTACTATTATTATTATTACTATTATTATTATTAATATTAATATTGATATTAATATTAATATTAATCTGTTATCCGCATCACGATCGAAAAGCTCGTGTGACCTTTCTGCTGATTGGGTAACGCATGTATTTATGCATAATATGAGATTTAAATAGTAATAATTACGAGTCTGCATACATAACAAAAGTTCGGTCAGATTTTGATTTAATATTTATTTTTTCTAATTTATTATTGATTTTTCCTTTAGCAAGCATCACAAAAACTTAATGCTTATATAGAGGTCACGTGATTTGTCAGAATTGAAGCCAAATTTAAGGTGAATTCGCCGTGCGAACAGCTCAATGAAACTTGGCACGCGGGTGCTTTGTGCTATAAATAGCCTATAATAGTCTCCTTAAATCCCCAAGCTTCCGTGATTGGGCGCTTTAACGTTTCGCAGTCATTCTAGTACTTCTATTGTACGCATGCTCCGACTCTTTTAATTTATCTTCACTTCAAAGCTGTGGCTTTCGTGTTTTTTTTAAGTTGAAATGAGATAAAAATATAACATAAGATGATTTGATTTAGTTTAATTAATCTACATTTGAACTTATGATTGTATTAATTGACATTAATTTATTTTTCTCGATTTTGCTCAAACTCTTATACATGTACATTGTATTTTAATCAAACTGTAAGTTATCAATTATTTAGGAGGTAAGATCAAGCACCTACAACAAAGTAATGTATTTATATCGGACACACATCACAGCAATCAATATATGTATACAAACAGCTGAATTAAATAATCATCGAGAAAAGGTAAGCTGAATAATACGCAGATCCAATTAGTGATAATTAGTGATAATTAGTGTAATTTCAAAGGCTGGGAAATGAAATTACAATACATTGTTACAAAGTCATTTAATTAAAAAAATAAAAAACCCGTACTTCTATAGATCATTTCTTATACGAAGGTTCAAGTAAGAGCCAAGCAAACGACTCAAAGTAATTAAGGCTAACTTTTATAATAGCCAGTTGGCACCTTGAGGCATTATATGCTGAGCAATCAAGCTAAGTAACAAATTTACCCGGAAAAAGCACCACTTTTTTCTTTTGCCCCCAACGACGTCGTCGCTGTGCAAATGGCGGGGGGGGGGGGGGCGGGGTCCAAACCCCAAAAAACCCTCGGCTTACTTCCCTTGTGGCTTCCCTGTAATTAGACCGTCGATTGCAAAGGTGTCACTTCCAGCAGCATTGTTGGTCACCAGAGAATACCTGATTTTAGTCCCGGTTTCATGTGTTTCTTCTGATTGCCCAGTGTCTTGGGAGTTACGCATGTCATACTGTGTCATACGTACACTATCAGTCTCCATTATAGATTGCACCAAGTGGCTTTCTCTCGGCGAGTTGTGGCGAATGGATAATGGACGGGAAAATTATGAATAATCCTCATGATAGGACTGTATGTTGAGTCGAGTGATTCTGAGTGAATGTGATTTAATTGTGTAAGACATGATAGGGTGCGTGAAGTTTATTTTAAGAATTTGTTAAGAAAGTTTTGGCAATAACTTCAGCGCTTAGGGTTGTGCTCTTTTATGTATTACATGAATGTGCATGCATGTTTTCATGGCACACAATGAGGTCAAAGGTCACCATTATGCATAATACGTTGAACACACAAGAGCGTTTTCAATTGCTTATCTCTCTCTCTCATTTAGCTTCTTTTTTTAAAATTTCCTTTGATTCTAGAGATTAGACATATGGCTCAATTCATGTGCAATGCGGTGCTATATATCTTTAATGGATGCCACACAGATTGTGATATTTAGTGAAGATAACCACTACGCATAATTATTCGTGCGATGCCTTACTCTAGCAATGTAATTTAGAATACTGCGACAGTAATTTCGGCTGTCAACTATTCGTTAAAGGAGATTTCGCTCTCAATAAATCAACAAAAATCTTCAAAAATGTAAATAGATCATGTGAGTGTGAACTTCTTTGTTGGGCGTGATTTCGTGGGGAAAAAAAACTCAGCCCTAACCAGTATGCTAAGCCTAATAGGGCACCCACCTATTATGTATGCATGGAACAATCAGTGCAAATATCAAATAGCAACCAATTGCATCAAATAGCATTGCAACGCCAACAGCCCATGGCCATGCAATAAGTCTGAATGCCACAATTAACACCGAGCCATGTCCCATTACGTAACCTTAGCGCATGCCACCCCTGCCTCCTGCCCAGCTGGCCAATGCCACATGCGACCCCCAACGGCCACTAAAGCATCATCCTCTTCCTCCGACGTACATCACATTACCTTATGTACCTTATGATGATGTATTTATCCTCTCACGACTCACGGCGATGTGACCCGCGGAGAAGATGGCTGAGTCTTATGAGCACATTGGCCCTCCTGGCGTACCATGTACTGAAATCGTCGTTTTGTCATCGGTGATCTTCAACCGCAATTGAAGTATCCCAGTTGTATCTAATCAAATTAAGAATTGGGGTTTGGGCCTTCTTTACTATTTGCCACCAGGAACGATTTATATACATGATTATATAATAATATGTAATTATATGATATATTAGGGAGTTATATAAACTTGGCGATTGGATGTTTATGAACTTCAAAGAATTTCAAAGTATATGTGCAATACTGTTTTTGCTTTTAATAAGATACAAATATATGTACTGCAACTAGGGTATCGAAATAGGAGTCTGAAGAAAGGAAAAGAAAAAGAAAACCAGGAAACGGTAACAAAACAATGTAGGCAAAGAAAATCACATAGCACATCTAGTACATCCAGGAAAAAAATAATAGAAAAGTGAAAATGGGGTCAAAGATAAAACAGTGAAGAAGGAATAACAAAAACATAGAAGACCGAGAGAAATGGGATTATTTGATTCCAATCAACTGGTCCGACAGAAGACGCATGAGAGGTTTGTATAATATACTTATTTATCCGCACGTTTGCTCACACCTTTACCTGGCTACTATTTAGTTATAATTACGCAGCATCGCGTTTCACGCACAGTTTCTACCGCGATAATGCACCTCAATATTGAGCCAATTATTGCCAATTTACCCCTTTATAGATGCATGGTATTTTTCACAGGAATAATTATTGTTTCAGTGGCTATTTTTCGATCCGCATTTGCTTCTGCGGTCACCGTTGGTGCAACTAAGCTCAACCACATGAAACAAGTCAGCGTTGTTGCTGCTTGTTTGCTTTCTCAGAAGCACGTTTGCTGTCGTACAGGAGAGGTTAGCCATCCATCTAAAAGACTCGATTTGTTGGAGAAAACCGAATTGCCTGACCTCGAAAGACGATCGTACATTTGCATTACTGAAATCTGAGGCCAAAGCTCAGCACTCACTAGGATAATTATTATCCAAACCATATCAAATTTAGTCTGCAACAGCGTATGTATGAATCTTTCATTGCCTGTGTATATATTAAAATACCGACTATGGTTAAGGTATTTAGCTTGGAGATTTATGATGTCACGATGCTATGAAAACCAATTACAATTTAATACCACATAATGGCTACCTTTTGTTTAAAAGTTTCTGATTCGTGAGAGAAGAGGTCATGAACTCCTGTGGCATCCAACAGCGCAATTAGGCCTAGCACTGTGTACTAATATCCATTGTGGTATGCTGATGAAAAAAAAAATATCGATAAAAGATAAATCCCCAGGCTTCAATCTTGGCGCCCGTACCACCCGAATGGATTGGGTGGAACCGTAAAACCTAATATTTCCTCGCAACGAAAGAAACTTTCCACCTCATGCACTTCTTCTAATCGATGAGAAATACAAAAGGAAATCAGACTCAACCTGAGACCCTCTCATAACCACGAGAGGAGAGAGGTGTATTCGAATCGTTTCCACATTTGGACAAAGATACTAAAACATTGATCAATAATTCTGGGAACTTGGGGCTGCAAAGGTATTGTTCCCAAGTGGATGCTTTGCAAGTTGCTGGCCATTATATGAACATTTGCGATTGTAAAACTTTTTGTGGTGATTCCAGGAGGTCTGCATTGTAACCAACATACACCATGGTTCACAGGTCGCAAATGGGGCAGTCTTAATGTATCGAGCAACAATGTCGTCGAACTATTTGTTTGGTGTGCCTGTTGACTGATTGTGGTGCCTGGATATCGGGCTTTGTCACATGTTAAGCAGGGTAGGCCTACGCGAAATCATGTATTCTAGATATGATAATGATCAACGATTGTTTGATATACTAAGAAGTATTAGCATCAACCTACCCTTAGCCTGTATGCTAGTGTTAAACCATAAGGCTCGTACGTGTACAGATAACAAAATAAAGAGTGCGTATATTAAAGCCGTTTTCTTCATCTGGTAGCACAAAGAACTAAATTAGCTTCCATGGTTCACTGGATTATCCACTAATGTATGTTTAATTATGTGTAGCCTCGCATCTTGTAAAACCTTACTGGCATACCCACAAATGAACAGGTGACCCTAGCAAAGATTTGCAAAGCTAGTTATGAGAAGAAACATGTCTGTTAGGTTGAACGTCATTAGAGACAACGAGCGACACGTGGGCAATGAAAGGATCTTTTGCAAACGGCACGAAACTCAAACTCGCAGATAATCTGGAAATAGCTTACCTACCATATATTACAAGTACAATTCAGATTATCTTGTAATTGACTAATTGCACGTGTACATGTACATTAGAGCACAGCATAATAATTGAACGTTCAGATAGACAGTAGTCTCAATTTAAAAGACCATAGCTGCTAATCCCTTATAATGCTTAAAAAACATATACTTCTTTTTAAATTATGGTATCTTAGTGGTATTAGTTAGAGTTTACGGAGCGACACTTGCCAAGTGTGGGTTGAATGGCGTTTCCATGGAGAGAGGGGGGGAGGGGTCTGAGACTGACTTATCACCATGCATAGAACGCAGCGATTCAATTAGGATGCATTGCAAGGCGATGAGCCATGAAAGGCTGGGCATGGATATTAAGCTCCTAGGGGAACGGCGGGAGGGGAGGGGACCTGGGAGGGCTGCACGTGGATCACTCTGATTCCGCACACAACATAATGAAATACCTGGATGGTTCACCCATATAATTCTGAGTTTAGCATTTAAGCTGCCTTATCATGAATTGGTGATACCAATTATTTTCTGTCATAACTTGCTTTCAAATCACCAGATGAGTTAATTGCGTACACGGCATACGATATTACCCTGTTAAATAGTGTCTGCCTTATCCAACAAAGCAGTAAAAACAATATTATGGTTAGCACAACAATATCACTGTATCTATAATTTTGTGTGTATGTGTGATCTTGATTATACGCTTCTAATTAAGTGTTGATATCGCAGCAAAAGAAGAGAGTTACCAATGTGGTAAATGGGCTGTATTCATGCACGCAAATTGCCTCTTATTTTCCGCTCTTGGTAGCCGATTATCCCGCTTCTGAGTTTTAAGCCTGCGATTTGTCGTTAGAATCTCAACCAGGTCCCTACGTCGTAACGGATTGCTGAGAAGGCAGGCGATGATCGCGGTCTTGGGAAGGTTATAGCGCAGCGAAAGCCCCTCAAAGACCGGTGTTGATGACAACGTCATTCTAAGGATAATGACTTCAGTTTTCATCAACGCGTTTGGCTTTTTTTTTTTTTTTTTTTTTTTTTTTTTGCCCAGCATGAAGACATATGGATCCATATTCAGTTTATCTACTTTACGAGGGTAAGCTCAGTGACTGTAGATTGTGTAATAAAAATATAGATTACAAAACAAGTTCCTTGGGTCAAGTCTACGTCTGTGAATTAGTGGTTCTTAAAATATACTTTGATCTCCGAGAATAAAAAGTTTATTTATGGTTGATTGTGCAGCCTATTTCGGATCAGTTATTTATCCTCGCAGCTTTGCTCTTTTCTATTACTTCCATATAACCCCAAGATCACGGTGTGAGAATTTACCTCCTATAAGTCAGCCCACTTCACGAGAACCACCGACGCCTATTGTCCTTGTGGTTGTCGACATTGGGACAAACAACTTTATGCTCTTTAATATGTACGATGACGCCATTATCATGAGAATCAGACACCGTTGAGAGGCAGATGTAGGTCTTCTGTTGGCGGCCAGAATGGCACAAAAACAAAGCACAATCTTGTTGACGTGAGGAAACGTCTGCGTAATTAATCCATGTCTCGTCTCTCAAATTGTTCCGAGCCAGCTCGACAATTCGGTCGGCTGTACGACTCTGGGTGTTCCATCATCTCGAGTGCTATGCCTCTAAGCGATTAAAGCAATCGATCCATCAACGACAAGTGGTCAAGACCTTTAATTGGATCTAAAGTTATGGGATTAAGTCGTTTGTTATAGGTGTGTGTATACGCGGTGGACATGGCATGTATATTTATATACGTGATTCTGGTTGAAGGTAGATCATAAGAGTAATGGCGTTTGATTCTCATAGCACTAATTCTCCTCCACCTCCACCCCAGAGGTCTTCCTGCGAAAATTAAGTGCTTCCGGGGTGCATGTATCCGAGGTGTCGCGTTAAGTCGGGATCTAATTATCCTGATGCTCTATTCATCAAATCTATTGCCGTGTTGTCTTCCTCTACTGACTTTTGAATATTCATTATATTATAATGATATTAATATTCATCCGGGTATATAATCCAACATGATTGATGGCTGTGTTTCTGATCCATTGCATGCATTCTGATGTCTGAAATCTTAAGCTGTAATAAATTGACCACATATACGATGTCAATGCGATTGGCTAATTATCGTTGACCTCAGCCACCCACCACGGCCCTGGCTGTTACGCAGTCCCTTTAAAATTACTAGATGGTTGAGCCTTAAAAGCAGCATCACCCATAGCCCTATACTATGGCTGATCCCGATCGCCCGTGGATCAGCCCTACCATGTCATGTGTAAAAATGAGTACATTTATTACAATTTTAGGCTTCCAGGTTACCTTACAATTTTCACACAAATAATCCGCCAAAAATAACAGCGTCCATGCTTTAGCTCGTTCTGATTGAAATTTCGCACCTTTCTTGGAAATCAGGCCGGCGTCGTACAAAAAGTTGAAAACGAATTATTTCTAGAAGAGTCAACAACTATTGACGTGAGATATGATTAGAATGGATATTTTGTGATGTATTCACGAGAAATTTAGTAGACTATTGCAAAATTATTGTTGTTGAAAGACGATTTTTCATAACGATAGGCGAGCTTAATATGGCAGACTTTATGCCGCATATTTGATAGGCCTACATCACACCCATGTCAACATTGTGAGATTCTTAGCACGCTTTTTCCATCCGTGTCACTTGCTATAACGAGTTGCATATTAGGGCTCTACACGTTGCAAAGAAGTGCACTCGTGATATTGTTGGCTGTCTCTCTCAAGCGTCGTCACAAACTAGTCTTTCTGAAAAATCAAATGTTTTATGTGATGTGGTTTTCTTTCAAGGGTCATAGTCTCTCCGTGAAAGGGAATTGGTAATTTAATTTCCTGAGGCTCCAACCTCATTTGTTTCAGCTTGAATCGAAGCGATCTCCCTCGAGACTCTCCGCGAACGATGTGGGTCGAGTTTCTTTGAGATATTCAGCTGTTTGCATTTCTCTGGTGCTTTCCGCGTTTGTTGGAAATTTAACCTACCGACTTTTAACGTATCACTTATCCGAGTCATCTCTCTAAACTGTGATTCTTTTACCTTGTGTGGATTCTGATGGCAGAATCATATAGCACCGAGATCCTGATTTCAACACTGGTTTCGTAACACTACAAATGCGTTCATGTTAAAAACCTTTGAAGTGAGTGAGTGCGGTTGATCTACGGTATTACTAAACCATTGCTAAACCAGGTTTACTGTGCTATTAGATTCGGCCATTACAGTCCACGTGTGAGCTGTATTGATACCATGATATGGTATGACACAAGTGTGTTTCATATTATGAAACACACTTGTTGATAACAGGTATTCATGTGCACGAACCAGCGGTGAGCGATTACCGAGAATGTTGTTTCTAATGATGGACGCTATTAATTAGTCGCGCTTAGTGAAATGGAATTTCGCGTGTTGGTCCTTGAATTGGGCGAGGGGGGATCGAGGGAATTTTGGGGAATGGGGTATTACGATACATTTTAGATCCCTGGTACCACCGCAATCTCTCCTTCAGACGTTGCAATTGGACCCGTCATCAGGTGATTGAAAAGCTGAATTGCCAGCCGATTACTGCGGAAGCCATGGTGCATATCGAACCAAGGGGCCACAAAAGCTCTAGAAATTGCATATCCTAGAATCACAAATGATGCAGAATTTGCCACATCAGTATGTGCCTCTATATAGCACCTAAACCACACGCTGCATCATAATGGTGCTAATTGTGCACTCAAAAACTCAGAAGATGGGCTATCGAGTGTAATGGATTGTGCCTCATCAGTCACGGAAGCCACGCTCAATTTTGTTGTTTGCTTGTTTTTTTGTTTGTTTTTTGTTTGTTTTTATTACTTTTTTTTTCTTTTCTTCTTCTGAACTAGGTGCCTGATATAATCCAGGGGATTCATAGGATAACAGGATATCGTAAAAACTCGCTTATAAATGCATCCTGAGCTTAGAGGAGGAGGGAGTCAATCGTGACTCTTGCAATCTCCTCCTGGTCAGGCAGGGGTTAATGGGACCGCTTTGTATAAAAACATATAGTTTTTCACTATATAATGATTCGTTGGGGATATCCGTTCACTGCATGGGATTGTGTCCGGCTTTGTAATGGTCCTGTGCAAGAAAGCTTCCTCTTCTCTGCGGAACCATTAAGTTTTGTCGCAGAAGGGAAAACGCACGAAGGGTAACCTATTGTCATTAGATTTACGGCCACTTCAACTTGGTCTCCGTCTCTTGTATTTGGCCAGTGGAGTAGGCAAACTTTGTTGCACTGATAGCCTAAACTTGAATCAACCGAATCAGTTTCTCCGAATGTCCAGTGACTCTCGGACACCTGACCAATCCTTCTTCTGTCCGCTGAGACAATTGCTGTCAACATCAAGTTGCCGTGTGGTAATCGGAGTCTGTCGTTGCAGACTTTTTCATTTGTCAGATTTGTCATTCCATATCTCTCTCCTCACCGCTTGAAAGCCTCTCAGTTCTGTTTGCAATCATTTCAAATTTGGCTCGTTTTTGGCTCGAGATAAATGCTATCAGTTTTTACCATGATGTGCCATGAGAGTGTTGGCATTGCATCAATGTTAGCTCATCTGTCATGATGACTTTTACACTGCAGCTATCACCTCAGAGTCCTCAAGAAGTGAGGCGATCACCCAATTCCCCTGTTGGGGTCCAGAATAGAGGCACGGGCCAAGAAGGATGGACACAAGGGTAACTCAGTTGCCGCAGCAATCTGCACTGAAGCGAATGATGAGCAGAGGAGTGAAAGAACCGCGCTCGCTGCTTGGAGGTGTCTTCTACAGACTTTAGTTTAAATTGAAACCGTTCCTTGTATGCGTCCTCTGTCGAAGCTACGTGATGAGATTTCTGCTCGTTTTGTCAGCCATTAAAGGCAGCTGCTGCTGCTGGGCATATCTTGTCGGCATTACGCATTGGCTATTAGTCTTAGTCTGAGTGCCAGTGAGTGCTTGTTATGTGAACTTATGTCATTCCACCAAGGTGATGCCAACGAGTAAAACATACAGCATTACTCGTGGGATGTTTTTGTACGCATAGAATATACCATTTTGTCCAAATGGGGAAAATATAAATTGTATTAAGTTTATTATGTATAAAGTTTGTATTGTGTTTATTTGTATAAAGTTTATTATTCCATTGTTGCAAATTGGCTATTTTCACTCGGGGTTATGACTAATTAGAAATTAGGGAAAGGTGGATGACCGCATAGCTTTATCTAATGAATTTCATGCACTTGCCATCTCTTCACCTTCCGAGTACATCTCTTTATCTCTTCGTTCATTTCGTCTTGCGTGCATATGTCAATGACCTCATTATTCCAGCAATTGGTTTTGCAGGATGCTGGCGTGTGCTTTGATGCGAGCATATTTAGAGGTAAATCGACTAAATCCGCCGTATCTGTGCAAGAGGCGATCACGGCTAACTGGCTCCAATGGCGAAGTCCTCTCGCGATTTGCGCTAATCTCACCCCTTTTCTTCCGTTAAGAGAGCCACTATGCAATGTGCAGGCCTCATAATTATACAGCAATATATTACATGTTTTGTATGATCATTATTGCTCACTGATTGATATCCAAAGTTTGGCCCTTTTTCCCCCAATTTTGATGCCGTATTTTACTTTGATATGCGATTTAAAATCGGTGCTATAGTTGGAACTTTTCAAACTTTTCACTCATTTGCATTTTGTTGCCATGGTATCTAGTGGCACTCTCGTTTCGCGCGTTCTTTCATTGTGTGGCATTCTGACAATCTGTGTGTCAGTGCGTCATAAGGCATATGGTAAAGCTTTGTTAATGGTACAACTTACGGTGTGTTGGCGGTAGTCCTTTGGTAACTAGATTAATTACGCGCAGTCTCCTTTTATATCGGAGGATTTGCCATTTCACGGTTTCGTGGAATGGCCAGTTATCCATTAAGAAACCAAGGATTTCAGCCACGTGGAATTAGTTCAGGGGTGTTAAGTCTGTCGCCCTATAATATAATGTGATATCTCTGATTTCGTATGCATGAATGGTCCTTTGAGAAGCAGCATCGATTTGCTTCTTTGTGATACAATTTCTTATTCCATTCGCTGGCTGGGTTGGAAAACTAGGCGTTTCGATGGTCACCAATTAGAGAAAGCCGTGATCCAAACTTCAATTGCAGAGTCTCAACGTACATGTATTCAACTTTGATCTGAATTCTGTAATTTATATCTATCATAAATGGGATAAGTGGATTTCCAATGGACACTGTATGTAGATAATTCTGAAATCGCTTTGGAGTTTAAAAAGAATAATGAGATATACCACAGAGCATGCCGATAATGCTGGAATTAATCATAGACTTATGACATATCTTTTGTTTTTGCTCTGTCGGTAGACATGCCAAAACCGAATGTGATTTGTTTCTATTTACCGTCACTGTGTGATAGTGCAGCATGTGATTTACATAAATTACACAAGGAACATTCACTTATTTGTCTCATGAAGTCTTGTGTTTCTTCTTTTGAAGAACACAAAAATCGGCTAAGCATTATAACGCATTAAGTATAAATAATGAAGATGCTATTTTGAAATCAGGTCAGAGCACAATATCATAGTCCTTCAGCATCGGGACTCGCGCTCATACTGGAAACGTAGCGTTATGAAGTTGACACAGACAATGAATACCATTGCCCAGAGCAGCCCTCCAGACGTTATGATGCCTCATGTTCAGGAATTACATTATGATCTTCAAGTGTGTTATGCATCAATGAAATTGGAAACTTGGATCAATTTTGGTCCATCAGTATATTCTGTTTGGCACTTCAACGTGAAGCTGGTAATCATAACGCACCACTCGATGACATAGACCACGGAATTGAGATCGACTTTAATTTTTAAGGAGCTGCCCTCGTGGCTCCATGAAAGTGTAGCTTCTTTCTGTTCTTCTTTTATCTTTATTTTTTTTTTCGCGTGGCTTCTTAATCTTTTTTTTTTTTTTTTTTTCTTTCGCATGGCTTTTTTTTTTTTTTTTTTTTCGCATGGCTTATTTTAAGCATGGTTTGTCAATTACAATCAATTGAACGCTTTGGATATATGTGACTCGTTGGATGCTTGCACGAAACCCGATTGCTTGTTGTGTTAAAGCAGGACACCCCTTTCATTAAACTAACATCCCTGTCTCTGAAACTCGCAGCGTCAGCTCATGAATATTCATCTGTTTTCTTTGTTATCTTTAGCTGTCTGAGAATCATCACCTAGCGAATGATTTACTCGTATATTATATATAATTATAACTCTATTCGCCATCAAAAGGCAACCAACCGCTTCGGGAATCAAACTTGTTTCGTCAATCTCATAGCCATCCATTATGCCTTTCCTGCCTCTCTCATTTTGTCAAAGTGCAAAACACAAGCGTCTAAAATTCAGTTTTCAGATTGTTCTGGTGTCTCGCATTGTGAGAAATGGAACACGCTTTTTTGACTTCGCATCAATTTATTAGTCTCAGACATTTCAAGTCGCCGAAGATTGCATTGAAGGGAAATGATGCATGTTTTATGCGCCGTGCATGCTGCAACAATGATGCTATGCAAAGTTAAGATCAGTGTTCTTTCAGAGATACATCAAGTAACGCCTTCATATTTGAAATATATTTGTATATGGAGCCATAGATTGAGGACTCTTTGTTAAGGTCATATGGCTTTAATGAAAACTTACACGATATTTAAGCCTAGTATGGCTCTATAAACCCAGGTAATGTATTACACTTTTGGGTATAGAATACACGAACATACATCCATCGCTCATGGCTGACAAGTATCAAATGACCCCAATCGTTGCCATTCACTCTCAATGTAACATTACTGTCGCTATGAAGTAATCAAGACGTTTTCTTTATTATTCTGGATCATTCTTGGAATATGTCTGGATATTAATTAATGTAGAGGTAGAGTCACTACACGTCGGGGTCAGCAGTAATGTAGTGACTCCACTTCTACATTAATACCCAGACACAGATGAATGATTCCAGGAATGATCCAGAATAATAAGGACGACATCTGATAACTTCATAGCGACTTTTATTATTACCTTGAAAACGAATTGTAATGATGAATGGTCACAGGGAAATCTCGGAGTCTGTCGGCGTGGTCTGAAGTATAGGTACTTGGAGACGGATGACTGATATTGGGATTGGAAATGTCTGTTTTATATGCTGGGTTTGTGGATGAGCAGAAGCCGTCAATTTAGCGTGTAAAGCATGTATAGTCTACATGTATAGTTGGAGGGCCTTCTGTTGATTGCATCAGTCTGTTATTGGTGTGAACTTTGTATCTTTGGTGTGAACGGACTGTTTGCAACGATAGGGCTGGCGCCCGTATTACCCGAATGGGTTGGGTGGAGCCGTAAAACCCCAATCACTCATTAAACGCAACGATAGGGGTCATTTGATACTTGTCAGCCATCAGCGATGAATGTATATTTGTGTATTTTGTATGGCAAATATGTAATACATTGCTACAGTTCATAGAGTCATACTAGACTTAAACAGCATATAAGTTTTCATTAAAGCCATGTGATCTTAACACTCTTAGGCTTTGGGGCATCAGATATGGCATAGCCTGAAATATTAGGTTATGCTGCTTACTTATAGTGTAATTCTCCACCACAGGCATTATTTGAGGCTTTCAACTGGTTTTGATGCCCGAAATAGGTATCTGATGTATGTCACACGCCTAAGAGTATACTTCAGTTCACTTCATGAGATTGAGTAGGAACTTTGAAGAACTTGGGTTGCGTGGTTATTGCAAATTGACTATCGAATTCCGGAATTCCGAACTAGTGCTGAAATCTGCAATATTTATTATTTGACTGATTCCACTGTGAAGCTAGGATCTTCTCACATTATCGCATCCGTGTGAACTTCCCACTCAAGTGCAAACTCTTAACTTGATAAATTCTAGGAAAGTGATGGCCATTATGCAGTATTCGTTGGGGTTTTCAGAAACGCCAGCGTTGCATTGATTACAAGATTTTCTTTGATCGTGATCGGGAATCATTCATCAATGAATCTGTTTTATGCTGGAAGTGACCTTCAGCGCAGCAGCTGAGTTCCTGTGGAAGTGACTCCACTTTTCATCATCGAACAAACTTCGCAATGATTCATTTGTTATATAAATAGGATGCTGTTGTGTTTCATTGCAAACTGACACGTTGCGTATGTTAAAACACCTCGGATAATGAGCATTAGAAGGAGTCTAACCACACGGGGTGCACCGCGAAATGTTCCTCTGGTTTGAGCAAGGCACCACCCAAGCGCACCGATTGATGCCAGGCGTTCTTCAATCAGCTTTGTCAACAGCTTGATACCGTAAACAACCCTATAACGCCCGCAACATGACAGAGATGGCGAGAAATTCGGGCGCGTTGATTGAACACTGGGTCACGACTCCATTAAGCGACCACGTGACCGTTACCCAGACAACGCCAAACGGACAGGAAATCAAGAGACACTAACGGGTCAAAGGTCATGGTGACAAATCTTGGGTTAATGTCGGTGAAGATCGTGGATGCATTCGCGGATGTGTTTGCTCTTCTGGCAATCTCCCAGTGATCGTAACGGCATCAAAGCACCACGCTGCTCCTCCGGCTGAGAATTATTCAATTAGACTTCAAACGGGGAGCACGGATTATCCTTTAAGCAATATAAGTAACAGCAACCACATACTTCATTAGAGGGGCCACGCTGACCTGACTGGGTGCATATAGGGCAAGCCCAACACAGCAGCAATGCTATAGCTCCAGCTGAGATAATAACTCAGAAATTCCAAATAATGAGAGCTTTTTTTACGCATCGCCCATTGGCTGAAATTACTGAGTCAGCCAATCAATTCTTTCTTTGACTCATCTCTCTGGTGATCTGAACATGGACGATAGCACAGTACCATATTGTGCTTGATATCGTATATGGTAAACAATATAGTATGCTAAATGTAGTACTTAAGAGTGTAGTAAGTTAAGTGTCCGCTTATGATAGAGAACTAAGTGATTCAGGAGAGAAACACAAGTGATTTGTGATTTGTGTGATTTGTGTGGCTCCGTCATCTTATTTCCTGTATTCAGATTGTTCTCACCAAAATCTTTCATGTTTGTTAAAAGCGACAGACCCATCACACATCGTTACATTATTCCATAAACGAAGACATGAATTAGCATAAGGAAAATGAGGTGTATAAATCTACCTTCAAAGCACGCACAATCGCCGCACATGTGCTGAATTAGACCTTTCATTCATCACTCGGGTCCTCTTCTTATGGCGAAGATTGCCTCAATCGATTGCAGCAATTGTCTTGACAGCATTAGTCATTAATTCATTGGTCTCTGGTTCTAGCTGGTACAACGAGGAACGAAAGGAGACGCTATATGACTTCCCGTGCAGCGAAAACATAACCACGCTTAAAACCAATTCAAGCTGAATTTCCAACGTAATAATGATGGAAATATGGGTAGAGTATTGTTCCTACGTCATTTTATGAACTTGAGCAATTATTATTATTCCCTTGACACTACTCCATCTGAGATTTACCAGATTCCCAACAGAGCCAAAATGTCAGCGGCAACTAATGGTTATTCGCCACAAGTATTGACCATTTGATGATTAGGTTTTATTGAGCTCATCACGGCAATACACTCGGGGTTTGCCGCTCGAAGGAAGTGCTTAAATCACACAGCATTATAATTTGCGACGACCGCACATAGTCTAGTCGTCATGCCGATAATCGATCTCTAAAGTGCTTTCTGATTTCCGGATCATCGCCCAGCGTGTGGAGCAAAGATCTATCAAAAGACTTGGACCGGGTCCCTCCGGAAAAGCATCTTCTGTCTGTGTAGGCCTACAATTAAGAAGCTTCCCAACCCCATTCGGTTTACCATTCTATGGTTAACAAAATCTGAGTATAAACCCACTGAACGATAATATGTTCATTTGCCGAGTGCCTCACGAGCCTCGACAACGGTAAAACAGCTCTCAAACGACATTCATTTCCAGGAGAAATACGTCCTCAGATGGGTTTAATAGACAGCTCTCTGTATAAGTCCTGACACAAATGGACTTCCTGAAGGTCGGCCAGATTCATGGGTGTAGAAAACCCTGTTTCTCCTTGACCACTGCCCTGCGTAAGCTGACCACTGCTGGTTTGTTTAATCTCGTGATTTCCTCTTCTCGCGAGAAAGATACCGTTTCCATGGTTACAGCTTCATTAGGCCGGCTGCTACCAAACTGCTGTGATTTTGTTTATGTTCGTGGACATTGGGTGCTTTTTCATTAGTAGGATGTCTACAAGGACATCGGATAATTATCGATGCATCTCTTCCGACGCAAACAACACCGAGACATGTATTGCGTAATTCCCTTAGGTCACCCGAGGGATCAGCACCCCGTGACCTTGTGATCCACTTGTAACACTAATCAATCTTCTAAGCATTCTTTGATGAAGTTATAATCCTCCGCTTAGGGAATCAAAAGTCTCTCGTTTTGAGTCATTAATGCAATTGCCCAATTGCACTACTGGTCCATGAGTATATGTCATTGCAACGCGCGCCTATAGGTCTCTCGATACTGCTATAATGAAGTGGCTACTCCCTAAATGTTTTTCATGGTCTCATTGACAGACACGCCCACAGAAAAACGAACACAAACCTGATAAACCAGGTTCGCTAAAATGGCATTCTGAATGAGGAGACACGAAAAAACCCTCTCGCGTGACATTCTACTAGTAATCTTGTTCAGTGATTGACTTAGCTGGTTCTTTTATTCACCTGGTTGCTATGCCAACTGTTGTCATAGCAATGTACTTGACGCTGTTTTGTTATTGCAGATGTAGATCATTGTTATTGGGGGCAATCAAGAGACCTCAAAAGATACATATTTTTTATGTTAGGCACTAATGGAAAACGTATGTTCGTTCCGGTGATCAACTCGCAATTTTCAAAACATCGACCATTATATTGCCGTTATCTTGTACTTGTGATACTCAAGGCGCATGACCTATAAAACATGTACGTATATCTAGCGTCCTCTACACCCCTTTCTTGAACATAGATCCCATAATTACGTTCGACCTGCACTGATGAAATTGTAAAAAAGATGACAACCAGCCTTGAAGTTGTTTCATCTCTGTGAACCTCAGTGAGCCAACTGACGAAATACCTGAACTATTGTGGCAATTTGCAGCAAACTCAACTCCCATTACAGCCCTTTGAAACCATCTGGAGCGGCAAAAGACCAGTCCAATGCTGGACTTGAGGTTGAACAATATGACACTGGATCGACACGAGGATCCCTTCATTCACCTGAGTGAGATACTAATGCATATGATTTGTTTCATCAGATTACAACACAATTTTTCCAAAAAACTTTGTGTTTTTTAATACTTCTGTCAGTCGAATGCAGGGCTGTCGTTTTACGTTTCAGCTTAGCTCGTGGATGTTGACTCCCCACCCTCCGCTGTCTGATCTGGCGGTCTAGCCTCTTCCAAATCACATCCACGCTCGGCTGCAGCATTATCTGCAACAATAATCTGAATTATTATCTATGTAACAGCACTTTACAGAATCTGATGCCACAAATCTCGCAATCCTAGCCTGGGCTATGATAAGGCAATGGCTTATCCAAGACGGAGTGCAACCATCGAATAAGGACATAACGGTGGATGCGCAACAGCTCATACATTGTAGGCAGCGGTTGTCGTTTTAGCGGCTCATCAAATTTTACCTGAGGTTTGGTTGGCAAATGAGGCTTAATAGCTTTCTATTTCCGATTAGCACATTAGCCCCAATGATGAAATTAATTATATCAGAAAAATATTTGCTCTGCTTCAATTGTGGGACATATGTTATATATACGCTAATGTTGCATATTTGCATTGATTAATATGAATCCAGGAATTTATATTAGGGATTGGAACCGTGCTATAAATGGCCATTCATTATGTACGACCAGCAAGTGTCTTGTGGTATGTAATAACGTACAATTAGGGAATCATTAATTCACTACTCAATCAATATTTACAATGTATAAACGGTTTTTATTCCCACTGAAAACTGCGAGTTTGAAGTATATAAACAGGATATGCTTTTCACTGACCGATTCAATGCCTTCTGTATATTCTATGCGAGAGGAATCAATTGATAACTGGCCAGTTACTATGTATTAGCCTACTTATTAATTACTTGGCGGTCTTCTGGGCGCTGAAACTTGATCACTGGTAATTAGTCCTTGGTTCATTAGCTTAGGCATTGAGCGACTGTGAAACAGTTTGGCCCACTTCTGTATGAATTGACCCCACTTCCAAAGGAATACGTGGACCGACGATTAAGATTAATTGTAGCATCGTGCTTGGAAAATCATTTTGTTCCATGCACACAAAATACGTTTGCAGAGATCCATACAATAAACATAGATCCATTATAAATTTTTGATAATAAATGTTAAGCCACCATAAAAGGATATCACAGTAAACACAGATATCACCGAGACACATCGTGAAGATAACTCACCATTGGCCCAAACCGATAACGTTTGGGGATAAATTTATAATCTATGAAACCGATCATTATCATATTTTATTTGTATCTGTCATTAGATTATGAAATACAATAATGTAATTGATTATTTCGTATTAATTAGCACGTGCTATTGGAAATTACCTAGCTGGAAATTATGAAATAATCATAATAAATTATATCATAGGTTTCAGGCTGCTTTATGATTGCATTGTAACATTGCATAATTTAATTATTGTGCATAATTTCATTCTTTAGCGGTGTTTCAGCTTTAACGTCTGGATGTGCCAGTCCTGTTTACTCATTGCAATACGATTTGAAAGAGCTGGCGATCACAAAGCGAACTTATTGTAATCGGTTTACTCACCAAGTTAGTCTTCTCAATGGTGTTGGCTCAGAAAGTAAGACTTTCCGGTTATCTATTGAGATATTAAGATAATAAGATATTCCAGTAGAATGATTATGGGATTGGAGTGCATAGAACGGTTACAGCTAGGGTGAAAATAGCAAAATAAAAAAGAGCACTATTATTCGTTGTAAATTCCTGGCTCGAGTTTAGAGGTGGGCTTCTATTCGAGCAATTTAAGATCTTCCTTCTGATGACTGTCGATTTTGATGACCAGAGAAGTGAGCTGAAATTGACCAGTGACTTAATTAGAATATTAATTTCAAGCGAATTATGTGAAAATTGCAAATAAGGACAACAGAAGAGTGCGGTTAGGAATGGCCCTCAAACAATGCTCAAATGCATCAACACTTATAACAATAACAATGAATTAATTAAAATACAGGATACCTGAATGGTTCCGTGGGATTCCTAAACAACAAAATTTACGTGCATTCCAGAGTAAGCAGCGTGCGTTATGTTGACCTGGTATGAGCGTACAGCATGGGCAGGGACGGTTAATTCGTAGGCTATAATTATACGCACTAAGGCTTGGTTTAAAATCACAACTTCGATTTACGATGCAATAGGTCCATGACAGAGGTCTATAGGCAACAAGGGTGTACTTAAAAGTCCCGCGAGCGTGATGTTGTGTAATTAGGGCCATCGCGGTATATCTTTTCGATGCATTTCCACTTATCATAAGTTTCATGAAAAAACTGCACGTGATTAAACACGTGAATCTACCACGCGAGAATTATTATGAAGTATATTCTTTATGTTTACACTGATCCATCTGAAGCGAACGAATATAGAACGTGTTGACTGTTAAAAAGACATTCACTAGATGCTATTACATCATAGCAGGTTGCCGAAACAGCGCCAAGTGGGATTAAATAGAACAACTCTTTGTCTACTTTGACGTAAGCGTTCTGAGAGAGCTTAAAACGCTTCGTTTCTTGCTCACCGCGTAGCATTAAGAAGCGCCTGTGTCGAGCGACGGAGTCATTCGCTGGCCATTGCAGCAGCGGTGGTCTTCATACACTGTGTTGTACACTGTGTTGTTTTGATTTGGATAAACACAGATGACTGCAGCCAACATGACCATCTGACATGGATACAACACTATCTAACAGTGAGGACTTGCGCAGGTTAAGAGCGCAATTTCGGGAGTCGGGGCCGTTTCAACTTCCGCGTTTACCATGCCCCCCGGATGAATTGGCCGACTCCGATTTTGAATACGGTAAGAGAGAACAACACATTGCGGCGTTTAGGCAATCGTATGCCGCTGTAATTCCCACCTTAATCCCACTCTCGTGATTCTCGCACCCAATTTGGCCTCGGAGCTATGAATAAAACGCTCCCAATGCTATCTGCAGGATGTCACCGAAAGCCACCGATCAGAATGTCACGGTGTTCTGGCTTGTTGCAAACTGTATAATTGTGATATAATACGTTACACCTAATATTGTCTAGGACACTATGATGTAATGATTCAATTACTAAGTTCACTTTGAACTTCTTTTTAAGAGATGGATCCAGTTAAAAGCTACCTTCAAGACATCTTCTCTCAAAAGACTTGCATTCACTCTATCTACATAATGCTTTTTGTAAGTTATAGATCAATCGACTATCATTTAGATACCCGTAAATTTTCTGTATCTCGTTACTTTGTAAGCATGGACGATGGTTCTCGTATGTTCAGCTATAACTTAATTAACTAACTAATAATTATAACTTAATTAATTATAACTTAATTATAACTTAATTAAGGCGTCGGTATGCACATGTTAGCGTGTCAGAGATTTTTTTGTGAATTTTATGATCGCTATATAAAATAAATTTATTATTATTATTATTATTATGTTAGAAGTTCAGCATCCAAAAATTAAATTAATGCTATCGTCTGCAATTATTTGTTATTGGTATAATTTTGTATGTATACTCTGCATTGTTGCTTTAATTATCAATGAAATAATTATTTTGATTTATTGCAATTTAATGATGTTATGACACAATTATATATACCATTTCATTCGCGAAATAAATTTTCACATAATACGAAGAAGGGGAGAACAAAATGAGGAAAAATAGGAAAACAATCATGTCATCACACATAATAAATATGTCACATCCGAAAATAAAATTCGCATTTGATCTATTGACAATTAAATACTCAATTGCCTGAATGATGCATGGATATCTTATCTTGAGAGTATATTCTAGAACAAGTGCATTACAAACGGTGCGTTTCAGTTGTGCGACAGTGCAGTGACTGAACGAACTACTGGTGCTTTTCGTGAGATACATCAATTTCCGAACATTTACAGACACATTACCGTTTTCTTCTAACACGATTTGCGAAGTGTATTTGACAATTGGCTTGCTACTGGATAAACAAGAGTGCCAAAAAGATGCAAATCATTTGTAGAATAATGTCATGAAGTTATGATTACGAGCAAACCCCTCGATGCGTTAATAATTTTTCCCAGGCACTTCTAAGTGCTAAATTGTCGCAAATGTCGTTTAGTGATTTAATTATCAGATCAACCGCGATTTAATTGTGCGACAACGGCGATGATGTTGGAACTGTTGTTGATTTTCCTAGAAATGCAGTATCAAATTCATGTTTCAGAAAGTTATAAGGGGAATTTCGAGGAGCAAGTGATCTCAATTATTTAAATTGATCTCCTTGTGAGGAGGCATCTCCGGTTCCTAACTGATGATAGGGGTTGTTGCTCTGAATGATGTATGGCCCTCGGGATAGGGCATGCAGAAATAATATTCCAAGTCGTAATGGTGATACCCTGTAGCAATAGATTATTTACTAATTAGTGTAAAAGAGTCTTACAATAAAGGAGGCTTCAAGTTTAAACATAATTATTCGATACAATGCAATTTACCTCCACACAACAGAATCAACCTTATACTAAAAATTTAAAAAATCCACAAATCCATAACAAAAAAACAACTTTAATCTTTATATTTCAGGTAGAAGAGTTCAAGATGAAACCGACGTTTGGGGTTTTTCAAAGCAATTACACGTGTTTGCCAAGAGCACGCGTCCTTGGCTTCTTTTATGGCCTCTATGGCGGCAGCAATTCAGGTTTACAGTACCTTGCTATCACCAGTAACCGATCTTTACGATCAATAAGATGTAGTAATCTTGTTTGCCATTCAACCCAGCGTTGATTATATCCAGTTCATTGCTAAAGAAATGGTGCACAACTCTTCCAGGGGGGCGCATTTCCTGATTATGTAATTACAATCCAGGTCAACAGGAATCTTTTGATAATCTTCTGATCTAATATTCTAAATGACATCGTAAAGTGCACGAGCCCCGTTGTGACTGTGAGCCGTGAAATACATCCGGACATTAGCCTAAAGCAAGCATTTCATGTGTTGATTTAACAGCCCAGACGACCCTGAGTTAATATCCTGCGCGGTTTAACATATACAAAATAAGACCACATTTGCCTGTTCATGTATTGGTCATTAATTGCACCCGTATGAGGCATAAAGTATACATACCAGCATATCACTCAATATATTATATAATTATGTATAATGATAAATTCCAAACTGATTCAAAATGTATTCACCAATTACACCAGTAAAATATGAATATTCACCTGTATATGCCTGTATAATTATATAATTAAGTCATCTAATATACGGTGTTAATCAAACTAAATGTTTCAGTGCGTTGTTTGAACCCTCTTGGCTCCTCGATCGTGGTCATACCATTACAATTACATAATTCACCACAGCACACTGGTTGTCGGTGTATCATTTCAGCAATTTTCATCATCTTCTCAGTGTCATTAATTCCATGCATATGTCACTATGATATTATCTAATGTTACACAGGCATCAAATCAGTGTTTGTGATTTAGGGATTAATTCCATGCTAACGAAACATCTATTCCTAACCAATTACGCTATGAAACTTTATATTTTGAACCAAAATATCCCGCGTGTCATCGTGTACTGCCATTGCTATGATGTCATCCACTCATAGCACGAATGAGGAAGTTCGTGAAATTAACAACATTCATGGATTGTCATACAAGCTTCTGTTCCTTTGTTCTCAGCCTTCTCACGCAGCAGGACTCACGTAACCCAAGCGGGTGGGGGCGTTCAACCCAATGTTCAAAACACTGCATGCTGTTAATTTTGACCTCGCACAACCTTCTAATCGTGTCACTTGGACCTGACAAGGAAATAAGGCCCATTGTATATTATATCTGTTGTTGACTGAATCTTAATCGATCGTTTTCATTGTGCATTTCTCCGACTCAGAGACATCCAACTGATGCGATTTCTGGGAGATACAGACGTCGTTGCATTTGCTGGTCGAGTTAATCTTCGTATTTTTATTCCTGGTCGCCATCTTTTTAGTGATAGCCTCCCCCGATATCGCCGTTGTTATGTCTCAGATAGCGAATGAAGTGCAGTGGATGGCTATGTGAAGCGTGAGTTATTGTGTTGGATCCGACATAGATATTCCACAGATAGTATCGCCCATGATGGCGCTCTTGATGCTGCATATAGATATGTGAATTGTTGCTGGTATTCCTCGCTGGATTACGCAATCTTTATGCAACTGGTCGAAGTTTTAGACGCATAATCTGTGACCTTTCTATGAAATTAAAGTAATTGGCAAATATCGATTTTCCCGAAATACTTGACCAATCTTGGCCGTATGTCATTGTTTATTGAAATTGAGTATTGCATAACATGTTAAAGGAATTAATTTCGGATTTCCATGCAATACATGTAGCTATTCATTCTTACAATGCATTGAAATAACATATATTTATATTCCTCAATAATGCTCTTTGACACCACAGCTATGGTATTCTAAAGTCGATTTGATTAATATTATCGATGTGTAATGGAGGATCATTGAAGATCGCGAGGATTAGGCAGATTATTTTGAAGGATTTTGGTTGAACCGTCAGCTTAAAATTGTGATTCATACGTTGGCCTTTTTTCACAGCTACTTAAGATTAGCTGAAACACCTGAACGGTAAAATAGCTAAAGACGAACAGTACCCTGCGAGGAAGCCCAGAAAGTGATTCATACGCGATTGTTATGGTAATATAGCCAACTAATGAAAATCTCACGTATGTTTGCACAATAAATATTGACATGGCTTATTACCTTTTCTTAAAAATTACCAAATGTAAGTCACTTTTGTAACTATTTAATAGATCAAGTAGTTTATTAGATTGATCACCAGTTTAAACACTACTCGCCGGTATAGTATGACGCAAGATTTTAATCGTGTATTTTAGCTAAGGAATGAATTAATAAACATGGTTTTCAGTTGGACAAATATGCCCGGAACCCCAGATCACTTAATTATGTGCTCCACACTCAGTAGTGGTATTTCTTGCTGGTGTTCTCAACAAACTCTCTTTCAATATAGAAGAGAACAGAGAAGGCGAAATGGTAACTATACACGCGCACTTGATTGTCCTCTGTGTGCATTATTTGTTCGGAGGGAAAGGGGCATCGGGAGAGGTGTTTACGTACGTCGTCAGTGAGGATAGCAACACACGATCCTGATCAAAGACAAGTGACTATATGATTATCCAGACTTTGTGCACGCATTACGTATTTGCCTTTAGCATAATGGTTTTTAATAATTATACTCATAAGCTCTTGCTTTATGCTCTCTAACAGACAAACAAAATCATTATCTTGGTGTTAATGTTTTATTTCGTGCATTCACGATTAGCTTGTGGCGCATCAAATTCATGATTCCTTGTTTAGTTGTCAGGAGTGGCGCTCATAACACTATATATAGGCTTGTGCCACGTCACACAGCCATGATCATTTAGTTATTCAGTTAGATTCTCTTGAGCATATTTACAGTATTTGAAGGGATGCGAGTCCACGGTGATATATCGCATTTATGGGAGCTTTATGTGGCAATGAGACAGCAAAAGGTAGGTTGAAAAACACGCCTGGGTTCTATCTTGTCTTGCTTGTCCATGAGTACTTGGTTGCTGTCCTATATGTAATGCATGTATATTGAGGACGAGCCATCTTCGTGTGAAAGTGGCATTCAGTGTGTTTTTGTCCACTTCCGAATGTCGTGACGATAGAAACACACTTAATTCAATCCTTCTTTGCTTTATAGTTATGTAAAAATGTTTTATTGGATTTCATGCAAGCTGTTGTCATACATTGCTGGCATTGAGTGACGAGGTATATTATATTGATGCGACTCCGAGTACCATTTATTACCTTGCAATAGACAAGCTTTCACTACAGACGTCATTAATAACCATCCATCACAATGTTCTAACTGATGATGAAGTGCATGCAATTGCAACCAATGAGGACTGCTGGATCGATCAATGCTGCGGTATTATTGGGCCATTACGTCTCTCACACTCTTCTCCTTCTGTCAGGTATGATTAAAATGCCCCAAATATAGCTGATAATTGATCTTGCAAAGCGATCGCGTGTTCCTCTTCAAGAGACCGACAACCCCTTGCCCTATAATTATGGCCCAATGGTCTGTGAAACACACCACAGTCCATCCTCTGGCTCTACTGCTTTGGGGGATTTTGTTCTCTCTCTGTTGACTTGAGAGGGGAATCCGCTATCAATTGGACATTTGATGGTGGAATTGGCTATGATCTTTGAATTGGGCTTGTTTATAGTTGACGCTAAACAGCATACATATAAATATGCTGCACCGGTTAAAAAGACTAGAATATACAAAATGAAATGCAATGCGTTGGTCTCATACGGGTTTATACTATGCAGTGGGGGCATTGATTAATCTTTACGCTAATATCTATACTTTCACCAATTATTAAAGAGGACCTCTGGTTGTTTTGAACTAGTAACGGGTGATAGAGGATGCATCCCAAAAGACAAATACGCCTTTTGACCGACATATTTTTCGACAATACGCTTGCTGTGGGCTAATTCCTAGATGTATCGAATTTGAGGGGTTTAAAATCTCGCTTTCTTCTCGCGTTCGATTTCATACCGTCGTGACGGCATGAAGTAATTCTCCTATTGTTAACAATGGGAGCCGTCGAGTGAGCAGATCTTTCAGCAGTTCTCATAAAAGAAATCTCGCACTCATCTTGCATCAAGCTATTCTGCCTGAGCAGGAAATCGTATTTTAATTTGTCTTGAATATCATTCACAGTTGACCAAATTTGTCAAAAACAGTCTCTTGTCACTCAATAAAGCCCACAGAACCGATCTAAAAATCTTTAAGGCCACAATGGTGTGTGTGTTCTTGACTCGTTGCCTTAAATTCTAAGATGTTGTTCTTATTGAATGAATGAGCGGATAACTTCTATTGTAGCGACGCAAATGCGATGCAGTAGATTCTAAATGATAATATGCAATTTTGTAATTATGTACATTTAAAAACGTAATTTATCGTTTGAAGTCATTAAGGTGAGAGAAAATATATATATATAATTATATATAAACATTTGCTATGTCAGCCTTGTATTATGTACCATTGTCATTATTCTTGGGCGCAATCATATCTCCCGACTTCGAAGCATCCTAAAAATAGATTCCGTGTCCAAAATATGCTCCCATACATGGGAACCTAATTTTTTGCAATGAACGGAAAGAAAAAAAAAAGTCGTCCTGATCAGGCATTCAGTTCGGGCCATGGAAGTAACACAAGACGATCAATTGTCTGACTTCCTCAATATAGCAACTCGGGATATGAAGAGTTACTGATGATAGAAAGCTTTCGGTTGTGACAGCCATTTTATGTCCTCATGGCAGCTGACGGGGTGTCTTGATTTGTAGTGGCAGGCGTATTATGCAAGCAGTTGGCAGCATGTCAAACAGATAAATGCCACATCAATAATACAAAATGGGAAGGTCTTCAAGGTTGACAAAAAGGATGTCCGCCCCACCCTTCATAAATGACGCTATGAATAATACAACACGCTATAGCAGGCTTTTGTAAAGTCTAAAATGTTCGGCTGCACGCCTTGCAAAAACTATGAGCTCAAGATTTTCGGTGTTCATTTATATCCATTTCCTGAGTGAATGCCAAGAGTGTTTGAGCAAATGCGTTTCTGGGATGTCTTCGTGAGTGACGTGGGAGGGGTTAAAGTACTACTGATTACTACGCCATTAGTTGAGTTTAAAAGTATCCCCGAGTTAATTAAGAAGCAATACGGCATATTAGTCATTTCTGGATGCTCTGAAGAGGTGGGACCTAAGACCAAAGAGGCCCGTGTATGCAATGCTTCAATATACGCGGACCAATTAACCACGCACCTGTCTTAACTGTACAGATCAGGCTTCATGAACTTTGTAACTATAATTATTCAATGCTTAAAATTAGGGTCTGCTTCAGCGTGCCAATGTTTGATAATCCTTAGTCACCCCTTTGGGATCTATCGCGTGGCTTCTCATATGGCGGTTCTTATCATATCCCGGAGGTTTTGGGGGGCCGTAAAAGCTCTTTGCTTTCGCCGGTGGGATTCAATTCAGAGAAATGCCCCATCCCTCATCTGGATGTACCCGTTGACCCATTCTGGAAACACATTCAGATGCTGCTTCGCCCACGATTTCATTTAACGGCAGCTGAATGTGATCCTGCTTTTCACCTGATACAGTGCAGACTACAAGCTAATAAAGCTAAATAAGCCTATTTGACTGGATTTGTGCTGAGAAATGTCTTCGTATTGGGTATCCATTTGACCTACTTATACTGTAAACGTCATAGTTGTCAGTATTGCTAGTTTTACCTTCTCTAACAAAGATGTAAGTATAGCCCATACATATCAATAACACAATTGCCACTTGAATATCCAATATATTTGATTAATCCATTCGAATTTGTAATATAGTGATTTTATTTAGAGCTCTTAACTTTAAAACTTTTTAAAAATAGCACTTTAGTTTATAACTACCATTATGCTAATGATATAAATTAATAACTACCATTATGCTAATGATATAAATTAATAACTACCATTATGATAATGATATAAATTAATAACTACCATTATGCTAGTGATATAAATTATAACTACCATTATGCTAATGATATAAATTATTAACTACCATTGTGATAATGATATAAATTAATAACTACCATTATGATAATGATATAAATTAATAACTACCATTATGATAATGATATAAATTATTAACTACCATTATGATAATGATATAAATTAATAACTACCATTATGATAATGATATAAATTATTGTATCATCGGTGCATGTGTGAATAAACGCCAGTGAATGCACAGCTGAGGGCAGTGCTGGATCCCACAGAGGGCATATGATTGTTTTTATACGGTAATTATATCGTATGCGGCGCAAGACATTCTCTGTGTGCGCACAGAGACATGGTCATTCATAATGCAATGCGCGCGACTTCTGCTCGTGATGAAGGGATCTTTAGAGGACCCGAAGCTCTTTATCGTAAAACCTCCTGTACGTGTATCTTATACGACTGTCACTTTGAATTGCTCGTATGCCCAGCACTCCTTTGCTCTTTATCACACCTGTTGAACCGTGCAGGTGGCTATTCAAAGCCATTGGATCTGTCTTCTTGTGTATATTAATATAATAATCCGGATTGTCCTTCAAGATACGAGGAAATTGCCAGGTTATTGTCCGCGTAATGCTACAATAATCCAACCTTGACATTATCACCGCCAATACTGTTGATGCATAAGCCATTTTCTTGGCTACGGTGATCGTATTTCTCTTCATAGTATATACTAGTATACATATGTGCTGACCTTACCTGAGGGAGCGCTCATCAGCCGGTCCATTCGTCTTACTAGCGCCTTCAAGAGACAACCTAATAGGTCGACCATCTGCGTACGACCTGACGGATGCTTGGTTGACATGCAGTGAGAGCTCTATAGCGACCCCAGAGCTGCGTTCATGTCTATTAGTGAGAGGAGACCTGGCGGGGACACGGTGTAGATTCAACGCACGTAATTATCATTATGCTGCTGTGTATATTCGATTCAATATACGTTCATACAAAATGAAGCCGACTCATAGAAATTGTTTTCTGTGGTGACTTTTGACTGGATTGACGAATTGGAGCACTTCTAGGGAAGCTCATCCTTCTATGTATACATTTCTATTAATCGTCGCATCGATTTTCTTCTGAAGACAACTTGGTCATAATATGTCGTACGTAACTACAGGGTGATTCTTTAGTATATGTTCCTCATTAAGGTAGCGTTTTCCCAGGCACACCCTATTAAAGGAATTCCGGCTTGTCTGATGAATGATAAGGACAAAAAAAGCTTTCTCGATTGATTGATTCCCTTATCAAGCTAGCCTTTATCTATTAGAACAATGTGTTTTGCTCTTATCTCGGCGACCGCCTATGAGTGTCGATGGTCAACTTGTCCCTTGTCGGGCATTAATATCTGCATTTAGGAAGCTGTTTTCGTTTTGGTTTCTGAAATTGCCGTCATAGATCGAAGCTGCGGAATGACCCGACGCTCATTGTTTTTGCTCGATCCGTTGTCCTGGGAACCATACGTCTTAATCCCCGCCCAAATAAGGGTCGCGAGCCCTTCTCGGTGAGGTTCAAAGAATCCATTAGTAGGATAAAAGATAAAAAACACCATTCGGCAATTAAACGCGACGATATGAGCCTGAAATGGTTGCCATGGTTTTTTTTGGCCAATGTTATTTCGTTGAATTGCTTTTTATTTATATGATAGTCCGTCGATCGTTAATTTCTGCCGAGCAGCACTTGAAACCCACCTGCAATGTCAGTTGTGACGGCTTTCGATCACCACTCGGCTTCCCCTTCATCATTCTGTACTGTTCAACCGGCATAAAAACCTTTTGCAATTTCCTCTCGATCGAAGAAAAAAAACCACACTTTTCATGATCCATCAAAAGCAATGCCAGAACTCATTCTGATTATAGTGGCATTCTTCCAAGAAGCTGTTTGACTCGCCTTCTTCTTTCCCAACCCCCCGCATGCAGGGATTACTCCGCTTCACGCCCAATCTACCTTTCACTCAGAGCTACTACGCTAATTCTTAAAACCCCAACTTTTAAGAACCTTTTTGTCCATTAGAAGCGGTGTAAGTCTTCTTTTGTCTAAGCTCGCTTTTGTTAGAAGAAAACGGGAGAAAGGGAGATGGCTTCTTAAAAGACCCCCAACTGCACCAGGAACCCCCATAACTACGCGTTATTCCAGCGCTGGCGTTAACAGTGTTGTGCTCTGTCACATTGCATCAAACCAACAGTCTTAATCATCACAGCGAATGCCGCCATGTGCCATGTTATTGTCTCAACGGATTACCCATTTATGTTCACAGACGCGGGGCAATTGTACTGCAACAGCACATGGGATACGGTATCCTGCTGGCCGACCACACCTGCAGGACAACTTGCTGTTCTGACCTGCCCTCCCAGGTTTGAAGAGGTTCTACTCGATCCAAATGGTGAGTCATATTGTTAGTGGTACAAAAGTAGCCATTTATAGTTATGGTATTAGATTGAAGCTATAATCAGCATATATACCAATATATACCAGTAGCAAAACTACTTTTTTTGCGATTAGCTACCTTGTGCCATCTGCTTCCCATGATCCCTCTCCCAACTCCCAGATGTGCTGCTCTTATTCAACCAAATAACAAATGAGGAGTGCCATGCACCTTCAATCTCCTCTATAATCCACGCTGATCCGGGCTCAATGAGAAATCCGTGGGATCTATTTTTGAGCAACTGACATTATCAAAAGGGAAACAAAACTGATCACTTTGCAATGGGACTATTTTGTCTTGAGAGACATGGCTCTCTGGACATTGTATCGCGAGTTGAACGCTCTCATCGATCAGAAATACAATCGAATAATTTATTTTCTTGGGAAGTAGTGGGACCCCTGTTTTGTGTGAAGTGTATTGACGTTTTTTTTTCACTATTACATGTATTATCTCATAATTGTCTCTCGAGTATTATCTTACACCTGCAATGTTTCAATAATTCCACTCCTCTGTCAATTGCAGGCAATGCCACCAGGATGTGTTACCCTAACGGGACATGGCAATTTCGATCGGATTACGACCACTGCAAGCCAATCACAATGGTCAACAAAGAGGTAAGTGTACACCCATATGCATAATAAGTGCGTGAACTCCTCTCTTAGCTGCTTATTATATCTACCCCAGTTCTTTACTTTTCATTTTCATTGTTACAATTTTTGACTTTTTATTTTTGTATCTGCGAAATCGCTTTTCTTGTGCATCTTGAGGATACTTTACCGTTTTCTCAATGAGGCAACTTTTTGGGGACATTCATCCCTCTAACGTTTTACTGTACCTAGAAAAGATTGGACTATTTTACTGTTCTTAACCAACATTTGGCTATGCTTGTCGCATTTGACTAGTCTATCTTGTTGAACTGTGATTCCTCTAGCTCTAAAAAGCCTCGACTTTAATTGATCCAAGCGTGTCTGGCACCATACAACACTCGCTAGCGTTTGTGTGGCGCAAAACAACAATTTGCTTTCTTTTTTTGTGCATCTTGAGCGATGAGAAACAAATGGCATACTATTACGTAATGTAGGGTGTTTCATAATAAGGTCATAATTATCATTTTGAGCCGAATGCACAGCACAATAATCACCAGTACAACCTTTTGTATTAACAGGCCTAATATCATTCTTTCTAATGAGCCTTTTTGTCTTGCAGCTTAGATCTTAAATTATATGCAGGGTTTGTTTTGCATAACAATAATGTGCTTTGCCTCAAATCCCAATTTTCAGTACGCTGACGGATCAATGGCAAGTTTTCACTTGTGGTTTTTCACTCACAATACTCAACGCTTCTTTCATTTTGTTTTGCCGCAAACCCCCTCTTAATTAAGAATGCAAGCTAATATAGTTGCTACACTAGGTTTTCGTTTTGTATATTTATTTACGTGTTTTCCCTGAAATTTATTGCTCCTTATTAATTTAAGACTTGCTTGTGGCACCGGTTTTTATTCTACCACCATCATTCTTGTATGCAATACTAGTTTAATATATCATTCACTTGTTACACTTCACTTCGGTCTTCTTTCAAACTATTAATAATCGCATCAAAGGTTTATACATTTATTGGTATTAACATTTAACAGGCTTTAAGTATAGTATAGTATAGTAATCTCCTGTCAATGACTGAGTCTCGTGGTTGCTATCCATTGCTAAGGGGTATCGTTTTCCGAGAAATTGGTCCACATGGGCCATATGACCCAAATATCTGACGTTGTAGTTCCCGTCATCGACGATCACACAATTTCCTCGAAACTGATTTCCTGGATGACGCATAGCTATGTTACTCTGACGCGTATGCCCTCGTGGTATATCTCGAAACAAAACAAAAATATAGTGCTGTATTATGTGTTTCGTTTAGCATACGATGACAATCGGCTTTGTTTTTGTTTTTCTTACTGAATTCTTGAAACATAAATTCACTTTGTGTGTCTTGCAGGAGGACATCCACAACTTCATCACCCGTGTCATCTATTACGTGGGATTCACGACTTCTATCGTCGCCTTGATCGTCGCTCTGTGTATTTTCCTCTACTTCCGGTACGTTCTAATAATAATTGAAATCGTACGAATAATCAATACGCATGCGGAGTGGAACAAAGCATGTACTGCTTGAAGTGTGATTTAAATACATTGAAAATACAAGTGGAATTATGAGAACGATCGTGCATCTTCCCCTGGCAATTATTATCCTGTTGAGGCGTAGCTAACGTGATAAACTATTATGTTTGAGATGTTTCTCTGCCTCTCTCGAGCTTTTGATTGGAACACACTTTTCAATCTCGTTTGAAAGATGAAAATGACGGATTCGAATTTGATTAACATTTCTGTTAAATATTGAATGCACAACGTTATCCATCACGCTGTTATGAACGAAAGGAGGCTGACTTTTTATATTTATCTTCAGATTGTGTCATTCTTCTTGCAAATCCATTATTTTTCCGAACCTGAGATTAGGTGTTATATTTTCTAATGGATGAAACGCGCCCTTGGGTTTTACGGAGAAATGATTAATATGCGGGCACTTAATGATGCGTGGTTTGTGGTAGTTGTGCTTAGATACTACGCTGATTAACAGTGACCACAGTTCACCCTTGGGTCCCTTGTCTTCCGCGCGACAGACAGTGTGGAATGTGGAATGTCTGTCATTCCATCGCATCGTGACATTCTTCTCTGTTTCTATATTGCAGGAGTCTACGTTGCCTCCGCAACACCATTCACTGTCATCTCATCGTCACTTTCATATTCAAGTACATTTTATGGCTGATCATGAACAATGTGCTTCCTAAACTCACAGATGATGACCACAATGAAATACACCAGGTACTGCAGAATTAGTCCACCTATTGACATCCCTGAACAATTTTCTTTTGTCTGGGATCCTCAGTGGGTTTGCAAGATCATCGTGGCTCTCTATAATTATATCCAAGTTGCCAACTTCTTCTGGATGCTGGTTGAGGGCTTGTACCTGCACACGATGATAGTCTGGGCATTCTCCATCGAACGAATCCGCTTCTGGTATTACGCTGTTCTTGGGTGGTGTGAGTAGTCTTTGTTTAATCCTATTTATAGAAGGCTATCCTATGGTTCTAACCTGGGTGTCCTCTCCCACCTCATTTGCATGCAAAAGGGAACAAAGCAAGCAGACCTGCCTTGCCTCGGGCGCCTTGTCACTCTCTAATCTCAGATTACAATCAGCAATTCGTTAGAATTTCAAAGGAGCTAATTTCCTGGAAACGAAGTAGCCTTCAGATGTCTTCATGTACATTTTATTTATCATATTTTTTTTAATTATCTGACTTATATGACAGAATATTCGTACTGTGCACTGTTGCTCTTCTATTTTAATTCTAAAATCAAACACCAAATCAACTATAAAATAGTCTAGTCCTTTATACTCTAACTTGAATAAAAGACATACACACCAAACATCACAAGCAGCTAATTAATATTGCATTTTGAATGTCATTTTCACTTCACATTGCATCACATTATGGGGTTATACACACAAGAAATACATTAAAAAAAGCAAGATTATTCTGCAAATAAAACGTTATCTGTGCAACTGAAGATACCAGGAAAACAGAAGAAAATAATCTTGAACGTATTCAATGTAATCTCCTGAAATGTATGCACGAACTCATCAGCAGAACTGCGTCACTTGAATTTTTTAAACTTATTTCCACAAAGAACCGCACTTGCACACATAAAATATCGGAAAACGCACCTTCAAATATGCCCTCTTATCGGAAATCATCCTCTCAAAATGGCATGCTTTACCATTCACCCAAATTACACTCAGAACAACTAAAGAAGAATATTGCACGTCAGACATTAAAAAGACATTTGTTTACAAGCACTCTACATCTGATCAGTTTCTTCTCCCTTTTTCATCGTGTGAATAGTCATCACTTGGATACTCATTCGTCTTATGGTTTCACATTCTGGGTCCTGACCATGAATTCCTATTTGGGATTTGCGCTGTGTTATATATTATACTCTTTACTTTATTTCTTGTCATTTAAAATAACTTTATTCAGTTATTCAAGTATATTTAATTCATTAATTTCATTCGTTCATCTTACATTTATCTTTATTAACTTGTTTCGCAGGTGGCCCAGCATTGGTTGTGTTAGCATGGGCGATCGTTAAAGCAAAATTTGAGAATCGTCGGTAGGTGCAACTGATTTATTCAATTTGCTTTGTTTCATTAATATGAAACCATTTGTTATCTTTAGATGTTGGTTGCCAATGGAGAATTCCAGTTATGATTACATATACATCACACCCATTCTTGGTGTTTTGCTGGTAAGTCCATTGGAGTCATGCTCGTTAGATTGTATTGAAACCCATGTCATATTTATTGTCTGCAAGACAACATTCAAAGTGTTTTGTGGCATTGAAAACGTCAATGATGTCCACACATCGCAGTTACACATAGGGATGCGTTGATACGCAACTTTAAATTCAAATGACTAATCCCCCCTTTCCTGGTTCTATTTCATTCCACGAATTCAGCAGTTTTACCTACTCTTAATTACAGGTGAACGTAATATTTCTCGGAAGCATAGTATGGGTTTTGATCACCAAACTCCGAGCATCAAATACTCTGCAAGCCAGACAGTATCGGTTAGTATTTTCCGGATTTGTATTACAATTGATTAAAATTGTACATTTACTTTGAGAGCATTAATCTGTTTGAATGAAAACTCAAATTTCTTGACCTTTTTTGCGTTGATGAGTTTTGTGATTCCAAGAGAGTCAGTCCCTTGGGAGCGGTCCTTGAACATCATTAGCTCGGCTCGACCCTCTCCTACACCCTGCTACCCTGCCGTACATCATAACTATATTGCCCTATTTTAGTATTGTGTTCATTTCGAATTCTGTGTGTTCTCAGGAAAGCCGTGCGTGCCACGTTGATCCTGTTTCCTCTTCTTGGAGTTACGTATGTCGTGTTCATTTCACCGCCCAACGACGGAGCCCTGGCCAAACGGGCCTTCGTATACTTCAATGCTATCTTGCAATCCCTCCAAGGGCTAGCCATCGCCGTCTTCTACTGCTTTCTCAATGGCGAGGTATATAACCAGTCTATCCATTCAAATCTCAATGTTTTTACGTCTTCAGGTGCGTAGTACAATCAGAGGTCGCGTCTCCCGGTGGCAAGAAGGGCGCAGCATAGCAACTCGCTACACCCGAGCGTCCATAGCAACCAATGCCGAGCAGATTTCATTGCGCGCCAGTTTTACGCGTGACAACACGTGTAACGGGCAAACGAGCTCAAGTCTCGGTAAAACGCTTTTCAAAAACAATAATCTTGATGCTCAGCAACAACACAGCAACGGGAAGACGTCTCCTAATCGCTCCAGTTCACCTGGAAGCAATGGTGACGGGCCTCAACCCATGCAGACCGTGCCAATCCTGATGGTCGACGAAGAACAGCTTTAGACGCCTTGTTCAGTGTGGCTCTGTACAGTCATCATCCAACATGCCATGTTCGTTTAATGGTCATTTCGTATATCAAGCGCTGCTGATGTGTTGAGGCTGTAATATTGTTTCGTTTGGTTATTTTTCTCTCGGGAGAAATACTTTGTTTATCTCTCGATTATATAACATTGCCGAGTTCAGGAGCAAATTTTGTTTCTGCATTTTCTCTTTGTCACAATATTATTGTGTGTGTCATATTATGTATATAAGGTTTACTTTATATAGTTAATGTATTATTGAAAATGCAGTATCAATTTGTACACGATTCTTAAAAACAAAAACTGGGGCTGTTCGTGTCTGCAGCATTTAGTCGAGAGCGAGAGAGAGCGAGTGAGCGCAAGTGACTATTTAAATGGTATATATGTGCAGGTCAGTATCTTTGTTTACTTCCAGATTTGTTGGCGACTCTTTATTCCTTTTTTTCCCCAACAAAATGAAGCGTTTAGAAATTATAAAGCGCTTTTGCGAAGTGTTGAATAAAATTATAATTGCTGTATACTTTTTTTATTTTTATTCGTGGCCACGCCTTACTTAAGGTGGTTATGGTCGCGGGTTTTCAACCTGTATTACCAGATCTAGCGTTTATACTTCTTGAATTCAGTTTATACGTTATCATTGTTTAATCGACATATACCATTGCCAATGACTGTCAACCGATCCGCGTCCAGTATCACAAGGACTGGAGTCATGAGCACCATAGTACCAAGAAAAAGCAGTCCTTGTTTGTCTTTATATTCTCAATTCATATGCTTCACTAGTCAACTTTCCCAATAAATGTATTGCGCCAATTTTTAATTTCGATTGAAGAGGAACTACTTCAATCGGATCGCCACGATATCATATTTGTTGTTTACGCACCGTCAGTGATGATCAATTCACATGCAGCAGATTATATGTCCAGCAATTCGTCCTCGAAGTGCTTCGACTTATGATTCTGCCAAGGGTATAATCCGTTGCCTTGCATGATCTTGCCGTGTGATTCTCATTTCCTCATTTATCATCTTGCAAAAATCTGGGTCACAGTACAGGGTAATTCACGTACACGTATGTTTGTTTACAAGTATTCTCGCAATTGGGATGTATTTGTTTGTGCCTAAAATCTTATTTACTTTGCTGAAAGTGCGCATTAAATTATGAAAGCAATGATTATTAAGTATTTAGTTGAAGTCTCTGTCCCTCTAAGTATGTTTGGTTTTAGTAGATATGAAAGAGGGGTTGGGGTAGAAAATCTCATCTCCAAGCTGTTACATACCAAGTATTCATTTTCTATTTACCACGAAAGGATCCAGAAAAGATCCAGTTACCATGATCCGTATGATCTCTTTGCGTAATTATCCGCCTTAGTACCATGACAACCATGCCGACGGGCAAAAAAAAAAAATCAAATGTCGATTAAACCCACAACATATAAGCTAAAGAAAAGTGTCAATTTCGACCAAGCACACTGACCCGTGCTTTATGCATTTCTCCATGGTCGGCCTCGTGAATGGCTTTCATGGTTACATTCGCTTCCCGTGGGGGGATTTAACAGGGAATGCTAATCCCTCGTTAGGGCCAAGCAAAAGTGCCTAAAGCATGGGTCTGCATGCTTGATCTTCAAAACAAATTTAACAACATTTTAATTGCGCTGCATTTGTTGTTTTATTTTAGCATAGCGTAAAGGTACAAACGAATTGTTCATAATAATTCACATTGACAATATCCAACGACCCATTTTTTAAACCTATAATATAAATTATATCAGCTCTACAAATGTAACCAAGGATCATAACGAATCATTTTGGCTCGGAGACCATCGAATTTAATATCTATAAAGGTATGTAACATGTATTGTGTTAATTAGAAGGAGGTGCGTGGTGATACCATTCTCACCCTATTATACTAGGCTCCGTCCTTTCCCATCCACGACCAGCATTTAGAAGTATACTTAATCCTGATATCCCCAAATATTATAATCATTTGTAACACCCTACAACCTGCACTACACTATATAATAAATTTTGGGTATGGACCATCCTTTCAATAGGACATAAGATCTAGTTCCCAGGTGTGTCATTTTCTTTGTTTCCATACGCCATGCCCCTTCATAGTAACCCGTAGCAAATGACGCCATCATTAGATAAGCACACAACATTAAGATTTGGTTCTAATGAAAGAGGCTAACTTAGCTCCGCGTTTTCCGATCTGTGTTTTAACTGCACAGCCAGGCTCATGTACTGCTGTGTACTTAATGAACAAAGGACATCATGGTTGCATCTAATGTTCTACCTTCTTAACATGTTTATTCCATACTTTGCCAAGCAGCATCTGAGGTCCGATGCCTCAGCTGTTACTCACCCTCTTCTGGTCATTAGCTAACACTCTATTGACCACCTACACACTTCCTCAAAGAATACATCAATCGCTGCTTGGTTCAATAAAACTCATTATAAAAGGTCAACACGGTTAACCCGATTGTGGCTTTGCAACAGCATGGAATTGGTAATATTTTGTGTCATTTGAAATATTATAGCAATACGATACATTATTTATTCAATAGAATATCACATTAACAAGGAACCTATAACTGAGTAATTTTCATAGCATTGATGAATGCAGAAAAAAAAAACGATATTCTCGTATCGATCGTGCGATCCTTAACCCAAACAAAACTGATTTCGCAAACGTTTTAAAAGACTGCACCCTCCTCCCACATCTGCCCTATACACCTCCCCCTTCCCGCCATGTATGTCCAGACTGTCCAAAATGCTTTCCTTCAATTCCGCTTTTCAAATTTGAGTTTTCGCTAAAATTAATTACGTTGCCAACCCAAACCGTGAGTGAGACCCTAATGTTGTTGCATATCATACACCACTATGCCCATCTTTGAATCCCCTCGTTTTGATTTACAAATAATCAGCAGCTGTTATAATCATGTTAACTTAATCATCGCAATAGATTAATAAGAATTTGAAGGCGCCTTGACACAAATGTCTAGGGCCCGATCTTTAGATAAAATTAAAACAGGACTTCAGATCATTTCGGTTGGAAAGCTTTTTAGATCGGTTCTATTGCTTTTATAGATGCAGCGTGACCATGCAATCCTAATAATGTCTGTCACCTATAAAGAAAAAAAATTAAATAAATAAATGAAAAAAAAAAAAAAAAAAAAAAAAAAAAAAAAAAAAAAAAACGAAAGTTCTGCCCGTAGTAGAAATGTTTCTCATTGGCGACCGTTGGTCCACTCGCTCCGAAAGTTGAGGACTAGCCTCGTCGTTATAAATTATAAATTAAATTCTAATAATGCACCAAAAATCGATGAAATTTCGCACAATAATCAATTAAATTTAATTAATGTTTCGGTTGAATGATCATTGTTGCTCAACCTTGAGGTATTTTTACGATATTTTAGTATTATTATAGCGGTGATGTGCGGTCGTTATTGCTACAACAATAAATTTTGCGGCGCATGCGCTTGGTCGCTCACCAACAATCCCATAACTCCCCTCGAACGCATGCACAATGGATTGCCGATGCTAATTAGATGCAGAGCGCAGTTGGTGTTGACATTCCAATGTTTTTTTGTTTTTTTTGTTTTTTTTTTTCACAAAACAAAGGTCAAAGGGTTCTCTAGTTCTTAATATACTTATTAATATCTGATTGCATGCTGTCATCTGATCTTTCAAGTTTCAATTCGCTGAGACGTGTCAGCTCATTGTGATCAACAGGATGACTCAAATCCAATTCACTTTATACCTCGTGCGTGATATTGAGAAACAATAGACCAAGCCGATTTTGTTCCAGCTCAGGTAGGCCGACTCGCCAGGCGCAGCATTAGGATTGAAATGAGAAGAGCAACACAATACATTTTTCATAATTATAACAAAGAAAAGCGTTACTTTTACAGCAGCTGTATACGCAATACCCACACTCCATTTACAGCTACTCTATACCCAATATGCCCGCTCTGGCGGCATAAACCGTTTACAGCAGCTAGGAGTTCTGCATGCACAAGAAGAAACGATTTCATACATACTGTACAGCGAGACAATATGTTTGATATACATGCGTATATCAACGACAAACGCAGGACTAATAATGTCATTACATACTGGAACAATGCTTTTAGAAATAAAAAACATAATCCCGTAGTGTATATGTATGTTCTATGTATATAGAACAAAAAATAATACAGGCATTTAATTATTTGCATAACATACGTGAAATAATACATGCATTAATTAAAGGTAGATATTGTATTTTTTTTTCTTCTTCTTTTCTTTTTAGGACACAATTCAGTGAAATGCCGAAGTTTAGAATTCGATTGTTCTTTTTTGAAGTGTCTCGCTAATTAAGGTTCAATCAAACATTGGAGGCGTCTACAACAATACGCATCGCCTCATCATAAAGTATGTGACGGAAGAGCGATTTATCAGGTTAAGCATAGGGTCACACAGGATCCATTCGTGTATTTTGGTCACACTTAATCCCTTCGGGTATTTGGTAGTATACGGATATACTTCCCGTTGTATTCGAATGGAACACGAAGGGAAAACGTTCCCTATAAATCGCTCTCCCGTCACATAGGATGAGGCGATGCGTATCGGGTGACACAGAACATTGTCTACAAAGTGTGTCTTACTCTTTGTAATAATATTATAGATAGTTACCTGTAATCTGACACCGTTGAACATTAACAAGAAGGTGAGATTTGGATTAAACAGCATGGCAAGCCAAATGCTCTATGATTCTTTTGGGTTCGGAGCTCGTCGTACGTTTCCGGAAAATTACAGCTGTAAACGGAGTACGGACGAAGTGCATGGCGTATGCAGCAGCTGTAAACTGAGTCAGTCCGTATCAAAAATGAAGAATTATTTTGGCCAAATACTGATCATTGCTCAGTGGAGCCAAAACGCAGGTAAATTGAATACTGGGAGAATAATGTCTTCTCCCGAACCTGGCTGTAAAAGAAAGATGATGATGATGATGATGATGATGTTGATGATGATGATGATGATGATGATGATGATGATGATGATGATGATGATGATGATGATGATGATGATGAAATATGACATTACAATGTTCAAGTCATATTATATAAAGTCGCCATTTTCTTTGTAATGACAAAGTAAATGGGATGCGTACGTCAAATTTACCATTGGATTGAGGATTTCAGTATAAACATTAATAATAGACTGTATGCATAATGACTTTCGTTTGCGCTAAGAGACAAGCATCGTCTTTGTCGCAGGTCGGGTCTTTGATGAATGTGCAATGGAACTAAATAATGCATCACCCAACGTCACATTTATTCTGTAATCTCCACGAGATGATATTGCTATAATAGCATCCGATTTTACACCGAGTGCACAAATGACCAATGTTCCTCCTGAGTCTGTCGTTCCACCGTTCCTCACCCCGAATGAGGGCATAGACTGATCAATACGTGAGGTGAAAATGCACCTGGTCGTAGCCTGATATCTCTGATGAAAAGAGGAACACAAGTCACTGATGACCTTCGAGGCCTTGAAGCTCCTTTTTTTGTAGCAGTTGAGGATGAAGATTGCCGCTCATTTTAGACGTTCTAATCGCTGAAGAAAGAAGCATATTCCTTTGTGTTGGTGGACGTTTACTGTCGAATATTAAGCTCTCTACTGTTAAAGGGATGGGGAACTAAATTTTAAGTGATGTTCTATTGACTCATAGCACCAATTGATAGCATTCCGTGCCAAAACACCATGTCTGGATGCAAGCGTAAGGAAATAATGCATTCCGAATATCGGGGTTAGCATTGTGCCTTTGGGAGAATGGCTTCCATTACGAAGTATAGGAGGCAAACGTCAGCTGATGGCTTGGTTTGGCTGATGGCTGATTGGTCCCGTTCCCCTCGTGAAGCTATCGATTTCAGCCGATCAGAGCAGAGCATCTTCGCCATAAAAGGACATCTTTGTTGTTTACGAAACGAAAGCGCATGCGTGGTGCACTCTGGCTGACCTTTTTACTGTTTCAGGATGAGAAACATGGTAGGTGTCCTAGAAAATCGCTTGTTAAAATAAGAAAAATAGCGAAAAATATTTTTTTTTTTTTTTTTTTGCGCCTGACTGGTGGCAAAATGATTATTCTATCTATTTCCGAAAAGAAAACAAAAAAATATCCAGGGGTTTAGTCGCAGGACACGCTGATATGACGAGGCCCATTGTAAAAGATGGGGAACTCGGTGTTTCATCACAGCTCATGACGTCACGCCTAGTTAGCAATATATCTCCCGCGAAATCGTTAGCGATCATATTTCTTGTTTGGGCCAGGCATAGGAATCATTTTTGGTGCATCAAATAACGACTCAAAGTCCATTTTTAACCAGTTCTCCCTCCCTTTAACATACAATAACCTCAGGACATAAGTAGCCATTCAAATAAGCCAATTGAAATCTTGTGTGCTGGCCTCCAAGGCTCCAACTTAGATGACACGCCAAAAATTCTTCGTGTAAGCTTGTTTCCGAATCCAAATGATCCGCTGGCGTTTTGTCTGATTTTCTCTTTGTTATTGACCCTAAAACCACCGGAGTTGGCCTCTTATTCACCTTATCCCCGTCCAATTTGTCGGGGTAGATGTGTGCACCTCATTACCCGAGTTACCATACGTTAACACAAAGGAAAGCTTTCTACAAAATACAGGGTTAGCAGATAATCCATTAGACTGAATGGAGCTTGGATAACCACTCCATGAAGGCATATATTGAATCCCTTTCCTGGCGTGCCAACTGATAATGCAGTTTGAATATCTGGATTAACAAGTTTATTTGAGAGACCAACATCATTGGCGGGCACTTAGAGAATGGTTATTCAATATTCATTAATGTTATGGGTAAATGAACCACTAACAATATTGTCATGAAAACATGGAAAGTTTGTTTCTTTTATTTCTAAGAAACATTCAAAATGATATTCAACGGATTAATAAAACGTCACACTAACTTTCACTCGAGTCCGATAATACTTATAGGGGATTCATTTGCTGGAATTTCATTATACCGTCTCATCTTGGGTGTATTATATAACACACTCGGTTTTTATTATTTTAATACCAGATCATTATATCTGCCTCGCATGCATCGCTATACACCCACACCCACTCAGGTCGCTATTTATAGCTCCATGCATACAAAGCATGAATGTTTGTCGTACTGCATTTTCTTTCTGAACTGTTTTGCTGAGTCGGATTCCGGAAAGAGGGAAGAGGGAAGAGGGAAGATAGCGTACATGCGCGGAGAGGTGTTTGTTCTGTCGCCTGGTGAGTTTTATTTCACCTGAGATGAAGATCAAGGACACAGGTAAAAATATGAGTGAACATAAAGAGAACGAAGACTCACATGTAGCCCTTGCGTTGTGCCTGATTATGTAACTGTTTTACTGAACCTGTTAATGGTGTTATATGCAAAGATCAACTTTTGAACAGCACATTCTACCTGCAACTATGCATGTTGTATATCTACAATTGAACACCCCGAAACATCACGACATTTAGAAGTCGATCCTCATTAACACTGTTTCTCATTTCACAGATAGTATCTGCGAAATGTATCTGGTACCCAGCAATTAATGAGATTACATAATACGTATAGATGGTACTAAAGGGCTGCATGTGCATGGCTGATATGGATCACATACAGATGCATGTAAAAGGAAACAGCAAAAACTGACCTCGCACTCTTTGCGTGCAACTTTGATTTGCAAATGATCATACTTCTATTGGCATTCCAAGGCCTCGCAATCAAAGCGGTATTTTCACCCCAGGCTGCGTTTAAACTTGCGGCGTGTTGGCTTCCGCAGGATGTTACTCTCTGGGGAATTGAACGACCAGTTTGCATTTCACGACTCTGGCCTCATTCAAGGTCGCTGTCAATGATAAAAGGTAATGTTGTTATTCGGCGTTGAGAGGACGTGATTATCCCTTTATTCGGGTTGTTAGTCGTTTTCACACTGTCGTTGGTCATAAATTAACACTCACAAAGTGTAACTCTCGTATCGTATGCAGGTACTATCTAAGCTTGAAGGCTGATTTTGCTTGTAGGCAATGCACTAATAGGCATGCCGAAATGTGGTCAATTATCCACTCTGTTTATAGGTTGGGATGATAACAACGCAGAGTAATATTTATTCCTACAATTTTTGTCAACGGACAAGTGTACAATAATGTACATACAATTCCAGGGATGTTTATCAAACTTCCATGTAGTAAATTTGATCTCATTTTTGGAATGCTTGTAGACATAACATCTAAAAGACGAACAACGAGTTTTCTAAGTAAAGGAAACATTTACTGATATAGATAAACTGAATTCAATTATACTTTTTTTGTAGTTAGGACTGAGGTGCAGTGGACGCAGGCAAACACAAATCAACGATATCATGCAAACTGTAAAAATATCCCCGACAACTTGCAAACACAAATTTGCGTGAAGAATTGTATATGACATGCCATTTGGTGCTCAGAGAGTAATCGATATAAGACTTGCTAATTTTATGGGCCGTTTACTCTTTTTTACTTTCTTTTTTTCCCCACATATTTGTGGTTCTCATGCAGTTCATTTTTCCAAGTTCCTTGTTCAAAGCATCTTCATTCCAATTCCCTCACTGGTTTTGTTCAGCTATTTCCAGATATTTATTTTATGTGAGTATCATGGTGAGGCTGGCTTCCCAGAAACCTGCTGGCTCTTTCTAGAACCTGCACATTGTCGCGCAGGACCATGAGGCTCTTTATTCGACCGCTGTCGACGTTTCTCGGTCAATTAAACGAGCTTGAGCTGCGACCAAGTGTCGGTATGTGATGCATCTGCTTTCATAGTCACGTGATTGCGTCCCAGCGTCGGTATGTGCTCATCTGCTTTCATAGTTCGTGATTGCGTCCCAGCGTCAGTATGTGATCATCTGCTTTCATAGTCTCGTGATTGCGGCCCAGCGTCGGTATGTGATCATCTGCTCTCATAGTCACGTGATTGCGGCCAAGTGTCGGTATGTGATCATCTGCTTTCATAGTCTCGTGATTGCGGCCCAGCGTCGGTATGTGATCATCTGCTTTCATAGTCTCGTGATTGCGGCCAAGTGTCGGTATGTGATCATCTGCTCTCATAGTCACGTGATTGTGACATTGAAAAACAAGAGCTAGATGGGATTTGAGATTACCCTGGATTAGCCAGTGGCTTCTTTAATTGTAATTCCCTTCTGAAAAGAGTGTCATTCTCCCTTGTTGACACTATCTAATAATTATGTGTTGTTACGGACATGTGTAGAAACGTTGACCAGCTGAACAAGGTAGTTTTTGTGTAAAATATCTCTGAACATGAGATATTAACTTCTTCTGCCAACGATTGATCAATCGAGTTGCGTCACATACAGTGGCTAATCAATGACCCACCTCTCCTTATCAATAAGATGAATGCCATCACCAGAATTGATAATTTTTGCAAGCAAAAGCTCAAACAACACGTAATTATGATTCTCACACACAGGTGTAACAATGATATAATTATCTTCATCGCAATCAAAGTTTGCAATTATTGATCATAATTCATACATATCATGACCAAGAATAACTTTTTGCTTCTGAGAGAGATGCTATCTATGTCAATGTGCTCTTGCTTCACCAGAAGGCATGCTTGATGGCGGCAACTGAGGATTAATCGGGAGACAAACATTGACCTCCCGAGTTAGGGAAGGGATTGGTATTATCATGATAAATGCCTTATCGTCACGAATTAATTTTGTGGTTGGATACCGCCACGGATGCCTCGTCTTCCAGAAACCCCAACAGCATGCAATTCCTTCTATCAATCCTCGTAAGTTGTTTACATTCATTAAATATATTCAAATTTTACTGATTATATACAGCTCATGAATGTGGTATCCAGTTTGATCAAAATAATAATAAAATAAACGCATAACTCATGTACTTGCCAGAGACGACCAATTATCCATCCTTCTCCATATCTCTCTCTCTCTTCAAAGCTGCGATTCTTAAACTGTCAGCCGCAATAACACCATTTACCCATGCAAACGAGATATACAAGCTAACTTGATTATTATTAGCATTATAGAAAATGGTGCATTTAGGGGTCCTGCAATGCCTCATTAGGTCTCAAGCTTCTTAAGATTATCCGAGAACCTTGCCAGCACAAGTTCAAACACTATACTCATTTGGTGTAAGCACAGAACTATCGTCTGTCGAATTAACTAACACAATTATGGGCATCAATCATCTGACCATAGAACATGGTCTTCGCAGCCAAATTCCACCCAACCATAGGAAGCTGAAAAAATATTCGATATCTTGTAAAAATAAACTAAAACATGGCTATATTGAAATGGTAACGATTCAGAGAAGCATTGAGAAGTCTGGAGGATAAAATTTCGAACTTTCCTAGCTCAAATACAAGCTGAATATGATTGTCCGAATAGATTCCTTGAGTTTCAATGGGTAGTTTAAGAAACATTGCTATTTTTCTATGAAAAAAGCTCCGGATTGACATTGATGTTTAGGAAAACTCTATGTATATCATGCTATATAATACACAATGTATGTAATGCTCCAGACATCAAATGGAGAAACAAGGGCACTCAGCTCTGTCTTTCCTCATTAAAACTCGTTTCTTGTTGCTTTGGATGAGAGCGCAGCTTCGGAAATATACAAACGTATATACGTATATATAGTTTGTGGAACATCATTTACGGGGGGATTTTACCCCGAAAAAAATTCACGCCAACATATAACGTCTCTTGTCCCTGGTTCGGTCGTTCTGAGTGGTGGCTTGTGTGATAACCAAGATCCCCTCAATCGCGGAATAATGGCTTTTAAACAAAAATAAATAACGTATGCAATTACAATTGGCCTCAAAGCCTTCCTATCAACCAAGAAATATGAAGATTCAACACATTCAACACAACACATTCATCGCAACTCAAAGCACAAACGCAAAGTTCAATGAATCCAAAGATTTGTGGTTCCCTTTAACATGTACACTCAGATGTTCTCTTCCGATGTTCTGTGGCCCAAGGGCGTAAAAAAATACTTAAAATGGAAGTTCCACATGCATGCATAATATTTGTAAATTAGTGGATTTTCTCGTTTCCATTATACCTGACTTGATGAGAAGCGTTGCTATATGTACGATGAAGCCTAATAACTCGAGTGACCTATGCCTAGTAGACTAATTGCACTCGTTTGAGGTCAACCAGATAGTGGACACTCATTATCTGATCGCTCAACATGGCCCTCGAATGCAAGTGTCCATTTCAACAAATGCATACAAAAGCGTTATGATCCAGGTAAGAGATGGGGCCTCAATGTCTTATGCGTTATGACGTGAAGAAACATAACGTTTCTCGATCAGTAATCATTACGCAAATAAAATAAGGATGTGACTTAATTGTGAGCTGGAGCATGCGAACTTCAGACTAATTTTTCAGGTTATATATTCTTAAATTGATAAATATTGCCTCACTGTTTTCCTCTTCTTCTTCTTCTTCTTTATTTTTTTTATTTTTTTTTTTTCTCTCTCTCTTCCCTTTTTTCCTGACCGGATTCAGGGTCAATGTGTATTTTACATCACACGTATATTACCAAGTTACACCCGCTGAATTCGCTTTATCTTGTTCCCTTTCAAATGTTCTTACTCCTTCACACTACTCCTTTTAACACGAGCGTTTTAGAGCACTGCTGTTGTGGACTTTACGCTATACAAAAATAAATTTTATAATTTATTATTATTATATGTCGGATAAACTCTACAAATATAGTTCTCACCTGGACGCAGATGATTCAAATGGTCATTTAGGGCTGACCTCACTGCTGAGATAATCCATGTACATATAGTGTAATGGACCAAGCCCAATTATGCTGTTATTATTAACACGGTCGCATGGGAACGTACGAAGAGAATAGCAGACCTTAAATAGTAATGATCTAAATGACACTCAAACCAAGCTCTGTGTCCATTGTGTTGCGTACGCAATTTATTTTGATTGAATTTTGAGTGCAATGAGTTTCGCTGTGTATCACGTTAAATGCACGAGGAATGCATATCGGAAATCACACGCATTGTCCTCATCCATTCCAAAAGCCAAGTCAGTAAACAGTGAATCTGTGAAAAGTGACCTTCGATCAATGTAAACTTAAACTGACACAACTAGGCTTTCAGATCAGAATAAAATGTGTACGTAAAAATTGGACCCTGGACACAGCCTAGCTCACCATGACCATTCCCACACTAGCCATCTCATTAGCATGTAAATCCAACTGCGAGGTCACCTCGTTCCTTAACAGACCTGCAATGCACCCCAAGAGATCAATACTGAAGGCACATCTGCTGGATGAGACGACGGCCCACAATTTGTCACTGTAAACAACCCGTTGATCATCTCCCCACAGTTCATCCATGCTCTGCCTGTACAGAACACTTTTATGCCCTCAGCATCCTGCCAATTCCTCATCAACAACGCCATAAACACTGCAGTGTAAGGGCTAAGGACGCAATATATTCGCTTCTCCTCACTGGCGATAAAACAAGACTGGTGCGACCCGTTCGCAGACATCTTCAGGATTCTCATCTTGGGATTCGCGTGGAACGATGGGTGTTGTGTGTTTAATTTTGTGGATTAACGCGATGTTCGGAGGTCAGAACTTGTTGCTCACTTGTCAACATAATTATAATACATGTACATAGACGTATGTAAGCGCGTTTGAATGATACCATTCTGTTGCATGGATGTTGTGAATCTTACAGGGTCCCATGTTGTCAACTCGGGGCAATTGTGTTGCTGCCTTCAAGGATCTTTAGCGTGGAGATTTAAGCTGATCAATCCAGCATTCATAGTTATTATTAATGCATGATTGATTCACTGTTTCATTCCCTTTTGGAGATTCTATGATTACCTTATATAGGCATCGCTTATGGAAACAAGGATTGATTTATTCAGCCAATCATAATTATAGCCTCGAATCTCGGGGTTGTAATATTTTTATCATTCTATGTATATGACCGGCAGGGTTTTCATTTATTTCTTTCTTGAAAAAGAAGTCTGTAATTATGTACAAACTTGACAATCAATATGGAATAATTGTTTCTTGTGACGAACTTCTTTGTTTAAATGGCTATAATTATCTCCATCATCTCCGAAGCGATTTTGATATCGTTTGAGTTTTTCGATAGCTCACCTATATGAGCGAGTTAAGTGTAAATTTGGCGGTAATATCTTTATAATTATATGGCAATGGATGCGCGAAAAAAGTATCAACGCACCCAAAATGACAAGATTCCTGGCTATAAAATTAGGCTCAGATTGTGGGACATTTCACTTGATATCTCAGGATCGAATAGAGCGATTACCCTCCATTGTAGATCACATCTTTGAAAACATGATTCGGCAACTTGATACAGCCAAGTGGTCTGAGGATGTAGCACTGCGGAGATATGGGCTCAAAGAGAAAGCAATTACAAGTGGATGTCACAAAGGAAACGGTCTGCGAGATCCTTGAACAGCATCACCAGACTGGAAGAGACCTCGACCAGGTCGCCCACAAAAGATTTCAGGAAGAAACGATCGCTTCCTGATCCGTCTTTGTGAGTACAACAGGACGACAACAACGACCACCCTTCGAGCTGGATGGTCGAGGACAGGGGAAATCCAGGTTTACCGGACACTGGTGAACGCTACACTGATCCAGGCTGGCCAGCATGCGAGCCAGGAGGCTTGTTTGAAAGCCCCTGCTTATATATATATACCGAGAGACGCCGGAATGCTCGGCACAGTTGGGCCAGGACTCACTTCCATATCCAGGATATCCAATGGCAGCATGCTGTATTCAGAGATTTGGCCCATTTTGAGTTGTACATAGCAGGAATCATCTGCGAGACTGCGGTACGTGCTGCCAACATGAATTTATCTTGAGGCGTGCGTCCAGTCTATATTACAATCCGGCGGTGGTGGACCAACAATGTAGGCAGTTTTCCATCACTGTGCAAAATCTCAAATCGTGTTTCTGAGCCAAGTGGGCCACAGGAGGATCCTTGAAGAAAAAAAATGCTATGGAAACTGTTCGCTCTATTATTGATGAGATATCTTTGAGAATTCCAGCTCTGTAAAACTTCCGTGGTGGTCAAAACTGCTGGTCAACATACCAAAAGTATGTGTTATGCAATTCTGAATAAACTGTCTAGTTATAAATTGTTTGCCATTTGATCAGTGGGCTGAGATGTAAATTAACGCAACGTGATATGAAAACCACAAATTACTCTCATTTAAGGGTCTTTAAAAAGTTGGCTAATGCATCTTCATACAATCAACCACGATCATTTTGGCAAACTGTAATGCTGAGAAATGGTTTTGGTATCATTTAAAACAAATCCCATACAAATCAATTGGCAATTAAAGGAATTAGAGTTTCCCCAAATAAAAAATACTCCATACATTGCATTAAATGTCAAGTCTGTATAATAACTTTTCTGTGATACTATTTCGTTCGTTAATCTTTCTGTATGGATAATATTATTTAATGAGTGTACCTGTACGTCTCCATTTCTTTCCAGATGTAATCTCCTTGTGCCAAATTCCTCTGGCTTTCCATGGACGTTTCATATCTCCAGGCACGGAAGAATTCAGTGATTACGTAATTGACGACCATCGAATAACAAGGTCAAATGCTGATGGATCTCGTAAGGATTCCTGGGATTGTTACGGACACGGAGCGAGTACTGAGGATGGCATCATTCAGACCCATGAGCCGTGAGCACAACAGCAAAACTAATCCATGGTAACGTCCGCTTTTATATCCAGATCATCTGGCCTTTACAAATGTTTCAGCTTCAAGTCAAGCTCAACAGCGCATAATTTGCTGATCATGAAAAGCAGTGTGTAACGTCTCGCTTAGAAGTTGCTTCATAATTAATGAATATGCATGGTTGTTTGCTTTCACTCTCAGCTGGTACTGTGTGGGACCCAGATTGGATTGAAGAGAACTGCCGTATGCTGAATATTCATTTCGATTACATAGGATTATCTAGCATGGATGGCACGATGCTATTCAGTGAGTTTTACGTCGTTGCTTTTGTATGTCATTTAGCTGTCCAATAGGAGAATTATCTGACTATCCAACTGCCGCTCGGTGCCAAGTACCGTTGGTCGAGCGCAAGTTGGTGTCATACAGGGAGGCCAAATGGTGTGTGGATGGTGAGATCGCCCCCCACACGGATGCCAAAGGATTTGAGTTCTATAAAGGCCCATGCTCAGGTAGAATTAACTCAAATTACGTCTATACATTTTATTAAATCCTGCATAGTAAAACTCAAAAAGTATTAACAAAAAGCACCAGTATAAATACTTTGATTATTAACTTATCTTGTGATGATTGTGATCCACATAAAATTCATTGCATTTTGTCTATAATATTCAGGCACCCCTCGAAACTACACCATTAGATGCATGGATCAACACCTGGATCTAGAGGGGTGGCCCTTGTACCTGACTTCAATTGAGAACCAATATGATCCAACACCAAAATGGAATTGTTTGGTAAGAGCAGGTACATAATGGTGAAATGTTTTGCTCATTCAGTGTACTGCACAGTGGCCATCAGAGGATTCGGAGAATGTTAATCGAGTGTTCATTTCGAACAACATTGAAGCTTGCATACAGTTGAATGACGACAGAAAACTGTGGATGGAAATATATCTACAGAATAGTAAATATAAACAATTTCACCTTTAAATACTCAATTTGCCATTTTCAGGCTCCGATAATGTCCACAATGTGCTCTCGACTTCCAGCCAAGATTCAAGTAATTCAACGACGGCTCACAACATTAGTTTCATCGTGTTTATTTTATGCTTACTTCTGTGTTTAAACAAGGCTCTCTATGATCAATGATCTTCAGCTTACATTGCAAATTTACTTGTATATAATTATATGTATTACCATCGTATTTTTCTTATGCCCAAATCTTTGGTTGAATACCCCTTGCTGGTCTGTGAATTGCATATCAAGTGCACCTCACACCATCTCAGTGCGTTTGGAAATGCCTTGTCTGCACTAGCACTACCCTTCGAAGCAGCTAGGGGGTCATAGAAAACCAACAAGTGTAATTAATTGTGTACAATGTACACTCATGAACACGAATGATTCATCATAGATGAATAATAGATGATACAATATCCATTTCAACACCGGCATTCAAATAAATTGGTTGGCTGCTGTTTATTTACTCTAGGCATTACATGTGAACTCAGACTAATGATAATAATAATAATATTGTCAGCTTATTGATACTTTTAAGAATTAAATTCCCGGGTGAAACGGCTATATTGTCAGCCTGAACCGTTGAGTTATGATTGATTGGTGTTATAATTATATCCAATTGATAATGTTATACAGCTTGTATAACACCTAATAAAATTGCTGATCGCCTGTAGTATTTCAGACTTTTATTTATAGTAGTAGTAGTAGTAGTAGTAGTAGTAGTAGTAGTAGTAGTAGTAGTAGTAGTAGTAGTAGTAGTAGTAGTAGTAGTAGTAGTAGTAGTAGTAGTAGTAGTAGTAGTAGTAGTAGTAGTAGTAGCAGTAGTAGTAGTAGTAGTAGTAGTAGTAGTAGTAGTAGTAGTAGTAGTAGTAGTAGTAGTAGTAGTAGTAGTAGTAGTAGTAGTAGTAGTAGTAGTAGTAGTAGTAGTAGTAGTAGTAGTAGTAGCAGTAGCAGTAGCAGTAGTAGTAGTAGTAGTAGTAGTAGTAGTAGTAGTAGTAGTAGTAGTAGTAGCAGTAGCAGTAGCAGTAGCAGTAGCAGTAGCAGTAGTAGTAGTAGTAGTAGTAGTAGTAGTAGTAGTAGTAGCAGTAGCAGTAGTAGTAGTAGTAGTAGTAGTAGTAGTAGTAGTAGTAGTAGTAGTAGTAGTAGTAGTAGTAGTAGTAGTAGTAGTAGTAGTAGTAGTAGTAGTAGTAGTAGTAGTAGTAGTAGTTGTAGTAGCAGTAGCAGTAGCAGTAGTAGTAGCAGTAGCAGTAGCAGTAGCAGTAGCAGTAGTAGTAGTAGTAGTAGTAGTAGTAGTAGTAGTAGTAGTAGTAGTAGTAGTAGTAGTAGTAGTAGTAGTAGTAGTAGTAGTAGTAGTAGTAGTAGTAGTAGTAGTAGTAGTAGTAGTAGTAGTAGTGCATAACACCTTTATCTATTAAAAAAACTGCGTTTGTACTGTACTTCCATATTTCACGATTATTTTAAATCATAACGACATCTGATTTGCTACAACATTGCCTTTCTAATGTAAGACATAAAAGCATTCAAAAATTGGCCTGAAATGTCTGCAAAATAACGATGTAAAGATAGTGGTACCTCACAATGCTCTTTTCAAGCTATGTGCATTTCTCTAACCATATCCCCTTTTTGTAGTGGTTAAAACTCAGTATTTTTTTTCGCATTTTCAAGACGTTGTTGAAATTTTAACAATTTATTCCCTATATATAATGTACATATGTATTATAAGCACATACGTACTGCACGTCTCCAAAGAATTTTGTGTCCATCTTTTCTTCAAACTTGAATAATAATCGGATGCCGTGAATATAGTATTCTGGTTTGGTTTTAGTTAAATACATGAACCATTTTTATTTTATTTTATTTCATATTTCTATTCCTACTACCAAAGAAGCTCTATCGAGTCAAATATTACTCGCAAACGAGCCATGAAACGCTATGAACAATCAATGGCTTATGCCGAAGGTCGAATTGCATTATGATCTCTTTGCTACTATTGTATTGCGACGCAGCTCTTATGTTCATTTTGGTAGGCGCAATACTGCACTGATTTGAGATTTCATCACGAATCATGATGAACTGAACATCGATTAAAGCTTCCTTTTTAACAAACCTTGATCAGAAAAATTAATGGCGCGGAAATTTCTCTATTTGCTCAAACTTCTCTCCTGAGCAGAGTGAGTGAGTGATTGGGGTTTTACGGCTCCACTCCTGAGCAGATATTAATATATTAAACAGAAGGGTAAATCAATCGCGTGCGGAATCGTGCTGGGGAACGACATATGTGACATTATGAGTATTTATGACGACGTTTCCTCTGTGTGCATCGACTAGCAAATCATAAGGAAATGTTTCAGACAATGATGTAGAGTAATACAGATGGAGCATCGAATAGGAATTCAGCTCTGAAAATATGCTCGCTGAGATTGGCTTTTGGCGGTAGTCTCTGTGAAGTTCCGGTGCGTTATGGCTCTAGCTTAATGGTAATCATGACGTTCTCTATTGAAGTCAGCCTACATAAAATACTACTAATTCTCTGTAGAATGCATTACATTTCACAGAACGAATACTTGTCAAAAGGATACTAAAATTTCAGAGAAAAACGTATTATTTTAATTTTTAGATCAGTGTTGTTTTCTGTATTTTGGTTGAGAGAAAGAGAGACAGAGAGAGATTGTTTAGAGCCCTGAGATATATTTGATGATGGGATCAGATAAAATTATGAAATGAGAAAAACAAATTGAAGACAGTAGGACAAAAATTAATTAAAAAAGAAAAAAAATATTAATGGAATGCATAAAAAGAGGCCATTGAGTGCAATTAATGTTGAACTGTCTGCCGAGCTAAATTCAGAGATTTTGCACTTTTCAATTCATTTAAAAGAAATGTAAGAGGCATCAGAATGATAATTGATCAGGAGATATACATGATCAATTATGAAAAGTTAAAGATAAATTGACCAAAAAAAAGTAGACTCCAGAATTGAAGAGTTTAGGCCCTGATGAAATAATCAGGTGCTATAAATATTAATACTAATATTATTACAATTTTTTCCGCAGTCTTAGCAGGGTAAAAAAAAATCTTCTTCAGTCTGCACACAAATTGAACATGGGTGATTTCAGAAGCTACTCATCAAATAATATTATAAACATAAATTTCCATATGTATGGGATGAAAAGGAGAGAGATTCTACACAAGCAAAAAAATAAAGAAAATAAATTTAAAATGCATGCATTTTAATAGCCAAATGCAATTAAGTTACTACACATGAAATAAATTATAAAGAAAAAGATTGTTATAAGGCATATAAGCAGTAAAAATGTGAAGGAGAAAAATTGTATCAAACGGAATTTTAAGAAATTTAAATAAACAATTATTTATGAGCTATTAAATGGCAAATTACAAATGCATTCAGGCCATATCTTAGTATTACGATCAGTAATTGATTATAATTAAAATTGAAAGGCACTAAAAATGATATATTTCTTTCAAATTGAACAGTAAACTCAAGCAAATTGTAGGAATATGAACCAGTGATACAAGAAATCCATCTGAATGACAATTTATGTTTAAGCCTGACAGACAAGAAAGAAAGGGGGGAAAAGATAAAGAAATGAGAAGAAAAAAAAACACAGTTATAGCTGAAATAATGGTGTGAACATGTTAAAAAATGAAAATGGAGAAGTAATAGAATTCGATTTTTGGAGATGAACCCAGACATAATGGCTCACTGCTAACTTGAACAGTGAAAGCAAATTTCTTAGTTATTTTCTCTTCAGCAATAATTCAGTCAACTTGATCAGATCTCTGAAAATAAAATTTCAACTGAATGTCAATCATATTTCATTCTTATTGGAGTGGGGATTTAACCTGTGAAAATAGAACCACTACAGTTAATCAGGAGAAAAATAAACCTAAACACAAATAAAGGTTCTTTAAATTATTACCCATAATTATTACCCATAATGTTAATCAATGTATATTTATTTTTTAAATTGGATTCAGGAGAAATTCTGTTTCTGCACAGTTTTTCAAAATTTTACATCACTGGTAATAATATTGGGTGGGGTCAAACAGGGCTATGGATATAATGCTTCACAATGCGCAATGGCCTATGCAGCCCAAGGAATTTAAATTTTAACTAAATATATGAAAATTTCACGGGTGTGTAGGAGCTGCTCCGCTACCCTTGGGGAGCTAGTGTATTATCAGATAAAGAGCTTAACCTACTTGTTCGCAATTTGGGAATCAATCCTCCAAGTTATGGACACCAAACTTCACTGTGAATTGAGAGTTCGACGCTGAAACCGCTCAACCATGCAAAGGTGCCAGTAGGATCTAGAATGATGACACTATGAAAACACAGAATGAATATAATAATTAGCACAATCAACTCACCTAGTCTAACAATTCCTCACATCTTTTGTGAACGATATACCATGTAGATTTGCAGAGCTCTTTATGTAATTGCAAATAATGTACGTACATGTATGTCAAATAAGAGATTAGTGAATAATTTTAAATGAACTTTGGAAGTACCTATATACATTTTTGCACTGGCGTGTAAAGAAAGGAAGTTTCATTGTGTAACGCTGGTTTTCGTTTGAGACGTAGGATTGGTTGTCTTTGGGTCGAGCGTTTTGTGGTTTGGCGGACGACCGCAAGGGGTCGCCTGCGCTAGAGTTTCCCTTTTCTTTGCACACCATTTGAGCTGTCATTGCGAGTGTCGAATGTTCCTTCTCAACGAAGGTGAGTGCTACCTCAAGTAGTCGAGCCGTTACTTTAAACCTTTTTCTAATAATTTAATGTGTTTATATGAACTGTCCTGTATTTATTTTATTGTTTTAATGACCTTTTATTCGTATTATTTGACCCCACGTGGATTTCACTTCTGTATATACTTAAACTATACTATATTATTAGTATATTTTCTGTTTTGTTTCGGCAGGTCATGTCATATTGTTTTTCGTCATATTTACGTCGTATTGCACACTGGGTAATAAATAAAACTGGTAGTCAGACATCCTACACTTCCTGCGTTTGGCGTTGGTAAATTTCGTCCGGCTACAATTGCCTCCCCTGAAGTGGTACAGCTATTATACCTTAATCGTTAATAATAATAGACAATACATACATACAGCCAACAAACTGAAATGAATTACATATGTAAGTATTATGATATAAGTAAAATAATAAGTATTATAATAAGGTGTAAATAATTATACTGGGACTTGACTAGCTCCCCAAGGGTAGCGGAGCGGTGTGTATGCACTACGCTACGGCTTGGGGAGCTATGACTTGACATATATAGAAATATATCCAAATGTGTACGATGGTATACATGTACATTTAATATATAATTAAATGGCTATCCATCTGAACGCTATTGATATAGCATGTACCTGGATAATACTGAGGATCCTTCACTCTTCAAACACTTCACACTGTAGTTGCAGGTATAGGGCCTATCTAGTAGGTAAGCCCACAAGTGTGCCTGAATTATCCGTTTGCATAAATGCACTACATTACAGATCAGTTACACTCGTGGAATTAGGGCCTAGGTATAGCTGTTACAGTGATGTGCAGGCACTGATGCTTGAGAAGCTATATATTATTATGTGAATGATCATTTAAAAATTTATCGATGAAAGGTTGTTGGCGAATTTCGTGATATTGGTTTGAACAACTGACAACGACACATTTGCGTGTCATGATCTCTCAATCGGGAAAATCTTCAAAAGTCGATTGATCAACAGGAACCAGACTCCGAAAGTCTTCGATGGAAAAGTGCGTTATGATATCACCATCAGAACACACTTTTTACGCGCGCAATATGGTAATACGCAAACCAATTTTCAGAGACATGAATAAAGATATTTATTCTATAATGAGCTGAATTAACAGTTACGCATAACTGGTCAGGCAGCAAAAGATGTCCAAGTACGTATAATTATCACATGTTCTTTCCACAAAACACATTATTTTAACAAAAATGGCATACTTGGTCATATTGGTTTCTCAGCTGTCCTGAAATTTTTTTATAGAAAGCTTTTTTAAAACGACACTCAGAAAGTGGAAGTGAAAGTCACGTGAACAGTCTTGGCTGCTGAACTCACAGAAATTTGCCCGTTTCCCAAATCGCTCTTATTGTGTGATTCTGTATTCTGAATGTGAAAAGAGAGAAGCGTATCTAATTTCCTGGGTTTAGAATTCGTTATTTGTCTAAAGAAATACTTGGATATCATTTAAAGAGTTTCCTGCAGATGTCCAAATACATGTCAATTATTTATTGTACCACTCAGTGAGTGCCAGCCAATCAGTCTTGTTTATTTAAGTGTCTAAACCATGCATAATGATCTCATATAAATAAACAACTTACATAAATCACATTCGCCATTCATATCATGTTTTATATCTCAAAAATTCAATTTCATAACACCTCCGCTGATCGACGGCCGCAAGGAATTTTTTTACGAACTCGCACTGAGGTCAGTAAAGCTCTGATTCAGGATTGCATCTCTATATACGTCAGTGATTGAATGTAATGTAGACGAAAGTAGATCTTTCTTCATTCTTAAGAGTGATCCGGTGGAATCTGCATTGTGATCGCTATAATGACGAAATCGGCCAGATGTTTGATTATCATAATCAATTGCTAATTTCAATAGATTCTGATGGAAATCTGATAGAAAAAAATAGTTTTTTCGGGCTCTGGGTGGGATTAGTAGTGCTATCCGACATCCGGATCGTCAATCCGGGTTTACTCAAAAGTAGAAATAGTTACATGTATTGAAGATGGCACAGTCAAGTTATATATATATCATTTATTTTCGCAAATGAGTTTGCACATTTATAAGAAGAAAAAGAACACCCAAAAAAATCGACCTTTGAGTTTATCAGAATCATAACGTCAGTCTCACATCTCACTGCCCATTTAATAATAAATCAACGCTAGGGAAAACATAACGAACCTCAAGCAAGGATTGGTGCTCTTTGATTGTGACATACCGATTCAACAATCGGACGCATGTGATTTAAGACATATTATCGTAGAATGTCCGAAATGTGACATATCAATGACGCTTGTGATATAACGCTAAATCGGCTGTTCACACAATTTTCGGGACGCCAGGGACCGTGCGTTGTTACGAATATAATGAATGAACGCCCTGAAATCATGAGAAAATAGCTTTCAAACTAAGTTAACTGATTTAAATGTATTATTATCGTAGAATGTCAGAAATACGACTAATAAATGACGTATAAATCCACGGAAACGAGTATGTGTATTTTCCAGGCTGTTTAGTAAAACGAATGCTCCTTCCTGAGAATCGAGAAAATAAGAGTGTGCTTTTAGTAGAGCGCGTTTACAAATTCGTTCGATCGAATTCGATTCCTAAAGTTGACCATTTTATGAGCAAGTGCGTTTTTTGTCACTAAACTTCAATTCACTAAATGTATGAGTATTGCAGTGATATTGTTTTAAGCAACAATAATTCTGCATTTTACAAAATTGGGAATCTCAATTCCGTTAATCTACATATCGACACAGCTCTAGCGTGACTGAGGCAAATGCACGTAGTTTGAGACACAAATAAAAAAGTTGGTTACTAAGTAATTCAGAGTTTCGGTGGATCAAAACTTCAATGATAGATGGGCCATGCCATTAGCATCATTCATGTGTATTTCTGTGCCTTTTGCACTTCCAAAAGATGAGTAACGCACTTAGATACGATCGCATTAATTATTATGAGAGCGAAAATGGGAAGCATAACGCACTTCACAAAAGGAGGAAACATTAAAGAGAGACATAACAGACTTTGACAGAACCAAAAACTAGAGAAAACATAACGCACCTCAAGCAAAGAGCAAGAGTTATAAGTAGTAATAAGTAATATTTTTATAATAATTCAATGGTAGAACCTGTCTTCCTTGAAATTTTACAAATATTCAGAAATGAAAAGAAAATTTAAGAGCAGAAATAAGTCAAGATGAAAAGAAATTCACTAGGAGGGATTCGAACTCGAGAATCCTGCGTGTGAGCTCGAGACTTTGCTGCTGGACCAAGATATTCAAATCAAGACGCCGAAAAGGCTAAGTGTCGCCTCAAAATGGGTATAGAGTAAACGGTAACAAATATGATGAAATTTATCATTTTCTTTGAGCACAAGACGGGCCACGCTGTACTATACTAAGAAAAAAAATTGAAATTAAAAATATTCGCCATAATCATCAAATTACGCAATTAATAGCGTTAATTACCACCATGACCTTGAACTGCAATGTAATTAATTAAAACTTTGGAATTAATGAGATGTTCATGCTAGAAATGTACTTTGTTAATTTCAATGCCACAGCTTGCATAACAACCGAGATATCGGCCTTTGAGTTTTTCGTAATTAACATTATTCAAGATTATGCAAGAACGGTGCATCCCAGCGCCATTATAGCGGTATGTTTTGTTGTACATCTTGTTGCACTAATTCGTTTCGTGTAAACTACAAAGCCGTAGCTCAAATAATGAATGAGCTAGGGCCAACCCCGTTTCAAATTTCAACAATTCACTGTGACCTTGACCTTTGACCTAAAAATTTCAATGAGAGCTAGAAAACCAAAATGTCCTTGCCCCTGTGTAATTTGGTGATTTGGTGATTTCAATAATTCACTAAGTATTCAGAAATGACAAGAAAATTTAAAAATGAAAATAATATTCAGATAAGAAAAAAATTACCGTGGATGAGTTTCGACCTCGGGACTCCATCGTGTGCGTCCGCGACTTTGCCGCTGGACTGAAATTTTCAGATCAAGACGCTGAAAAGGCCAAGTGTTGCCTCAAAATGGGTATAGAGTAAACACAGACGGATCAGCGGATCAGCTGAAGACGAAGACACATCCCACGGCAACGAAACACCACTCCCTCACCCCTCCACCATCCCAGCAAGGGACCCCGTGTGGGTTCCGGGGAAGAATAGACCCAAGGTATCCTACTGCCTGTCGTAAAAGGCGACTAAAAGGGGCAACTCGTTTGCCGTGAGTTGCGACCTGTAAGGGGGGGAAAAGGGATCCTGGCGGTTGAGCAACCAGGGACTGTAGGTAGTCCCTGGAAGAAACACACCGCTTTGGCCGTGCTTTCCCCTAGACAGGAGGCTGAGTAGGTCTCGCTCAGTCAATCGGCTGGTGGTGCGCCCTAAAACCTCATTCATTTAAACATGTTTTGAGCATCTGTTTATTTATTGAGGTATTTATTTGTACAAAGCTCTCATTATTTATCATTAGGGCCACTGCTTAATGAGATCAATCTTGCTACAGAGACCGCACTGGTACGATTTATTTTGTCTGTTCCCCGGCGCTGCCCCTCACGATGGAGTGCTCCCGTAGTTGGGGTCCGTGGTGGCCGGAGCGCCTCTGGGGTGAATGTTCATCCATTCCATGGATAATCGAAACCTCCCCCCCCCCCAACCGAGAAGTAATAATAAAAGAAAAAAAGAAAGTTCTAATAGTACCAGCTCCGATGAAGTACAACAGACACCCCCTGAGGATGTCCACAGTTGGCCACGATTCATTGTTCTGAAATCAACAGACAATATTAATCATCTAAAAAAGCTAAATGCTTGCGCTGTGGACAGGTGCATCAACAGCATAATTGGAACAATTCACTCAATTACTCGTATGAGAACTGGTGAATTACTTATTGAGGTTCGTAGAAAAGAACAATCTGAACAATTGCTGAAAATACAGCAGCTGCAGTATTCTGGCACCACATACTCAGTTACTGCAGCCCCTCACCGATCCCTCAATACATCCAAAGGAGTTGTTCGATGCGCTGAGTTCAAACTCTTCAAAGATGACAAAGAGATCGAGGAACTTGCCCCTCAAGGTGTTGTCGACGCCAGACGATTTAACATTAAACGTGATGAGCTGCAGATCCCGACTGGGACCGTTGTCATCACATTTAACAGACCAGACCTGCCAAAGGAGTTGAGGATCGGTTTCATTGTGGCTAGGGTTGATACTTTCATCCCGAACCCCATGTGCTGCTTCAACTGCCAGAGGTATGGGCACACAAATACCAATTGTAAAAGAAATGCAGTGTGTGCCGTTTGTGCTGGTGGTGGTCACAACAGTTGGGACTGTAAAAAAGACCCAAAGTGTGCAAATTGTGGCAATAACCACACTGTATTCTCCAAGTCCTGTCCTTCATGGCAGAGGGAAAGGGAGATACAGAATGTTAAAATTATTAAAAAATGCAGTTACTTTGAGGCCAGAAAACAAATAGAGGATCGTAACCCGACACCATTTCTATCGGACTCTGCGGCGGTGGCTGCCAGGAGACAAGTAGTGTCGGTTGGCACTCAGACAACCACAGTTGGCACCCAGACGACTTCTGGGTTGCTCATCGGATCAACAACGTCTGTTGTGACGCAGACGGAAAACCCTACCCTCCCTCTTTGTCCATCTGATCACAACATATCATCTCCTCCGATTACCACTAGTCACAAAAATTCTACAATCAACTCAGATAGCTCTGTTCCTTCTAGTGTTGATCCCAATCATACTAGCATGAATAACAATAGCTCAAAGCCACGACTTCGTTAACAGGGCTCAGATCGAATAGCCAAGGGCTCTGATAACCCTTTGATACATTACAACAGATATGATACCCTTTCAACGTCTGACATGAGTGGTGTTGAATATTCCTCACCACAAACGACAAAAAGTCAAAAGAAAGAGAAAAAGAAAAAGGTGGATTCGGAGGGACGAAATCGGAGCCGAAGCCCCGTGCTTCCCCCAAACTCTTAAAATAGGAAATAAGAAGCACTCCATCCTTCAGTGGAATTGCCGTGGCTTCAGACCGAATTTTGAAGAACTCAAGTCTCTGTGCTTTGAATATCGGCCTGAAGTCATTTGAAGTCAGCTGGAGAAGTGGTGTGATCAAATTCTCCACAACAAAGACCGTAATGGTTCATTTTTGTATCTGGCTCGACAGAAAATTAAATTTTAAAGCACATATTGATTATGTTCGTAACAAATGCCAAAAATATCTAAATTTATTAAAAATCCTAGCCCATTACAGCTGGGGAGCAGATCGGAAGACGCTATTACAGCTCTTTCGATCTTTCATTCGCTCAACACTTGACTATGGTTCTATTGTCTATGGTGCAGCTCGTCCCTCTTATTTGAAGCGGCTGGGAGTCGTTCAAAACCAGGCCTTGAGGTTATGCCTCGGAGCATTTCAGACATCTCCCATCTCATCTTTGCACGTTGAAGCGAACGAATCACCTGTACATCTTCGAAGGCTACAGCTTTCTTTGCAATACGCAATTAAGTTGAAGAATAATACAAATAATCCTACTTTTAACTGTGTTCAATCCAGAACGAACACATTTTTATACCAGTAAACCATCATTTATCAGACCTCTTTCGCTCCGTATTGAGGAGCCAATGAGACATATCTATCAAGATGAAGTTATGCCATTCAAACATTCAGATGTACCACCATGGAAGATCATATCCCCTGAGATTGATCTGACCCTCACTCAATTTAAAAAATCAAATCATAATTATTTTTTTTTAAGAACGGAGTTTTTGAATCTGCTGGACAGATACCCCAACTCCTACATCTTTTATACAGATGGATCTAAGAGTGAGGATGCGGTAGGATGTGCCTTCCATTCACGAGATTTTAATTAGGCTTTGGGCCTTCCGTGTCAGATGTCGGTCTATACTGCCGAACTGATTGCTATCAATGAAACACTCACATCAATAGCTCTTTTACCATATGACGAATTTGTCATTTGCACCGATTTCCTTTCTAGTATCTTAGCAATTAGCAGTATAGACCTTATCCACCCATATGTTCAATCCATTCTTCAAAAATGTACTTGCCTTGCTGGACGAGACAAGCGTATTATTTTTATCTGGTGTCCAAGCCATGTTGGCATTCCTGGAAATGAAACCGCTGACACTGTTGCTAAGCAAGCCTTAGGAATGAACATCTTAAATTGCCATATTCCACATACAGATTTTAAACCGATTACTTGTTCCTTTGTTAAAACCCAATGGCAGTCAGAATGGGATCAGGAAACTGGAAATAAACTCCATGATATACAACCTGACATTGGTTCATGGCCACCATGTCAGAGAGAAAAGAGACGAGTAGAAATCGTGATTGCACGATTACGCCTCGGCCATACCTTTTTAACTCAGTCATCTCTTGAGTGGCAATGATGCCCCCATGTGCTATGGTTGTGATTGCACTTTTACAGTAAAGCATATACTTATCGACTGTGTTGAATTTTCTTTCATAAGAAGAAAATATTATCGTTTTAACTCTCTCAAAGAAGTATTTGAAAAAGTAAAACCTGCACTCATTATAGCCTTCCTAAAGGAAATTGGACTTTTTTATCGAATTTAATTCTAGTCAAAAGTTCATTTTCTGCATGCTGTCTAAAAGAAATCAAACTATTTTAACAAACATCTAGTCATTTCAAGTCTGTGGTTATTTCTAGCTTTAAGCCTTGCTTTTAAATGAAATTGTATTACAAAGTATGTTTCTCAAAGTTTAGCTATTTACAGCATTGATTTATGAGATACTATTATCCTCCTAAAGAATACAATTTTCAGATATTCTTATTTATTGCTGGAAAGCCTATATTTTTTATAACCCAAACATATTTGGCACCATATAACACACGTGCACCATTTTCCTTTCCTTTCCCAGCAAAGGCGTGTTACCGAGATTCGGCATACGTCCCCGAGGGTGCCGAGGCCTTAAAGGATGAGGAGAGGCGGCTGAAGCGTGTGAGGAGAAACGAACGGAAGAATGAGAAGGCGGCAAGGAAGGCGGAGAGGAAGTTGGAGAAGATGGCGAGGAAGAAGGAGCTCAAGGAGAAGAGGATGGATGCGCCCCCCTCCCCCTCCCCCTCAGACGGCTACACGACCATCATCATCGATGACACGGCCGTCCCCGCCATACTCAGTCCCATCCAAGACCCGCCGTCGCCCGCCCCGTCCGACAGCGAAGGTAAGGGGGATGGAAGTGTTATTGTGTGCGATGTGAATTTACTCTTTCTTCTTTGCAGACGATGAGCCCCTCACTCTAAAACGCCCAAGCCTCGTCATGCCCAGCGACAGCGAAGGTAAAGGGGATGGAAGGAAGTGTGGTTGTGTGCGATGTGAATTTACTCTCTTTCTCCTTTGCAGACGATGAGCCCGTCACCGTCCTTGTGAGCCCCGTACAAGACCCACCATCGGTCGCAACATGTCCAGACCCGACGAGATACGTTGCCTACAAAAAAATGCCGTCGCCCGCCTCGTCCGACAGCGAAAGTAAAGGGGATGGAAGTGCGTGTGTTTGTGTGTGGGGGATGTGAATTCACTCTCTTTCTCCTTTGCAGACGATGAGCCCGCTCCTTTGCATCTCCCCGTCCCTCCC
>KB297741.1:166821-222179 GCA_000328365.1 Capitella teleta
GTTTAGAATCTAAGTAAACCCAAGTTCAATTGTCAATTTCACTGCGCTGAAGGTATGCTTGTGGCATCACGGTTGATTTGGACGGTGAGAATTTAATTATACCACGTAGCTAGGCCATGTTATGTGTGTACGTATACATTGTACGCATGCATTTCTTTTTAATTCAGCATATTTGATATGACTCTGTATTATTTTTATTGCTTTCCATTTTTTATTTTTTCATCACACATTTTATTATTTTACCCTTCTCATGCATAGCAGCGTACGCCTTTTGCGTTATATAAATTAATCCGTTCATTTGATCATTCATTAATGACATGTACGTACTGATCCGCCCGTAAATGACCAAGACGTGCTCAAGAGGATTACCACATGATCCTCACATTATATTATTGTGGAATTAGACACGGAATACAATGTTAAAGTATTACCTCATTATGTTGGGGATGAAAACGAGGAACACCTCATAATGGAATCCAAACCACGGGAAGGAATCCTAGAATCAAAAGCATTTTTCACAGAATCATAACGCATTATTTTGTGAAAATCAAACGCAACTCAGAAATCATAATGCACGAAATATTGCGATAAAAACCTGGTAAATAAACAAGAAAGTATATAATATAATTTTATTCACAAAAAAAAAATTATGGACAAAATCGAAATTCATACAGCACATTATGATAAAACACTTCAATATTATAATATTATCATTTTGGCATACACTTCTTGCATTGACGAAATCATGCAAATGCACTCAAAGCAACAGTCTCCTCTCCATGCACACCCTTCAATACGCGTCATTAGACGTCATTTCCGAATCGTCCACTCCAACCTCCTTGCGCGCCATTGTGTTGTTACCATAGACCTGCCCAAGCGTGCGCGCCTTCGGGGGTTGGCACAGCTCAGGAGGCGGTGGGGGTAATCCGACGAGATTGTATTGTGGCGGATCACTTGCGTTGCACGAACAAGCGTCATCTGCGGCAACCGGCGTCGGGAGCGGACGGTCCCAAATATGAGCGTACCCGTCAATGACTCTTTCTTGCGATCCTTGGCGGCTGTAACTCCGGAAATAGTCCGTCGGTTTCAAGTCGTACGGCGACTGAACCGACGGTGGATAGTAAATCTTATCTTTCGGCATTGATAGTTCTGTCGGTGCGCTGTAAGGATGAAGGTCTTGAGGAGGTTGTTGTGGGGCATATCTCCTGTTTAAGATTAAAAATATAAGATGATATTGAAATGTAATAGGATTTAATTTAACCTGCGCACGATGAATAAACCGATCGTGAGAATGACTGCGCCGACAACAACTGCGACAAGGACAACGATGGCGATGGATGTGCCTGCGACGGAAATTGACCCAAAGGTCAGAGTTTTAATGACGTCATTATCATAACTCACCGTAAGGGATATGGATGCGACCCGAGAGTTCACTGCTGGCTGCTATTCCACCTCCTGATGGTCCATCTGTGTATTAGCACAACCGTTATTCCGTGTACATGTTCGTTCATTCCACAACATAGGTATATATGCGCCATTCACGTGTATCCATTTCAAATCGATTCTAATTACAAAGCATACAATCAAGAGGTGACTTTTGGGCATATCTAACGAGTACCTCATATAAGTCCCCAGGCCAACCATCAAGAGCGCTCACTTTGATGTCCCAATGAATTGGGAAGCAACCGTTGATTAATACACACCTCACTGACGGTGTAAATGATGTGCTTACCTTGAGGCTTCTTATAGATTGTTTCTATGTCTCATTAAGACAGCAAGAGCTGCGAGACACCTCTTCCCCCGCACTTCCAACACCCCCTTCCCATATCTCTCATATTGCGGTCCTCAAGCGCCGAGCCTGTCAGCACAGCCTGCTTTCGAGGGCCAACTTTTCTCAATATTTCGTCGCCAGATGACAGCTCAAGTCAGAATGCGAGAAGCAATTTACTTGGCGCGGCTAATATCACCATTGAAAAAAACTATTCGGTTTGACTCCACAAAAGAGCAATTACTTCAGGAGCAAGACTCGTATGTATCAAGCTACTGTGCACGTAATGGCGGCATACACTGGTACTTATAGTCTGAAGACAAATGTGCTACCAACCGGTGTCTCCACATGCGGTGGGCACAGCACCATCACTCTGCCAAGTTTCGCCATCAGAACACCGCAGAGTCCATTTCCTGCTGTTGCCGGGGCAACCAACACTGACCACATCACCTCGCTGTTGCATCCAACCACCAACAGGGGGCAGAGGCTCACCACACCCAATGGCTGAAATGACCGATTGATTTTTTTTTTATCTTGATTCCGATTGATTATAACTGATTGATCAATAAAGCTTTTAATATTTTCGAGTATTCATGATTAATTGATTGTTTACCTTCATAATGAAAGAGGAACTGCTCGCCTCCCCCCTTCCCGACAATCCTCAGCTCCACTGCATTCGTTAATGACGTGTACACGTGACGCTCTCGCAGATTCTCGCCACATATCGTCTCCCCGTGAGATCCCGCCACCTCTTTGATGGTTGCATAAACTTTGCATTGCTGCGTGGATGGGGTCCTTTCACGTGCAGTCCAAGCGAAATTCACCAGCGAAATATTCAGTCTTTGTCCCGATCGGGCTTCGAGTCGCCAGGGACAATCGGGGGTTCCGCAACCGGTCTTCTGAGTTTGGTAGCTGGAGATGTATCCATTTGGTGATGGGGCTGTCACGTGGCCACACTTGCCGCACGTGGTTTCGCGAGATCTTGCAACTAGAAATAATCAATGGAGCATTATGTCTTTAAATGACTGCATTCAAATGATTAAGGCTGCATTAACCTTGTGTAGATGTTTACAGCAGATCGATACTCGGACAGGATGCCAGACGAAAAGAATTTAGAAATTTTACCTATTACATACATGTAAAACGTAGAATAAGACGAACGTGCCCGATGTTTGCATTGCTTAAACATGACGTTACCGATTCCCGGGAAGGGAAATGAGTAGGAAATTGAGCAGTTTCCTGAGATCGATAAGATTTTGCGCCGAGGAACAAAAAGGCTGTTGAATTGTGTTGATTGATTTAACAACGGATCGTGAAAAGACCTTTAATGTTCTGCACTCTTAATTGAATCAACCAAAGAGGGCAACTCAACAGTCGAGTTCCTGGGGGTCGAGGGCCGTTTAATTCCATAATAAACTGGGCAGAAGACGGGGGAGAGGGCCGTTTAATTCCATCATAAACTGGGCAGAAGACGGGGGAGAGGGCTATTTATGGCTATTACCTTTCAAGCAAGTATATCGTGCATCCAGGTACATCTTCAATTCCTGCAGGCAAGGTTTTGTCTTGGACAGCGCCTCGTCCGGCATCCGGATTTCACAAGTGCGTCTTCCAGAGCAGCGTTGGTCTGCGAGGTCAAGGACGTTGCTATGGCAACCAACAAACCCGAGGTCTGCGACGACGCACTCGCCCATCTGCATACGACCATACTCGGCCTTCTTCATCACTATCACCTCGTCTTCTCTGCAGGTGGCATTGAATGTATGAAACTCACAGTAGTTTCCACCTGCAATGATCAATGGTAAAAGGAAATAGCATTAACCAGGAAGTTAGGTCGGGGTCATAATCATTAAAAGTTATCAATTATCCCATATCATGGTAGATGAACGATTTCTAAATGCTCATTTTTAAACGTTTCTAATAATTGTTTATATGGTAGTAAATTGATAGACGTCACTCATAAAATCGATTAATAATTACAATTTAATCATTTTGCCAGCATGAAATGAACATCGAGGCATTGAATATTGCGAGGTGTTCAAATGGATTCATTATTTGTGACAATTGGATTGTGTGTGATCATTAAATGACACAAATTGATATTTATAATATAAATTATGGATATCTCTCAATAAAAGCGGTTAATGGATAAACGGCATTCACCACCTGTGTTCGTAATTAATTGATGTGTTTTTTATAATGTTTTGTTTATGTTTCTGTCTGTGTGCCCAAACCCATATTGTCTAGCTTAGATATCAGTTCGTAGCATTATTAATTCGACCTTGTTATTAATAGGTTTAAATAATATTAATAAATCCAGCATGAGTGACCTAATTTCAGTTGATTATATTATAACCGTCTTCATAAGTGTTGGTGTTCACAACATTGTTACAACATTGTGAGTTAACCGCGGAAGCTGGCGGATCTTCTTACCTCAACTAAGCAATATCGTGTAAACAGTCGTTGCTTTGATATATTATTTTATTCACAAAGAAAGCGACGGTAATGATTGCAATGGATGTGGCATTGCTATCCTGCTCTGAGGCAGTGACTCAATAATAGGGACGGCGCAACTGCCCACAGGATGGTTGAGCCCTCTGCTCCAAACCTCTTGTGCTCATTTGCCTAAAAGGCTTAATCATATTTGCTGCCTCTTTTTCGCTCAAGCGTCTGTCCAAAATGGGCGGACATTCTATCTGATAATCGAAAGCATAAGTTCACTCCCAATTGACCAGATGATTAATCATGTTCTTAGATTTCACAAACCGAGATAACATCCGAGTGGCCCGACTACTTCTCCGGCCCTAGAGTGTTAGATTTGCTGTCTGTGGGTCGCCCATGTTAAAATACTAGCTATATAAATCGAGCCCATATAGCAGCCAATGTACATGTCGCCCCAATGACCATCTCAGCTGACATCGACGCCTGTAAAAGTCTACCGTGATGAATGCACGAGCAATAATTATGAGCCATCAAAATTGCAGACGCTGTATTAAAGCGGAAGGAGGCAATTTCGTCCATCAATTTATCGGTTAACGGACGACGAAGAAGATGGGATACGACGAAGTGGAATCGTCTCAGTAGCTCATTGCCTCGTCACAATCCTGACAAAGCCATTTCCTTTGGCTTTCCGCGCGCACAAATCACACTAAAGGACGCTTTGGGTGGACCGGGAGTCAAAATATGCTCTCGAAATATACATGAATCCCAAACACATTGTAACCTTAGATTCAGGGTGTCGACTGTCATATCATAAGGCTGCCGCAAATTTGCCCTGTGATGACTCTTCAGTGTGTTCTAATACAAGGAAGGGTAATATCGAAGTATCAATAAGAGCGCGAAATTAGTTTGCGTCTAGACGCTGACATTTCAGCTCAAGATAGGTTGAAGCCTGAATTTGGAGGGTGGAAAGAAAACATGTTTTATATTATACACACCATGCAAGATAACCTATTTTATTGATTTGCATAATCATAAACCCTGAAGCCCGTAATCATATTCGATGAATCAAGTGCATGGATTTAGCATACAGCCATCCCCCTAGAGGCGTGTTAGCTGTCAGCACTAGAAATGCAATTCTCTTCTTGATAAGTCGACGCGCGGTCAGACAGCATTGTGAAGACAAAGAAATGGCCCTGCTGGCATCAGATAGAGGTTGACAGCCAAGCAAGAAGAGGCGAGCTGTCATCCTCACACATCTTCTACGAAGATGACAAGTGGAAAGCCCGATAACAAGACTGTGAGATTAAACCTGAAAGGGCTCAACCACCATCTTGGAAACCCGCTGTTAGAGGATTTTACCCGAAGGATCCTTAAGAGTTATAAAGCAAGGCACCGCTGCACACCACATCTCTATACAACTCACACAAAGAGGGTAACACAGTTATGAGACTAAATCAATGTTATAAACGACATTACTGTCACTCTTTATTGCAATACCTTAATGAGCACCGCAATCAAGGGAGTCAAGGCTAGGGTGGCAGTATTTATATTCTTCGTCATTTTCATTTATCAGCGATCCATTTGCTAGATTCGTTTTCTGTCATCATTGATCACAGTCTGGATTAATATGCATCGGAGTACAATCGTATGTATCGGTACAAGTTTGCTTTTATCACAATTTAGAGTTTTCCGGCTCAGCTTCCAGCTGAAAACGGGTGTGTCGCTTCATCAATGGATAATGAACCGATTTAACATATTATTTTACGCCATGTATTCTCGCCTCCTCCTCCTCCTCCTCCTCCACCTCCTCCGCCTCCTCCACAATCGTCTTCCCTCTTCGTCCAGACCTGATATGCCATGCAAAATGCATAACCCATATCGTCTGTGATGGCTTCACGCCATCTTCCTTATTGTCAATTTTCCAAGTTAACCAAGCACGCAGTTACACTTGTCTGCGCTCAGGTGACGGCTACCAAGCGCCCTCTAGAATGCCCCCTGCACTGAGCGACAATACAGGCTTTTTCCCGTAGCACTCACAATGCACCTTTTAGATGAGCGATAATATGGCACACTCTCCATAGCTCTTGCAATACACCTTTTTTAAGCAGGGCGATAATACAGTGTGCCACCCACTACATTTTGCATTGTCACTTTGTACTGACAAAGGGACCTGCCTTTTTGTCGCTGCCTCGGGGGCTCCGCGGAGAAACTCTTCTAGTTAATGGTGACTGAATTAATGGCATAAAAAAGGATGAATATTGAAGTGGAGAGAAAAGAAGAACAGGTATTCGATGCTATAAGTGTAACGCGAGTGTTTTTACCAGTTTTACAGGTACGAAGAAATGCACGACAATCCCACCCGAACAAGGGGGCCTATATCTTACTCACCTATAAAAGAAAGAAAAAAAAAAGGAAAAAAAAAGAAGAAAAAAAACGGTAATCCAAGGCGGCGGACAATTGAATCCAGCAAGAAGATATACATGTATTGTGACCAAATCCAATGCATCACATCTGCTAGACAATGACCTGTTCATGCATAGATGGAGCCTGGAGCTTCATGAAATTTGCTCTGCAGTTGTTTTCTGGTTCTTGATAAATCATTCTGTGATGTGAACGATTTGTCAGCGGAAGAGTCTCACTTTGTCTCGTGTGAAATTATTTCATCAATGCACGAGATGTCGATGTCGTGATTTTATTTGCTTTCCTGGATTCACATCATTCATCAGAAAAAGAAAAGGTCCCTTCTTCCTTTACTCACACGCTAACGCGGAAGGGGAAATGTTTGTTTAGCGTATTATATGAAATGAAAAATATAATATTTGGCACTAACGCATCACCAATGAGAGCGCCAAAAGAAAAATTTCTTGGCTATTGATAATAATTACTATATGAAGTACACAAGTAAAATTGTAATAATGCTTCAGCTGCGCCTATCATCTATGCAGCTAATTTATAAACTTGGTAAAAGATAGATAAACATATGTAGCAGATTTCAAGCCGGAAGTGTAAGCATTGCAAAATTTTGCCTTCACAATACTGTACTTTCAATATTATGTCAATTACATTACAATTTTAATTGATCTATTCTAACTATAATTGCACTTTCAATCCTCAGATCTCCTTGGTCTATGTGCATATACTTAGCTCTAATTGACTGGGAGCCAATGCCACATAAATCACCCTCGCCGAATACCCGAGTATGTAATCTTCAAAGAATGTAAGTTGTATCATATAATAATTATTACTTGAGTGACATAATAATTAAACTATAACTATCACCTTCCACACGGAGAATAACCGCGACCAAATTCCGAGCCTGCAACTTCATCACCCCTTCCCTTGATTTTCGTAATCCCTTTGATCGTGGCGCTCGGTCAGCCCTTCACAGCCCTGATAGCGCACAATAATCCCCATATGAGCAGAGTTAATCCCACAGATGTGATACTTTTATTGTTTTTCAGATCCTCTTCAAGTTCTTTCTTCTTCTTTCAAGTTGTGTGATCCGGATTTCTGCCAGTGATCTCTTTGAGATGCTGTACCGGTGGTGATGCATTCAACGGGCGTTTTTCTGCTATTCATGCAATTCCTTGGCTCAATAATATTCAATGACGGATTCTCTCGGGTTTTTGTGTTAAATCTCTCAATTTCGTTGAATCATGCAGCTGAGAATGATGTCGTGAACATCCGGTACTGCAGTTCGAGGCAAGACTGATGAAGTCATCTACCTTGGAGGAGGAGGAAGAGCAGGAAGATGAGCAACAAGGAAAGAAGGGGAAGGAGGAGGAGGCGAGAATTGAGGAGGGGACGCAGAGAGAAATTGAAGAGCTTGACGGATTGTACAAGGACGCGACAGAATTGCAAGTTGAGGACATTTTCCCGGCAATGAAGACAGATGACGACAGAGGCGTGCGCATGAGTGTCGTCGATGCCGGAGACATCTCGGCCACCGCGGCGACTCCCCCTCCGCACAATGCGTCCGATATTTGCCCCAAGACGCTACTAAAATGCGGTAATGGCGCACTTGTTTACGCTTCACTGCGAATTTTATGCCTCCATTCACTTAACACAAGGATTAATCGGTGCAAATTTCGCACTTTCCCGATGGACACTGCCAATTAGAGTAGCTATTGCTCGACAGGGGGCGCTGTTATTACACGCAATTCCCGTTCAGGTCGCGTTTTAGTAGCACGTGACCGGATGTGAGACAGCGTTATGAAAAAAATGGTCTCATTGTGTGTTGGCCTTTTGGGGAATTAGCGTGTTTGCAATGTGTATTTAACGCTACAAGGAGAAGGTGCGAGAGCAAATGAAAAGAACCGAGATCATCACTATTCATTGCTCGCACACTGAACAAAGTGCACGCACATGTAGTAGTAGTAAATAAGAGTGATAGGTGTGACAGCTAAATTGGCCATTAATTGCCAACAGGTATTAACCAACAACCTCAGCGCACACAAAACAAGCTGAAGGTGCAGTTTTCAAATAGGGTCATTCGCACGTGCACACAAATGAATCTGTCGCCTTCGGACTTAGCCCCGATCCCCATTAATGGTGATACAGGATCTGTTTACGGGGCGTTAGCCGGGGGCCCAATGACACCGCTGAGTGATTGACAGCCATGCATCCGGGCAATATGGAACTATAATATCACCCAAGGCCTGAATTCGAGCAATCAAATTACGGCAAATTCGTTCACTGTGGAGCTGCTAATGATATCACGTGATCAATTCTCCGCTCTCGCGCTTTCTCGTTCTGCGCTAATGCAGTGCCAATTGCTGTATTTGTCGACTAATGGTTCGACCGGAAGACACTGAAAAGGGGCGCGAAGGGGGTAGGGGCCTGACGGGGATGGAAGTCCTTGCGTCTAGAGATAGTCATTTCGTCGACAAAATTGCACCCTCCACTCTGGAGACCGTGTGACAAGTGGTTCTCGCGAAAGGACTTCTACAGAGTGACGCAAAAACTGCTTCCATTTGAGGACATTTTCTGTAGGCTCATATTACGTGTGCTTGATCATTGTTCTTCAGTTACACTCTTTTATGTGCCAGTAATCACCGTTAAAACACGCAAGGTGTTAATCAATAATGCTAGAAATGCAGCTTTGGTTACCGAAAAGTCGTTCGCATAGGTGATCCATCGAATGCTGACGCATGCATGCATAGCTCCTGATTAACTTGCTGTTTTATATTGGACTTTTAACTGAACGGAAATTCAGGCCGCGTGGTTACTCTTTTCGCCTTTTGGAATCAGACGCTCTGTACTCTAGCCGACATCTTCCGCTCGAACAACCTCCGTTCATTTCGCCAAAACAAAACTTAGAATGAATGGAAATAATGAAATAATAAAACGTGGGACAGGATAATTTGGGAGATTGCGATATCAGACAAAACCGCGATTATAAGTATGTCTGTAAATGCCAGTTAAACTTCTCTTCTGAGACAAATCTCAGAGGAACAATTGCACTCTTACAAGCAAACAAAGCATTTTCTTGTTTGGTGAAACGCCATGACAGGCGTTTGATGGATAGACCACGGCTCTTTGCCTAATTGTAACCGAACGCATATCACGTGATTGCCATTGGAAGCCTGTCGTTTTGAATAATGAATGCAAGGTCGGTATTTGCGAAGCATCCCTCAACTAAGTTGCCAGCAATGATTGCAAAGGTGATCTCTGCTAAGTTTAATCACTTTCTTTTTGCGCTAAAAGGATTAAAATCTTTCAACTCAATTGGTTTCTTAGTAGTTCAAAGCAGATTCTTCATTGCGTTGAAAGGTAGTAATGCCATGTTTGCATGGGGTCCTAATAGCTGTTCGAAATATGATTTCTCTCGCAATTCATTAATTAATTAGATTCAAGCCGTCAACTATTACCTAAGGATATCCTTTTGTAGTTGAATACTGAATACGTTTGTTTGTAGTGTTGTCTTCTTGGTCATCTGAATTCAACATCGTATTAAATATTCTTAAACGCCCTAAATTACTATTGTACATTGTTTAGCATCTCAAATTGCAAGGCTTACATAAATTATTTGTCAACTATGCGTATATGGAATATGGACTACCAGTACATAGACTCATTTTCACTTGAATGCGTATAAATTTACAAAGTGTATTGCTACTTATTTAGCTCCCCTGTCGCATTAAAGGATCTCAAACCTTACAACAAGCCTACCTTTCAATGTGCCAACAATCTCCAACATCCATCCACAATGGCAAATCCACGACAGACAGATTACAATTCGCGCAATCGGCTTCGCACACATGGTATCCTGTTCTTCAAAAGCAAATGAAGGACAATTTCCACACCCCAGAGCGTCGCGCGCGATAAATGAGCGACAGGCGCGTCGCTGCTGAGACTATAAGCGGTGCTGCTGCCAGCTTAAGCAAGGCGCTTGCTTTGTATGGGAGATGCCTGAATATCGACACACGGGGCAATTAGGACGCAATTTGCACGTTTGTTCTGCATTCTCAGCCATTGTAAGACATGATTTTGTCCCCACAATACTGATCGATTCGAGATTCGCCTCCCTTTCAGTGCTCTCTCAAAAGACACTGCGCGATTGTTGCGTCTTTTCTCTCTGCGGTACTTGAGATTTTCTTCAAAGTGCTTGGCTCATTTTAGGATACCAAGGCACGCATGAGAACCAGGCCAGATTTCTTCAAACTTTATGTAATTTTATGTATCAGTCATCGGTAATCGGAGTACATCACAATTAATCAAAAGAGATGAGAAATATTTTGTATTCTGAATACGATCCGTGTCAAATTAAAATTGGGAAAAAACAATGGAATGAAACCAAGGCAGAAAGAGATAACACTGAGAATAGTTAATTCATTCTGAATAGTGTTGATCAGTTAATTTTAATGTAAGTGAATTAACAATCAATTTTATTCAAGCATATCAAAGATAATTCATCGCACAACTCAGTCCTTTTGTGTTTTGTTTCGTCTCTCATGATTACGCATCAGGGCAACAGTCTAAATTTTGTTTAATATTAAAAATCAAGCCACCAGTGCTCTGAAGAGTTCTTCGGTTGATGGAAGTTGCTTACATTCAAAAAGTGACAACTAAGAATGGTGTTAAATGATTGTCTATGAATATATGTTTCGTAAGCATGCAATATTTAATCTATTGTTTGTACAAAACGGGATTAAAAAAAGAAGTTCTCTCGCGATATTTATAGAAAATCAAAATAAGAACAACCATGGATGTAAGACCCACAATCAAAGTACAGAGATATGAAATGTACGTCTACCCATTCCCCCAATTCCTAGCATCCGGGTCAACTGACACCCGCGCCATCCGTCATGTGACGGCGGCCATTTTCCTTTTAGTTGACACTCGGTGGTGGCTGATAAGTGTGGCTATTTCTCGCCTACAAAAGCCGACGTGGTCCTGTGAGACAGTTGCTTTCAGCGCGTCCTCTCTTTGCAGTTCACAGAATCCCATTACACAACGAACAATGAAGATGAATTCGTAGAGGGTTCATCCTCTGCTGGAACGGTCATCAATGATGACACTTCCAAGTGCTCGCGGGCAAGAGAGCCACTCAACGTCTGATAAAAAGGATGGTCTTAGGCGGAGGACAGTAGGTCTTCGAGATGGTGGAGGTTATGGGGAGTGTCATTTAGGGTGGTTGGGATCTGTTGGTGGAAAAAGGGGTGCGGGGTGGCAGATGAAAGAACTGTGGATGAGATACAATGGATTGAATGGGGTGTAGATATGATGTTGGCATGAGGTGCTGGAGAAGCCAGAGAGAGGAGAGGGAGGAGTTAAATACGAGATAAAATGGAGCTATTTATCACGTATAGTTGGATAATTACAAAATGGATGTTTGTGTGAAGAGAAATAGGACTGTAATGAAGCGGATCAGATAGAAGAGACACTCTTGTTGATAAGGTGTTCAAGAGAAGTAAGATTGAATCGGGCGACAACAATGGAAGTGGAAAAGACAATCAGACCACGCAGTTGCACAAGTAGATAAAGGGAAGGAAGATGGTTCTTTGTAGGTGCATGAAAATGACTGAGAAGACAGCCAAATTGAACGAATTCTCACTTACACTGCACACAATTACGCAACATACTTTACGACCTCGAAAATAGTACTATACTTAAGCACTTAACCTTTTCTTCTCTCCCTCATTAAAATTTCACGACAGACGTTGCCTTTGAGCCATTATTTGCGCCAGTGCGCAGCTTGCCATTACTACATTAGCAGGTCGTAGGAGTACCCTGGCAACCACTGATCCGTGTGCCAAGCATACCTGGAATGATGAAATGGTCCAAGTTTTGGTTTAGAGACGATCTTTAAATGCTGCTCTTTAGCCCCAGGGTCGTTGTGTTGAACGGGGCCGTGTTATGGTTCATCGGACGGGGAGAGCAGCGAGAGACAGAGAGAGGTCGGGTGAACGGCATTTAGCTGGAATGGAATTGCTTTAATTGGAGGCAATTGCTACTCTTGTTGTTAGAATCAGATCTACGTACAAAGCATCACATTAAGACCACAAAATGTATTTGCGTCAACATACGCTTGCTGCCCAATTAAAGTTGCTATGTACATTATGTATACATTGTATGCATATTGTATATTTCTGCATGTACATGCAAATATAATTATATAATTATAATATAATTATGCGGAAACTAATTAACGCAGAAATAGAGACAGAGAACCGCGTTTAAAGATATACGTAAATATTGAGCTATTACTATAATAATAAAAGAACAATACTAATATTTTAAAATTGAAAATGTGTCACTATTTATGATAATATACTTACTTTCGTCGAAATTACTGAATTCCATGAGCTCAGTCTTGTATGGTGAATATACAGAGTGGGCCAAAAGTAGTCTATCTTTTCCATGCATGTTAAAAACAAAACTCTAAAATTGGCTAAAATGTATCAATTATTCTAAAAAATAAATAGAGGTATGGATTGACTATGTCATTCACTTATTCTGCGCCCATCTATACAAGGAAATCAAGTTAAAAGTCAATTTTTAATGAGGGAGGAACATTTAAATACGAGAGTTGATTGATCGCGAAGAAAGCAAAGTCAGATGAGCCCCTGAACGAGCATCACGGAATGTCATCTCTTGGAAGGTGTTTCCTTACAAACTCTCAGCTTTGTTTTGATTTTAGGAAATAAACAATAGCCGATGATTAGCGCTACTGTCACAGCAATAACACTTTCAAACAAAACAATAGTACGAGAGCATTGCCTTAAATATTTATGCGTTCAATGAATTAAGCTTATCCATGGTCAGGCGCCCTGTTTGCCGTCAAAAGTGAAAATATCTCGGAATGATGAGTGCACTCTATTAATTGAGATAAATCGGCATAAATGTTGTTGAAATTCAAATAGGAATAGCATTATGACATGTTACACTAACTATACCAAGTATTTATTGCTCTTATCTTTATGCTATTTTTACACTGCGAAAAGTTTTGTAGCACTTTCTCAGAAATGCGTAGCACCATTGGAAAGCATTGAGATCTTTAACATGGAGTAGATATAAACTACTTTTGGTCCACTCTGTATATATAGGCCAATGGCATTCACGTCGCATGGTAGGCAATCCTTGTGGGACAAAGGAAGCCCGTTGGTTTAATATTTCACCGACTAATGAATTTTAGTGATTTTACGTAAATTCACAAATGCACCGTTGAGGCATTTCTTACAACTTCTATTCTATTATAAACAGTAGGTTCTAATTATTATGAAGAGCGTGAATGCTGCGTCGAAGAAAGAATTCAAAAGCAACACAGAGACACGTGGCCATGCACTCCTGTGTGATTGGCGACGATGGATCGATAATTTCCTGCTTTCCATTTATTGATCGATACCGGAACGGCGTTGCATCTGTTGCGTTTTGATCGCGGAGAAATGCTTGCAGTCAGTAGAATCATAACGTGTTAAGTATCATTATGAATATAGAGTTCTGCCAATGTGCAACAAGTTACCAACGCTTGTACAACATATTATTTCAAGTCCTGCACAAAACCAGTTCGTGCAGGAGTTCCTCGAGGGTTAGTCCTTGGCCCGACCCTCTTTACTATCTACACCGCATCTCTTGGCCATTTACTTCGATCTCTCGACATGAACTATCATTTTTACGCCGATGACACGCAAATGTACCTTTCGTTTGAGCCAAGTCTGCAGCAGATAGCATCCGTCGCATGGAGGTGTGTGTTGACAAAGTACGGAAATGGATGTTGCATAGCTTCCTGAAAATGAACAAGGAGAAGACGGAAATTCTACTCATCATATCAAAGCAGCTGAAATCAAAGTTTTCGTGTCCAGTGTTTTACATCGGAGGCAACGGGATTGTTCCAAGTGAGGCCGTACGCAACATCGGAGTCGTAATGGATCGACATGTATCGATGCAGCGGCATATAAACCAAACATGCAAAATAGCCCATTTCCATCAGTTCAACATTGGGAGGATTCGCGGTTACATCACTCAAGATGCTGCTGCTCAACTTGTGCATAACATCCCGCCTGGATTATGACAATGCTCTTCTCGCCGGCCTTTCTGCTTCAGTAACATCAAGACTTCAGCGCGTAATGAATGTTGCTGCGCGCATAGTGAAGAATGGCGTCATGTGCCGACGAAATCGAATCCAGCTGACCTCGCATCCAAATCAAATGATGACCTCAACCTGGATATTTCGGCTATTTATATCCCGGGGTTTCTTTCACTGTCATTTGACAGCTTGATCTCAATCCCTAGTCGATGAGACGCGCAGGGACTGATGCCAGGATAGGCGCAGAATGGTTAGTTTTCGCTGTTTAGTTGTATCGTTTTTATATGTATTTTTCATTTATAGTGCATCGCTTTCATCACCAATAAAAGATATCATTCATCGTCCTTTATCCTCGTGTCCCTAATTGCGACTCCAATTCGATGGCAATAGCGTCTCCGGCTCACGGAAGCGTTTGATGCCGGTTACAATGCACAGACGTACCCAAAAAAGGTTTCCATCTGAGCTTTCTACTCCAATCTAAAGGTGAACAGATTATTTGACATATATACATGTATACGTATAACATGAATCCTTATGATTATCGGTTCGTGTCTTGTTATGTATTTAATGATAACTACTATTTATATATTTTCTAGTAATCTAATTGTGATTTGAATAACATAAATGTACTATTAATAGCAGCCAATGAGCTACCACCTGCCATCGGTGTGGTGTGTGCCTGTGTCTAATGATCTCCACTACTACCTAGATTGCTCGCAGGCACGGTGCATTCTGCCATTGCACGATACACTTGAGAGGGCTCTGCAAACGAGAACGAAGCAAGAATATCGGCTAAAAGTATAACGCACTTGGTGATCATAACGCACACATTGGCATAACGCATTCAGCAACCATAACGTACGAAATTGTCAAAGTTTTAATAAACCCCATGTTTTTATCAATTTAACCTGAGAATAATAAATTTTAGACTATTATTATTGGTGGTTCCTTGCAGAATATATTTCAACCAGCGAAAAAGAATTGTTTAATAAGTACTGTACTTACACTTACACTTAATTCCTCTTTCTGGGTATCTCCACAAAGCTCAAAATGATAGAATACATGATTAGTGCATAACTCAATCAATGAACAAGACATGGAAATAACAAAACAAAAAAAATGCAAGCACTATAGCATGTGCAATCAAAAAAAAAAAAATAACATGATTGATAATGATTATACAATGTCAATAACAGAAGAAAGCCAGCACAATCGGCCTAGTTAAAAATACTGATGATAATAAATTAACAGAGAATAAACACCTACATAAATACAATTCATTTGTCGAAATCCACTAATCCAAGCAATTCCATTCGATGTGTGTCCCAATCGAGATGCTTCAGAATCGACTTTGCATCAGAGATTTCTTTAATGAGCACCAGAGCGATGCTAAAGAAACATGGGCGATCATCAATAAATTAATGGGAAATCACAAGAAAGGGTCTAACTCAGTAAAGCAAATTGTAATGCATATAATCGGGATACTGATAATCCAAAGGAAATTGCGGAGGGCTTTGTCGAATTCTTTGCTAGTGTTGGTCCATCTCAAGCAAAGTCTATTTGCCGAGGCAGATAACTGCATAATTATAATTTTGAAGATTACATGTCAACGAATTCCACATGCTCAATGTACTTGGCGCCCACAACTGATGTCGAAGTATTGGCAATTTTAGATGGACTGAAGCACAAGAAATCTCCAGGCCGAGATGACCTGAGCAAACATTTAATTAAACGCATGAAGTTCGGTCTTACTCGACCACTATCTATTATCATCAATCGAGTGAGTGAGTGATTGGGGTTTTACGGCTCCACCCAACCCGTTCGGGTGATACGGGCGCCAGAACAGAAGGCCCGGGACCGGGGTTTCCCCCTACTCTTATCGATAAATCCCAAGGGTTCTTTATCCTGCATACCACCATAGACAGTAGTACACAGCGCCCGGCCTTGTTACGCAGTTGGGCAGCACTGCAGAGTCACCGAAGAATTACAATTGTAATTCACAATCATAACGCCCGTGGCCTGATCGGGTCTCGAACCCGGGACCACTATCTATTATCATCAATCGAAGTTTCGCTGAAGGTCATTATCCCGACCAACTGAAAGTTAGCAAAACAATTGCAATACTCAAAAAGGGCAGCGATAAGCAATTAATGGATAGCTACAGGCCCATTTCTCTACTCTCCACATTCAGTAAAGTCTTTGAAAGAATCTTCTGCAAACGATTAATTGCATATCTTGAAACGATTTACCTCCTGAGTGATTCACAGTACGGCTTCAGAAAAAAAAATAGAAATACTGTGCACGCGGTCCTCGAGTTGTATCTCCATGTAATCAACTCCATGCTCAATGGAGACCACTTACTAGCGACATTCGTTGACATGTCGAAAGCTTTTGATACGGTCAAACATGAAATTTTAATGAAGAAATTATCGTAGTATTGAGTTAGAGGACCCGCGTGGGAATGGATCAAAAGTTATCTGACAACTCGCTCGTAGGGCTTTCCGTATGTTATCCACGAACCGCTCACAACACTTAGAAATGCGCTTAAATGCGCTCTCAAATCGCACTTCCCAAAGCCTAAATTTCACAATTAGGGGGGGGGGCATGCCGTAAAATACCAATTTCCTTTCCCACCCCACCCCCCCTCCCCCAGGTAAGTCGCTTCGCTTTGCTTGCAACTTGCCTTGACTGCTTTCAAAGTCAATACTATGGCTGATCCCGATCACCCGTGAATCAGCCCTACCGTGTCAAGTCCAAAATGAGTCCACACTAATTAAAATTTTGAATGATATCCGTATGAAAAAAACAGAGATAAATTATCTGCTTGTCAAGTGTGAAACGATAATTATGGGCTCTTTTCATGCGACAGAAATACCCATTTAGCCCGTATTGTATTTAAGGGATAAGTCACCGGAATGAGATGGGTAATTGGGTATACACTTATACTTATAAAGATAGATTATGTTCGAGTGAATCTGGAGCCAAATAACCGACGAGACGAAGCCGAGTTCGGTTATTTGGCGGCAGAATGCCAGAATCACGAGAACATAATCTTAATGTTCTCCATAGAACTCCTGATAATACGAACTATTTTTTTGTGGCCCCTGAAGGTTCGTAATAACGAGCTTTAGACTGTACTCGAATGAAGCAATACATAACATCGGTCATAAATCTTTATACCCGGGAATAATTTATTTGGTTTCAGATCTCTGTTAATCCTTTAAAATCGAGAAATATACGGCACTTGTCAGACCCTCGACTTGATGACCTTTGACTTTTTGTCCTTTGGGGATGTTCACCCCCCCCCCCCCCCCTCACTTTGTACATTTTTGGTGTCGTTCGCTGACATATATTGTCACAGCATATAAATTAAATACTAACTTTTCTCTGACATTTGATATTAGGACCAAATTCTGGTGATGGCAAGCATAATTGCCGACTAAAAATCGAGGCAACGTCATAGCGCAGACGAAAGACATGGCCATTCAGTGACATTTCCGGTGACGCTATTCATCCGTATGGCTTATTTTAACACTTGTGACCATAACGTCCAATCAGCGATTGCGTTATGAATTTTGCTCATTCTCTTGTAATCTTTTCTATAATGTGACCTTATTCGGGGAGTGCATCACGCAAAATGTTTATTCATACGCGTCCATTATGCACGGATTATGAACTCAAATACACAAGGCTGATTGGCTGGCAGACTCACTGAGTGTTAGAATCTATGTTATACCACTCACTGAGTCTGCCAGCCAATATTAATTATCCATGCATATTTTACTGTTTAAACCGTTCATATTGAATTCAGTCATTCTAGATAATCGCACTCGACTCTGTCTCCAGAATCACTCAAACAATCTGCTTAATTCTCGTGTGTTATCGTCATTTATAGCCTACGGAATTGTGTGATTATTACTGGTTACAACAAAGACATCGGCTAAATGGGTTGTAGATGAAATGACATAACAAGAGATGCACATCTCATGTAAGTTCCTCAACCAGTGATTCTTTTGATCTGTCGAGTAATAACCAGCTGTTATAAACTGCAAATCTTTACGCACGGCCACTCAATCAGAAGACCACTATGTGCACAGGAGATCGCCTGTTGGTTTAATGGGTCAACAACACATACAGACGTCACACACTGTACACACCACCCTACAATCTAGTCATGAACATCACTCTGACCGAGGCCAAGAGATGTCGCCTGTGAAGCTTTACTGCCACCCTTGTTGTGTCCTTTTATTCCATCTCGCGCCATTTGCGGCAACGCTTCATTGATCAAACTGACCACCTCGATTTGACTGCCTGAGATCGCACAAATGTTAGGATTGGTAGTAAACATGGTGATCAATTGGTTATTGATGGTCAATGGTGGGGATCGGTCGCCAATTAATTCCGTGTACTACCAGCTATAAATATAATTAGCGGTGCATGTTGATTCCACTCAGTGATACTTCTGGCCAATTGACCAATTTTTTTTAGTATTTTTTTAGGTATAATCACAGGGCATAACTGGTGCTATACGTTATTAGTGATTCCTTCTTACCATTGGGGTATGAACAATGAATAATGAACGGTCGCCGCTTTTTTTTTGTTGATATAACGGCAATTGGGCTCTCGATAAATTTTATGTATAAACTCATGCTGGCCATTTAATTAGCTGGCAAAATATATTGAGATTAGTCAGTATGAGTTCGAGGCTGGTATGAGTATCATTAAATTCCAAAATTAGAAATTTATCCACCAATTTCCAATGGCAAACCTTTCGGAAATTTCGTCTGAATATTCTCATCCTCAAGACGACACTCGTCTATTTCTGTCCTTGAAAATATGCCCATAATATATTACATGTATAATTGCATATCGCTGAACGAAACTTAGCGAGAAAAGGGTATCAACTACGATCCTAAGACTGTATCAGATATGACAGCTGCAAGTCTGCAAAATGGACTTATACCCAAAAAGCAACGAAGGATTTGTTGTCGGCTCTAGGAATGTTGGCTGTTTCTCGAAGTTCTGTGCTTCACGTAGTTTCAGTGTCAATTGAAGAGACACAAGTGCGTAAATTTCATTCACATTATACACATTGCAATTTTGAAACACAGGTTATATTTATGTGTACACTATTAAAAATACATGCAGCGATACCGTGCACCAATGTATATGCACAGAGAATATTCAAAAATTAGATGATCCAACAATAGTGTACCAGTTTAATATCGTTTCGCATACATGATATGCTCACTGCTATGAATAATAAATTTATGTTCTTTTTGCTATCAAGTGATGAAACGTGAGTCGAAGTGTACTGTGGTTTTACACGACACCATTGGGTCTGTTCCGCACCCTCAGGCTCCAGACAACTTTAACCTGCAGTCAGCAGGAGCGGGAGATTGACAAAATAATACCAGCGGAGATGTTTGTGACCAATGGCTGTCATGTCTACTCAGCTAAGTGCAATGCAGTCACCGACAATGGGCTGCGATGTTCAAGGTTGGTGCTTGCTGCAACTGATTGAGTTATGTTCGCGATGATCACTCACTCTGATGACCGACGACAGACACATCTGGCTCTTTTGGGTAAACTCATTTAGAGGGCTTATTAACTATGGCCTTTTCTTATTTTAATTCTTTTATCGCATTTAAAAAGGCTCTCCACGTGCAGTACGGCTGTAGTGAGTCACTCGAATTGTTTTCTTATTTTTTATGTTGCTGGTCAAGCAGTTTTGCGTTTGTAGGCGACTGGACACGCCTTCCCGGTCATTTCCCAGATGTCCTTTGAGACCCGATATGGAGACTAGAAATCACCACAGGGCGAACGAATGCGGAGCTAATTTCGCCTCTCCAGATGCAATGGGAACCGCAGAGCGCGGATCCAGTGACTGAGTGATCAGTCGCAAACGGATCAGTGAGTTCATCAAACTAATAGGTCGTCTTTGAAAGGACCTGAAATCGGAGTCATTCAGTTATGACGAAATTTGAAATATTCCCACGCATTTTTAACCTTGGAAATATGCAGAGGTCACTCAGGTGGGCGCCTATTGAGTTGCTGACCCCTCAAACAGAAGATTCGACGCAGACAGCAAACACTCCTTTTCGTGTCAGAAGTGCATGCAATAGGCATTGTGGCGGATACAAGATTTACTGATTCGTCCTGGAGTGCATCTTGAGGGAATATCTCACATAGAAATCACACAAAGAGCATAACACTTTGTTGTGGATCTGTGCTCGATCTGCAAGTTTGCAATGAAAAACAATGAGAGAGGAAGGATGCGTAATTTTGACCGACGTAATGTCCAGCTGAGATTGGAATGATGACAAAAATCTGAGATTTTGAATGAGAAATGCAGTCACGAGTGACACTAAGTGATCCTCATTTCATGTACAGCAATACCAAACAGCATTCGAAACAGGAATACAATGTAACAATAATAAACCGTTATTCCTGTTTCAATTTAACTAATGTAGAGAGCATACCGTTTAATAAGCCCATCGTTTAATTATTGCTTCTTCTCAGTTAAGTTAATACCACCCGCATTGTATAGAAGCCACGTGCTCATAAATACCGCATACGGTGTCCACCAAAGCGACCAATGTGTGCTCTATATATAACATCATTCATAGTCCAAACACGTGGCGCCAATTTCTGATTACTTACTTACTTGTTTGTTACTTGCTACCTGTCTGCGTTGTCTCTCTCAATGTTGAGCCAGAGACTTCAATTTTCTCTTGAATGAATCCAATGTTTCCGAGTCGACTGCTCCAGTAGCGCCTCTAGATTATTTGGTGTGAGTAGAAGTGTTTGCTTGTGTCACACCTTACCAGGCTGTATGGCGCGTGGTTTCTGGACTTTCCAAGAATATGAAGATTGGTCCTGATTTAAAAAAAAAAAAGTGTTCTTCTAATGGTGTGGTACCTCATCCGAGGTGGCTTAAGAGAGGGGGGTTTATTGAATGATTTATGGGGTTTATGGTTTATGTGTTCTTTGCAAAGTAGGTCGTAGGAAGATTACTAAAGAGACCCAAGTGAAGACTTTCCTCACAAAGTGTTTTATGCGGCGGATTCGCGCTATATTCCTCCCGGGAACTCAAAAGACTCTTTGAACAATGAATGAAATAAATTTTTGCCTCTTTCTTTTATGAAGATTGACTGCGGTGTTTAAAGGTTTTGTTGTAGGAAATCTTCCGTGGATGGATCAGTGCAAGTGAGAAATTGGGTGCTGTTTCACACAGAGGCACATTCTCTTGTGATGGTTAAAATGTATCCCGTGAGGGTTAAACTTTTAATGTGTTTACATTACTTTGTACATGATTGTGTCAAAAATTCCGATAATATTTTTTTTTCAAGCGTTGTGTTGTCAAGTGTAGAAAAAAAAAACGTCGCGAAAGTTGATTGTTTAAGCAATGGCACCCAAATGCATGCATTTTGTACACGCACAAGAATGGATCGTTCTTAAATTAAAGGGGACCTATGATTGTTTTGAAATCGTAGTGAATGGTAGAAGATACATCCTAAAAGACAGATATGCCTCTTCGCCAACACATCTCAATACAAATGTCTGCCATGGGCTAATTCATAGATATTTCGAATTATAGCATTTTATTTGGTTATTTTACAGTAAATATTCCTGAAATGCGGAATTAGAAAGGCCACACACAGCAGACGCTGTAAACAAGCATGCATGCACAAGATGGCGTTACATGCGGCTTCAAATAAAAAAACATTTATATTTTTATTTTATTCGTATATTTATTGCACATGCACAGACTAATAGTTTTTGTTTAAGTTTAGGAAGTGAAAAAAAAAATCTAGGAACTAATTTACCACACATGATATATCAACTCAACTTATTGGTTTGAGTGAGTAACTTTTGACCATTGTTACCCAACCTTGAATAATTGCCATTATCATTTATCAAGCATGGTGAAACAGTTATAATTCATATCGTGTCGGTCATCAACGATATTTTGTTGCAAATAATCATATCCGGGTCAAACCCCATTAGTTACCTAAATTGGCCGGCCTAATAGCGGTAGCGTCAGCGTGAGTGTTTATTTGTGTGGTGGAAAAACAATCGAAGGAAAAGAGTGGGCTTTTCTGTGAATGTCATTGACTGAAACAAAGTAGCAATGAGAACATTGAAGAGCTGCAAACAACATCGAAGGCTTTGGTTTAATCTGCTGTGACGTCACACTGCGTGGTCCCATAAAGTGGGCTGTTTGGTTTATGTCTTTTTATGGGGAAAACTTGAGTACAAACGACGAGGACATCTTGTTCTGCGGTGGCTTCTGGGGTGCAGAGAGGTCGAGTGGTTCAGAGTTGAGGGCGGAAACCTCAATGATTATGGTCGTAAAGTGATCTTCCTGTTGGGTATGGTTGAATCAATTAATAGCAATTAATCTGTCAGAGGGTTTGCGATCTTAGAGCATGCTGAATACGATTGTGTCATTCCGTGATTAGAAATATTTGGCCTGAGATCCAATAATTAATAATGCGTCTTGCATTTGATCGAATATTCATAGTTTGATCACGTTCTCTTTGCGTTCAGTATACCTCTATGTAACGCTACATGATTATTTAGGTTGAAAGAATATCTGGGTTTTCAATCACTCGCGTTGAGAGTCATTCCCTTGTCTCTCCTCGCATTGCATGCATTTTCATTTCTTTCATTTCTTTCTTTCTTCTTTTTTTTCTTTCTTTCTTTCTTTCTTTCTTTCTTTCTTTCTTTCTTTCTTTCTTTCTTTCTTTCTTTCTTTCTTTCTTTCTTTCTTTCTTTCTTTCTTTCTTTCTTTCTTTCTTTCTTTCTTTCTTTCTTTCTTTCTTTCTTTCTTTCTTTCTTTCTTTCTTTCTTTCTTTCTTTCTTTCTTTCTTTCTTTCTTTCTTTCTTTCTTTCTTTCTTTCTTTCTTTCTTTCTTTCTTTCTTTCTTTCTTTCTTTCGTTCTTTCTTTCGTTCTTTCGTTCTTTCGTTCTTTCTTTCTTTCTTTCTTTCTTTCTTTCTTTCTTTCTTTCTTCGTTCTTTCTTTCTTTCTTTCTTTTTCCTTCTTTCAAGATCAATTACGAGTACGACTTATGTTTGGCATGTAACATACGGTCAAACGTAGAACAATGCTGCCTAATTCTGAACATCTGAGTTGCAGATAAGAGACCATACATAATGAACAACACAATCCTCTTTCTGTAATGAACAATCACCTGCTGATTGAAGCCCCAGAGGTGCGGGTAATTAGCCTGTTATACTCTGCTATTGTATAACATGTAATGTCATCAATAATTGACAGTGATCTATATCTGATGATTTATTGAACAACCCATTGTACTCCAATAGAATGGGGTTAATTGAACGCTTGAGATCAGTTGAAGGAGACGGGAATACTTTATATAACCGGAGTTGGTCATTGGTATTGGTATCGCTCTAATACTGGATGGAGTTGATCATTGAGCTGGACGAAAAAAAAAGGCCGATTTTGAGTATTTTTAAAAAATATGTCTCAGTTATGCTCCCAATCGCCTTAAACTCTGATTCGTGTTATCCATATACATATGTACTGGATTCTGACGATCGGAGTGGTGCTTCCCGAAGCTAGTAGAATACATTCACTATTACGAAAAAACAAACAGAAGTCAATGCCTGGTGCCGAGTTGTATTGAAAAGGCCAAGAAGCTAACTATTGGCGGAAAAGTTGGAAAAATGACCGTAAACAGGTTGAAGTATGCGAAAGTGGGGAAAATAAACCCCATATTTTCCTATGACTCTGCTCAAATTGTAGTTATACGAATATAGTTTCCACCATAGTGATCCCCATTCATATCACAACTAAAATTAAAATTATTCATTAGTAAAATTACTTATGCGAAAGAACGTATCTCTACCCACTAATTGACGACCATGGCCAAAAAGGTTAAAAATTACAATATATCAGCCGTATTTTTTTATTTTAAGGGTGCATATGCCAAGAATAAGTAGACGAAATCTTACTGATGACCATTAAACTGAGATGGCATCCTAATTAGAGTCGAATAATTAATTTTTGATTAATTAACTAATTAGTTGTACAAAAATCAAAGAATGACAAACATTTTACACAAATGAATGACAAAACTTTAATGGGTATGTGTGATGAATATTTTGCTTCAGAAGTAGAAAGAGAGTTCACTCAGGATTGACCTTTGTGAAGGTCATATTTTCCGTCGTGGCCGCTGTGGCACGGGACAATTGCTAAAATCATTCATAACTTGGCTATTTTGTGTCATAGAGACTAATATTTTTGGGTCTGAATCCACATTTTCGGGGCCAAGGGACACATTGAAGGGGATGGATATGCAATAATCCGATTGTATGGGTGTGAAATCCAATATATGGGGCAACCTTTACTATATACACCATGGTCTTTTATCCCACGTGGGATGTTATTGAGGCAAATTGTCGTGTAAATAATCCCTGATAATGTATTACACATATCATTATGGTTCAGTATGTTGAAAGAACATATTGAAGGGGAATATGTTCACAATAAAGTTTGGGAGTTACCGGTATCACATCCAATTTATTTGTGATCGCTTTGGGTCAATTGACAGTGGCTAGCTTGTCTACCACACTTTGAAGTGGGTTAATATGATTTCAATAACATGTCACTCCATCAATATACAATACATGCATCATACGCTTGATCAATCATCGACCTGTCGTCCGTCCTTTCAGTGATACCAAGAACATGGGATCATTCGAATTATGTAACATTATTCGTTGAGCTGATGATAAGACCCACCCATCGAAGTAACCTATGCAAAAGCAAAAATGTTTTTCACAAGCATTTTTATGAATTCCGGCAATTGCTTTTCACTTTTTAAATTCGTTTACATAGCTCTTATGGATGAAAGAGACACATAAAATTATAACAGCCACTATCTTTCTAGTGAGTGATGGGGTTTTACGGCTCCACCCAATCCGATCGGATGATACGGGCGCAAGTTATCTTTCTAGTTAGTCCTAATACTTTATGCATATTTTATCCTTATATTCCATACGTTGTTTTTTTTCCTATTTAAACTTTTATGTATTACTCAGGTGTATGGAACAAAGTAGGACATCATCGTTGGGGAATATTACTCACTGCTTGGGCAGAGATTTATGTGACCTCGCATCCAAGATGTCACGCATTCTATTGGCTGGTGATAATTATATATATCATACTCACCTTTGTGTGTTATTTGACTGTAGCTGAAGTGAACAAACGAATTCAGAAATATTTCACCCAATGGATCGGGTGACATCCTGGCCATGATAGCACAGATCGGCAAAATCAAAGGTTGTTATTTTCCGCTGATTCACGAACTGTTCATATTTTGACCCTTAAATCTGGAAATTTTCATAAAAACATCAAATTCCTCTCAATCAGAAACAGCATTCATGTGAACTCAAGCTCAATTGCACCATAGAAGCAATGAACTTTTTGTTCATGGCGGCACACACAGCAATTAGAAAGTGGGGCACATTGTGTTCAGGGTTGAGCCGCTGTGATGATTATCTTGAAATACGAGCCTCGTGAAACATTGAAATCTCATCAAGTTCTTATTTATCAGCACCGGCAATCGGCATGCGTCATTCGTGCTTTGAGCATATCGACCTTTTGAAATATCGATGTCTTAAAATGAAAGTTTCATGCAGTATAATTAGCGGCTATGAACACTTTCAGTGACACAGAAAAGTGACAGTTGTTTATAAATATTGAACCGATGTGTTGCCTTAAACTACCTACCGCCTAACCACTCTGGTCCAACCACTAAAGTCCATGACGTCACTATAGGCTCCTAAATATTACCAGAAACCCTTTCATTCGACTGTGATTCAAGCCATTCTATTTTAAATTTAAATTTGAATTTACTCAGTGACATACAACGGATTTCCGTTGTTGCTTTGGAAATTGCACGTAAAATATCACAATATGATTAGTTAGCATAAAGAGAAAAATATTTTGGAGAATAAATTAAGTCAATAGGAGTGCACATGTTAATAAGTAAATACGAAAGCAGTTATGGTATAACAGTGCTGCTACCATTAAAATGTGCCGATTATCGGACACTACGTGTGACAGACATGTAAAACCGAGCTATGAGAATTGCTCCGTGCATTTCGTTTCGAGTTCGCCAGCACCATATGTTCAGACATCAGTCTATTAATTTACCGTGGATAACACTCCCATGTCCCTTCTGCGTGTGTAATCCTGCATCCACGAAAAAGGATCAATCTAATTTGAGGATAGAGCGTGCTGTCACATCTAATTGCCCGATCAGCTGTCCGTGCGAAAGGTATTAAAGGGATACAATGCTTGAAGCCAATCCAAATCTTACTTAAAATTCCATCAATTCACTCAATTGAGATCCGTATATCATATGTGTGTATTGAATCTATATAATAGGAGAGTGCACTATGCAGCAACTCGCAGGGTGAAACATAAACCAATAAGAGATGGCGAAACGGAAATATAGCGGTGGAGAGCAGAGCTTCCGCCTCTAAATTTGATTCAAAGACGTCACTGTGTTCTCGATATGGGTCTGGAGAACCCCATGACTGACGGAGATCTATAATCGACGGATGACGACCAGTAGATGCGGAGACGTGGGGTAGCGAGGCACTTCCTCTGTTAATGCATTTGGAGAATGAGTGACATGGCCACGGACAAGACCTGCATTTATTTCCCCGCCCACTAACTCTGTAACTATATACATGAAACTCATTTACCTACATCAATGCCATAATGTATGATAATAAGTTTATAGATAATTGCAAGTATTGCATAACTGCTGTGAATCAGGGCGGTGCATGGTACTTTCAGTCAGTGTAAATCTGTGGGATGTAATGATTATGTTTTAGTTTGAAATGAGAAATGAGCTAATGAGATCAATTAAATCAAAACAAACACACTGCAAGCAGCTAGACGATCACTCATATGGATTCAGTTTCTGATTGCCATTTAGCTCGCCTTTGTCTTAAGCTTGCTTTTGGTTTCCAAGTAATTCTGAGACATAGCGCAGGTGGCAGATGCACTGGGTGCTAAGATAATCCAGATTGCATACGTGTAATCAGACTAAACATACATCACTAAACAGATAATGATGTTTGTAAACAAATGGATTGAATCACAGTCGAATGAAAGGGTTTGTGGTAATATTTAGGAGCCTATAGTGACGTCATGGGCTTTGGTGGTTAGACCAGAGTGGGTAGGGGATGAGATGAGTTAAAGGAAACATATCGGCTCAATATTTATAAACATCCGTCACTTTTCCGTGTCACTGGAAGTGTTGAAAAACGTTAATACTGCACGAACCAGCCATTTCAAGGCATCAATATTTCACACCCAGTCGATTTACCCAAAGCATGAATTTGTATAATACATGATGTCTGTCGATTGCTTATGGTGATAAATAAGAACCCGATGAGATTTAAATGTTTCTTAAGACTCATAATTCAAAATAATCCTCGTTTTACCTCAATGATGAATGGCTTTGTGTTTTGAGTGAATTTTGTTATTCATGAGCAACCGGAGGCTTATTTAATTGCATGTGGTTACATAACTACAGTGCATAAAGTACAGTGCATGGTTCATAAAGAGTTTAAGATCTTTGTGCATGTTGATAGGAGTATGGATGACGCTCAGCTCAGATATTCTTCTCTGAGAGAGATTCTCACAGAAGATTGCAGTTGAGTGCAGGGCCGTGAAACCTCCACAGCCCATTTCCACTCATTCGTCCAACCATCCTTTCCTTTATTCATTCATCCATCCATGCATTTGTGAGATCACAGACCTTTCCAGGTTAAATGCCAGGCATAAAAGGCGGCTTAAACTGATGGATTGGGAGCTCAACGCCACCTCTTCGTTCGAGAAGGTGGGCAGAGAAGAAAACGGAAATGACCCAAATGATCTGCTATAAATAGACTCTTGAGTCCAAAGTTAGACGAATTCTTGGATTTAATCAGCAGAGGTGATTATTCTCGCCGGCAGCTTCTCCTCTTCAAGATGAAACGTTCTCTTAACGTTTGTTTCTCGTTACATTTATGCTTCGGGTCAACCTGTTGACTTCTCGGGTGTACGTGTGGATGTCCGACACCGTTATAGAAGGCCGGTCGTCTGTTTGTTTGACATTGGTGGCCGGTCATAGATCCTACTACATGTACTATAGTTTGACTGAAGCGTGGTAACTGCAAGCAGTTTCTTGAAAACGTCGCCTCTCAAGTTTGTACCCAATTCTTATTATCCATTGTTTGATGCATCCAATGGGATTCTATGTACTGGCGCATATAAAGATCCAATGGGTGAAATCGACTAAAGGAATTTGTGGGTCAAAAGGAAGCGCAACATCAAAATTTATGAGTTCAATTCCCACTATAGAAATGATAATACTGATAATAGTAATAAATGATTTACTTAGAGAGAGAGAGAGAGACAGAGAGAGAGAGAGACAGAGAGATTAATTTATTTGGAAATATATATGTATACAATAAGAAAATAATTATGTACAAAATTCAGAGTCTTTCCAGGAGACAACATAAATGCTGCCACCAATATGAAAAAAAGCGTAATTAATACAATAAAATAAGATAATGAACTACACAGTATACATCTAGAGCTCAATGCACCTTACATACCTACACTTTTCTATGCGCTTCACCTGAAAGCAGAAGAAACATGAAACAAGGAGTTAAAAATTTGTTAGGAAGAATAAGAAAGTTTATCAATTGTGATTAAAATAAGCTATGTTTGTAAGGAGATTTTAGAGGGAGAAAGATCACAACAACAGATGTATTACCAATCTCTTTCCGTTTGATGGGCCGTCTGTTTCAAATTTCGAGAGTATCATATAATCTGGTACCGCGTGTGTAGTTCTCACTCTTGGTGTCGACAGAAGCCACGGGTCAGATGACGACCTCAGGCAGCGAGTGGGCTCATGCATGACTGTGAAGAGTGAGAGTAGATACCCGGGTGCCTTGGCGTTGTGAAGTGCTTGCTGGATGACAGCCAGTGAGGCTCCTTGAACATTGGGGTGAAGTGATGCGCTTTGGTGGTGAACTGTTGATGTCAGCAGGAGTGGCAAAAGTCAATGTCACCTGCAATTTCCTCATGCGAGTCGTTGGGATGCCATAGAGAGAAAGTCGAGCCTTCAGGTGTCTACGGCGTGGATAGCTCTCGCACAGGCAATTTTTAACAAGTTGCGTCTCATCTTGGCCATTCGGCGAAAAGGATAGTTTGTCTTTTCAGCATGCTGTCATCTTCAGTATATGTAGATAGTACTAGATACTAATCTTATTGGTGACACTTGTACCAAATTTGATTATCTGAACTGTGAAGTTAAATAAATTCATGGTCAATCGCTGTTCGAGGCCGGTTTTTTTTTTTTTTTTTTTTTTTTGCATGGCTTAATTCAGACAATTAATTGCTCTCGTGTTTCAAACCTTTGCCGTTGCGTAGTTTCTATTTTTGTCAGTTTCGGATTTTTATGTCATTTTTGTTTTCTTAATTTTTTTTTTTTTTTTTTTCTCCTTTGGTCTCGTGTTTCTGTTCTGGTCCTTTTCTGGCACCTCAGGTCTTGCTGCATCGTTTCCCGGAATGTTTTCTAAGCCGATTCCAAGCAAAGATGTCTATTACATCGCTATTATAACACGTCTAGGGTTGATTTAGATCTCAGTAAAATCAGTCAATGACACCATTGGTCAACCATACTTTACCCAATTGGAGAAGAAAAATACCCGGATATAAAAACTAAAAATCTAGCCATCCCCCATAGAAGGTTATTTATAGGTACAAGGCTATTATTTTCTATAAACAGTAAATTCTCGTTCTTAGCGGCAATTGAGAAGAAATCCTGCAATTTGTGAATGTTGCTCTGACATTGCATATTCTGATTAAGGGGGATTTGATGTTGCCAGTTTATGCCTTCTTTGGGAGATGGGATTTCTGATTGCCATTTAAGGTCAAATTAAGGTTGGTTCATGTGTGCATCATGCTTTTTAGGTGGTTCTATTGTGTTTATCTTTGTTATGCTAATTTGTGCTATTCTTGGGAGGATCTGTTATCTTTCCTGCGCCGTTTGCATACAGATTAAAAAAATGACATTACAATGCCTATAACTCGGATAGTATGTCTCAGTTCTAAGCAAGCCCACTATCAAGCATAAAGGGAAGACGTGGAGAAATATTTCGAAAAAAGAAACACGCTTAGAAGAAAGATTTGGTTAAGTGGGCTCTTGGGTCTATATATCACGGCATTTACGGTTCACAAGAAAGCACAATTTTATATGACTCGTCAGCTGTACACCAAACTCTGATTGACAATCTCATACTTGTAGTGCACAAAACCACGCACTGGACTACTTAGCAACAGAATGGCGAATGCTTAAGGCGAGTGACTGTTGAATTGTTTGATCTATAATTAACTCGAAATGGACATCTATAATTAACTCGAAATGGACACCTATAGACATATTTGAAGGGTTCTCCAAGATGTCGACGCCCATTAGAAGTTGCGTTTGGTGTCACATTATCCAAGCATTCGTTTAAATGTATAATATACATGTATATATAATTATGACTTTTTATGATTTCCGTCACATATCCTCGTATAGGTCAATACAGTCTTCTCTTCTTCTTTTGTTTTGAATGGAGCAGTTTATTTGAATAGCTTCTGTGATCCTCCAAGCTCCGCATCCACGACTTCTGGGGTAATTGCCTCGCACAAAAATGTAACGATAAGACGAATGGAAGAGATAAAAGAATTGTTAAGTACTCCCTTGACTCGGCGAGGGGCGCTTGTGATCTGGTCATCGTGAAGCTAAGATGGCTGTGCACATTGTTCGGGCGGCTGAGCTTTTCCCACTTTGATCCCGTTTCCCTTTTGATCGGAGGTTTCTGGGTAATCCGCAGTTTAGATGAGGCAGGAAGTAAACTGGTAAAGTTATAACACGGTTGAATGGGCTAATTAATTATCAACTGATGGAAAACGCCCTATCAATTGTGATCCCCTCAATGGACAACGGACGGGTGCTATTTCTCCTTTCATGGTTCAATGAAAATATCATCGAGCGAGTTTTGTTCAAATTCAGTGAGATGCAATATTGCGTGCGAACCTATTAATCAGAACATCAAGTTCAATTTTAAAATCAGCAGTCATTTTCTCAATGTGCCGAGTAGGCAGAATTTTTTTATTTTGCTTCAGCATACAATATTGCAAATGAATTACATGAATGTTGGCAAATCATTAATGCAGGCCAAAAATAATAGAGGGCCAAGTAGGCCAAAAATAATAGAGGGCCAAGTATACTATTGAAGCAAGCTCTCTGATACTAAGATGAATTGCATGTTGACCAAACTACGAATGGGAATGAGACCAAGAGACCGAGAGTTAGAGCAATCCCTCTGATGCATCTTAACTTCCGTTTGTCTTCGATTCAGAGACACATTTCCACGAAATACATGCGAAACAATCCAGACTGTATGTGATTGTCCTCAATCTCCAAAACATCATTATAGTTTCATGACCGGGAATTCACATTACTCAATGAATAATGCATACGAACCTTAAGGATATTTCCGTTGATGCCCCTACGGTTGATATAATTGCTGTCTGCCCTGTCTCAAGGGTCATTTCGTATTATGTAACATACACAAAATGAACATCTAGATCAAAGTATGCCCTATTTGAGGCCGAAGTTTCTCTTTTGTTCTGCTGAGAGTTCTATTATGCAAATGAAGTCAGGAAAAGCTATTTTAAACTACATCCGCACCAAAAATAGAATAAGTTGACAGCTGATTCTAAGCCAGAGCGAATGAGCATTGAAAACAACCTCCGTTTCCTTGAGCCCCTCAGCACCTAATGGTAGATGATCTTCCCTAAAATGCGATGGACTTGCTAATGAGAGACACAACACAGCGACGGATTGCTGACACGTAGAATATTGCACCCGCGAGAGTCCTTGAAATTGTCCGCAAGACTTTAAAGATGAGAAGGGTTCCTGCGCAATGCGTAAACTGAAGACAAAACATGCAAGGTTGGTGAGCCCCGGGTTTGACAGTTTCGATGCTGATTCTCAAGATTTCCTCGATTGATTTGTAACAATGGATTAGACGTTTCGGTATTATGGATGTTTTGCAATCATTGATATTTTAATTGTTCTTCATATTTTGTGGCTAAGATAACGAGACTCAAACATGGTGCCATTAATATCCCATATAATCCCCTTTAATTTAGCACATGCTGTCAAGGTGCATTTATAGCATAAATCTGCAAATGGCAACTTCAGGTGCGTATGCAGCTAGATAGAGATTGTCACTAGAGATTGTCTTTGAGCGCATTCAAAACAAGATCCTATCTCAAGGCTACCCATTTTCAATCAAGGCATCGCTAAATGATAGAGATCGTCGATGCAATCGTGCTCTGTGATAACACGCCCCTTGCTAGAATACTTGGCGTTATAATTATACAATACTCAACATGCACATATAGTTATCTGAACTGCGCGAGGCCCCACACATAATAATATTATAATAGTACAAGGCTTGCCCTCAACCATGACCCCTTTGACCCCAGTGCACCCAGATGGACTCCGAGGGCAACACGCCCTCTTCCCCTCCCACCGCTCGTTATCTCAATTCTTTCCTATAAACACAAAACAGGCATCGCACTCTCTGGGACTATAAAAGATGACGTCAGACCGGACCTTCGCAACGCCTTTGACAGTATTTACAAGTCCTCACCGCGGTTATTGCTATTTCGATGACATTCAGAGGAAGATCCACTCAGTGATTTTCGAATGCTTTGTTTTCTGAATACACTGTACTAGGATTAATACGATATGCACATGCAATTAGGATATGAAAATTTTTACACTTTCTGATTTACTTTATGAATTGCTTAATGGCTTGCAAGGGTTCAGGGAACAGGCTGTGATTTCACTGGTCTCAGGCGCCACTGAAAATAAGCACCGGCACACACCGATGAAAACTCATCCCTATTTTGGTATATCCATCCTCGGAATTCCCAAGATCGCTCACAAGGCGAGGCGAGTGGAAATGAATTCACAGTATTTGCTGAATACGACAAGTTGACTAAATGTTACTATAAATAGCAGCCAATGAGATACCACCTATCATCGGTGTGTGCCTGTGCCATTATATATATGACCAGGGAACCAGTGAAATGCTCTGACATACTGTCATTTTCTGATCAGCTTACTAACAATACATCCCCAGAAGCATTTTTTATCTTACATTCTTACATTCGACAGAAAAATCTGAAATAAATTGCACTGAACAAAATACAGCATTGTATGTTCAGAATGTTAAGTGACCATGCACGATGGACAAAATAGTTTCCGACTTATGTCACTGGCAATGTTTGTTTGAATTGCCAATTGAGTCCAAAATGGGCCAAAAGATTCCTTCAAATTCAGAGCTAATGTTTTAGCTCGGTAGCTTTTTGGGTGAGAAATATTATACTAAATTTGTGCATAAGTTGAATATAATTATGAGTACTCACCAATCTCCACAATTTGTTTCCCTCTACCGTCCTTATACATTGTTTAAAAAAAAAATCTCCATCGTGGCCTTTAAAAAAATTCGGCCGAGATCTTATGCGTTTCGTCTATGAAAGTATGGTTTCACCGGTAGACAGTGGCAGTACCATAGGTGGAAGTGCTCTAAACTAGATTTGGCAAGGCTGGAATTGCCAGAGAATATGTTTTGCTTTTCACATTACCCTCTTCCTCACTGGAACTGACCAGGCAGGTTAGCCCCACAAAAACACCTGTATTTTTAACGCTGTCAATCATCATAAAAGAAAGAGGCAAAAATTGATTTCATTCATTGTTCAAAGAGTCTTTTGAGTTCCCGGGAGGAATATAGCGCAAATCCGCCGCATAAAACACTTTGTGGTGAAAGTCTTCACTTGGGTCTCTTTAGCAGAGATTGGCGCCACGTGTTTGGACTATGAATGATGCTACATATAGAGCACACATTGTCTTTATTGGTCGCTTTGGTGGACACCGTATGCGGTGTTTATGAGCACGTGGCTTCTATGCACTGTAGGTGGTATTAATTTAACTGAGAAGAAGCAATAGACGATGGGCTTATTAAACGGTATGCTCTCTACATTAGTTAAATTGAAACAGGAATAACGGTTTATTATTGTTATTCCTATTTTGAATGCAGTTTGGTATTGCTGTACATGAAATGGGGATCACTTAGTGTCACTCGTGACTGCATTTCTCATTCAAAATCTCAGATTTTTGTCATCATTCCAATCTCAGCTGGACATTACGTCGGTCAAAATTACGCCTCCTCCCTCTCTCATTGTTTTTCATTGCAAACTTGCAGATCGAGCACAGATCCACAACAAAGTGTTATGCTCTTTGTGTGATTTCTATGTGAGATATTCCCTCAAGATGCACTCCAGGACGAATCAGTAAATCTTGTATCCGCCACAATGCCTATTGCATGCACTTCTGACACGAAAAGGAGTGTTTGCTGTCTGCGCCGAATCTTCTGTTTGAGGGGTCACCAACTCAATAGGCGCCCACCTGCGTGACCTCTGCATATTTCCAAGGTTAAAAATGCGTGGGAATATTTCAAATTTCGTCATAACTGAATGACTCCGATTTCAGATCCTTTCAAAAACGACCTATTAGTTTGATGAACTCACTGATCCGTTTGCGACTGATTACTCAGTCACTGGATCCGCGCTCTGCGGTTCCCATTGCATCTGGAGAGGCGAAATTAGCTCCGCATTCGTTCGCCCTGTGGTGATTTCTAGTCTCCATATCGGGTCTCAAAGGACATCTGGGAAATGACCGGGAAGTCGTGTCCAGTCACCTACAAACGCAAAACTGCTTGACCAGCAACACGATAAAAAGCAACTTGTATGTATGGGAGGCGAAGAAGTGGGTCGAAACTCAAACCCCGAGGAAGGATGTAGTATGCTTGGGCAAAGAACGTGGAATCTCCACATTCTTCGGCTTCGTTATAGCTTTAGTGCACAATACATTGTATTACTCATCGCACCCAAAAAAAGCAAACATCCTCGCAATGGCATAATGACACCATTGACCCAGGCACAGTGTGACAAGTGCTCTGAATATAATATATTATTAGATACAACCCTGGTTTCAAATATGTATTATTGAGCATGACATCAGAAGGAAAATATTATTTATTAAAGGATAGCTAAACCAAATATGAAGTCTTGTAACATAATGGTGCTGTGTGAAAATGATATTATTGCAAATTTTTACAACTCAGTTTATAGAGCGTGCCATTTCTCCGGTGCGATCGTAAAATAATGGAACTGAGTTGGAGCAACGCCACGTCAGAATTATACTGTGATCAATAGTCTGTATTTCCAAAGATACTCCATGAAGTATCTTTGGTATTACGGTGGCTATATCCTCTGTGTGCCATGGTCGCGGAAGATGAAAGGGCATGGAATTTGGATCGAGGGAGTTCGATTTGCGGGAATTGAATCCGTGCAGCTGAACAACGAGACGCTAATTAGTAGACGAGGTTGCAGCTGAAGGCGATTTCTGTGCATGGATCAGCTCATTGATCGCCTGTGATCAGGATCAAACGAAGAGTTAATCCGCGAAAAAAGCTCCTGATAAGAGAGGTGGACGGCGAGTAAGATCAGCGAGTGAGCGTAACATTCGGTCAACCATACGTGAGTATGCTGATTGCTTTGGTTACCATAGCAACTAATTCATAATCATTTTGAACTTGCACGCGATCTGACGCACTAAGTACTTCCAATCATCAGAAGGAGCAACAACAAAAACAACAGTCCAATGATTTCGGTTTTCATCAACGCCAAATAGATTGCTATGAATTCATTAGAATGAATTTATTGATCTTTGGGAGATGTATTGTGCGAGGCGAGGGTGACCATCAATCGAGGCAACGCTGCAGCTCAACAACTCAATTGTGACGCATTGATGTCACAGTGAGTGGAATTAATGTTGAGTGAGGTCCGCTCGCTTCGTCCATTGCGAACACGCTCATTCTCCATTCAAATTGCATGATAAAGTGAGGGGTTTTACACGTAGTAGACAGACCGGGTGGTTGTTAATGTCGAGGTATTGGGATTCCCATTGAATACTTATGCTCGCCAGGATTTCAAGTTTTAGATCCGATCAACTTCTTGTGCAAATTAAGGTGTACATACATTGCATCGATTAGGCCTAATATGCCCATAAAAAAATGTCAACATCTACCAATTCACGGCAATTATAATTAGTGCCATCTGAATCGGTTAAAATTTGTAGACTCCGTCATTTCAACTTCCCGGGAAAATCAATTTATTTGAAAATTGAACAAATCAAGCCACAGATGATAACAAATAATAGATATAGTTCTGCGACGCATTTCAAGTGCATGGTCAGAGTGACTGACGTAGTGACTCCAGTACTACATCAATAATGCAGTATGCACTTGTTGGATGGTAAGCTCCAAGCTCGTTATAACGAAGACTCAACCAATCACTTCATATTGGCTTTAATTTACCTTCAGCACAATATTCCAAGTAGTGTCAAAAAATGAGTTCTGCAAAGAGTATCTTGGGTGTGGTTCGCCCCGGACGAGTGAGCACGAAAAAGAGAGAGAGAAGAGGTGTAGAGATGTGAAGGAAGATGTGTCGGCGTAGAGGATCAGTGTTCATGGAAAATATTTGTGTCTTATATACTAGAACCATGGATGTGGGGCAGCCTGTGTTTCTAATAGAAAATGCAGTAGATCGGTGCCTTCTAAGTATTTGCTATCTGACAGTGATGGATGCGCTTACTCTCCGGTTCTTTGTTCTCGGCGAACTTCTGACCGCCAGTATTCGCTAATTGCATCTTGGCTTTCTGACCTCTCGGTCAGTATTCGCTGATTGCCTCTGGAGAGATGGAAGCAATCCCGTGCACGCTCTGCCCGAAGGTCTATACATGCATAGGTAGAATTTATATAATCATAATTACATATGCTATAATGAAACATCGTGTGAAGTAGTTAGAAGCATCCACGTAATCTTAACAGTGACGAGAAACTGTGTTATCGCCTTCCATTTTAAATACAATGTATTCAAACAAAATTGTATAAATCTGCCTTTTTTGATGATTTAGATAGGATTCATTCATGCTAAAAACGAGAGATAGCTATGGATTTCGGCTCTAAACGGCATGAACAACTTCATTTCTTGTTTGAAAATTCGAGTCAGTCGCTCTGTTTATGATGTCGAGGTACGTGGAACGACGAGGTACGCGGAACGACGATAAATAGCAAGTATCTTGAAAGAAAATAGATTACAACGTAGGACAATGTGATGGTAGGTAAAACTACCTAAGGTACACCATAAGAGCATAAAAAGGTTCATACCTCGGGAAGAAAATGCTTAGAAAGTCAACATGAAATCACGTTTGACTAGTTAATTATAGATTATGGGCATATATGATTAATGGCACAAACAAAAGACAGCCAAATAAAATATCCCTACGCACATACCCTTTTCACCCTCACACGCACTTTTCCTTTTCCCTAAGTCATGAATTTGTGACGTGAAATCACGTTCGGCTAGTTCATTATAGATTATGATCATTTATGATTAATGGCACAAACAAAAGACACACCGAGGAAGTCGTATTTATTTAAACGCGGAAGGGTGTTGGCTGAACTTATGACAGCCAATTTTCCATTGTGGAATTAATTCCATTTGGCGCCTTGAGAAAGGAGACATGGAAGTCGTATATACGTTCTCACCTGAACTGTTCAGATAATTATCAGGTAAGACAGGGAGTGGTCGGGTGTGTCTTGAATCCTGGAGGTGAACCGGTGTGTATTCACCCCCGCACGCGGTTTATTGCGTGGTAAACACGGGCCGGATGGGGACATAAATCGCCCCTAATTATGAATACACATGCCGCAGTAGCTCCATTACGGCTTTGTATCACATGCTTGACCCCTTTTGTTTGATGAATATAGGCAACCGTGCTGATGTTCTGAGTTATTGGCAACTTATTGCAAAGGTGTAGAGCTTCGAATTAGATATACAGAGTGGGCCAAAAGCAGTCTTTTTACTGTATGTTAGAAACAAAATCCTAAAATTTGCTAAAATGTATCAATTTATCCAAAAATTAATTACCTGGTATGGATTGATTGTGTTATTCTGCGCCCATTTTTGCCAAGAAATCAAATAAAAAGTTTATTTTGAATGAAGGAGGAACATTTAAATCCGAGTTGTGAGTTATCGCGTAGAGAGCAAACTCAGATGAGCCCCTGAACAATCATTAAGGAATGTCATCTCTTGGATGGCGCTTCAACACAAATTCTCTGTTTTGCTTCGATTTTAAAAGACACACATCAGTGTTACTCTCACAACAATAGCACTCAAAGAAAACAATAGTACGAAAGCGCTGCCTTAATTATGCGTTTAATAAAGCTTATCCATGGTCCGGGGCCTTGTTTGTCGCCAAAACTGGATATATCACGGAATGATGAGTGCACTCTATTAATTGAGATAAATCGGCATAAATGTTGATGAAATTGGAATAGGAATGATAGGAATGGCAGCATGACATGTTGACTAAGCATGACTAACCATACCAAGTATTTATTTATCTTATATTCATGTGATTTTTACACTGTGATATGTTTTATAAATAAATCACATAATAATAATTTTATTCAATCAAAACAAAAGACAAAAAACGCAATAATATAGTGACAGAAGCGAAATCGCTTTTGCGCCACGCCAAACGAACATAAATAAGAAATGAGTAAAATAGAATATTGAATCAAACACAGAAAGAGAACATCAAAAAGAAAAAGAAAAAGAGATGTATACAATATAGTATACGAAAAAATACGTATTTCACTATTAAGATACTATGAATAGATTTTTTGAATTTTTCTTATGAATGTAATTCTAAAAGTAACAATGGTTGTAGAATATTATTATACAATCGAGCAAAATTAAAAGAGATTATTGTTCTTTTTGTCCTTCGGCAGTTTTGCACCACTTTCTGAGAAATGTGTAGCACCATTGTAAAGCATTGATATCTTTAACATGGAGTAGATAGGCAACTTTAGGCCCACTCTGTATTATTTCGTCACACGAGTTCGAAGTGCGAGATATAAGCCGAAAACAAATCGAACTGTTGCAAAGTAAATTTTTCAACATTTATATTATCTTTTACATTTTATTCATACTTTGCTGCTCAACAAGCTGCTTTTTATGGAAAATTTATTGAGAAATGTATGATGTGACTTTGTGGTCTAATGGTTCGAATCCCCTTTAGACGACATTTGAAAACAATGTGCTACTCAGATGTCAAGAGAAATAAACACTGCAATATGGAATTGTCATCTTCATGCGGGTTGCTATTGTGCTCTCTCTGCTTTTAATTGCAAGCACTATTCTCGTGTCACTGATAGAAAACTAAACTAGTTCGCCGGCCTCCGATCACTAATAACCACAACTAAACCAGTCTTTGTATGCATCACGGAAGCCCTCCCCAAACACCACAACATCCCTGACCCAGAGGACCTGCTCACAATCCAAAACCTCACCCTTCATCACAACTTTAACAACCCAACCTCAATCGTGGCATCGCCATCTATGTACAGAACGACATTGAAGTCAGCAAAGATATCAGTCTGAACGAAATCTCCCCCGAAGAATGCCTATAGCTCAAAAACAAAACCCTGCTTAGCCTATCAACTTCTGGTTGCATTTATTGCAGCCTCTCCTGACTAGACCACACTACTCACGTCAATTTTGGCAGCATGTCAGACTCACCAATCAACCTTCATTTTTGGTGACTTTAACTACCCTCGAATAACCTGGCTCAAAAGGGTCGGCTCGACCAAATCTCCTGCTGATAAATCATGACTTGAAGACTATCTCATCACCTGGCTTGCAGACCACTTTCTCACCCAATTCATCCACCAACCAACTCGGATCAGACACAACGAAGCCGTTCAATGGAAGTTAGCCCAAATATAGTTAGCCCAAATAAACCCTAATTTGAAAGAAAAAAAAACAAACAAACAAACAAACAAACAAACAAACAATAAGAAGAGCCCAGGCAAACACCACCCAATCAGCATTACCTGTGAGACATGCAAAGTTCTGGAAAAATAATAAAATCCACCCTCACCAAATACCTGGAATCGAACAATTTCATCCACAACGCCCAACATGGCTTCCGCTCAGGTTGCTCCTGCACCTCCCGACTCCCCATTGCCATTGACTAGTGGAAAACAGCCTTCGACAATGGACAGAACATCGACACCAACTGCTTAGACTTCTCAGAGGCCTTTGACGCTGTGTCACACCCTCTTCTACTCCACAAACTCTCCTCCTATAAGATATCTGGCACACTCAACAAGCTTCTTGTCAAACCACCGACAGCATGTCTTGATTTCCATCACCCTCACAAAATGGACTGATGTAGTCATCGGTGTGCCCAAAGGGAGCGTACTTGGCCAAATACTCTTCTCCATCTTCATCAACGACTTTCCTGACTCCTCCATCTGCCCATTGTCTAACCCAGACATCTCGACAAATCGACTCCAACAAGACCTTGACCAAAAAACGACTGGACTAATGACTGGAAAATTAAATTCAACCAGGACAAATGCAACACCCTCCATTTTGGAAGAAACAAATCAACCCCAAAATACACTACTCAATCAATAATCAATCCATCAACAACAACACCACAGAAAAAGACCTTGGCATCACTATCAACAACAAACTCCACTTTTCAGTAATAACATCCCAAACAAAGCCTCCAGAACACTCAATGTCATCAAACGCAAATTTTGCCACCTAGACAATGACACTTTCCTCACCCTATACAAAGCCAAAATTCGCCCTACCCTTGAATATGCCTCCCCGTTTGGACACCCCATCTAAAAACACATCAATAACATCGAAAGAGTAAAAATGAGAGCAACAAAAACAATACCCAACTTACGTCACCTGCCCTACCCCAAACGACTGAAAAAAACTTGGACTGCCAACCCTGACCTACAGACGACTACGGCCCGACTTGATTGAGACCTACAGAATCATCAACGGACTGCCACCATCAAACATAGAGACGTACTACCCCCATTCAGACTGCATCGACCCGAGGACACAGACACAAATACAAAACAGAGGACAAACACAAATACTTACTTGACTGCCTTACGACACAGCATCATAACTACATTTAACTCCCTCCCAGCAGACACCATCAACTCTCCCACCATTAACATCTTCAAATCTCGTCTTAACAAAACTTACTAACACCACCCCCTAAAATTCAACTACACCAACATTGAAAACTCCCACTCCATCTTATCCAATAACATAACAACAACTAACCAAGGGTCAAAAAGAGCTTTGCTCACTATTTAAACCCAACAGGTCAAGTCAAGTATCATTGTGTGTTATTCAGTCATGACGGATTCCCTGGTTGTATTGGTGATCATAATGAGATAAATCACTTATCTAAAATTGATTCCACCCCAGCAGGCAAGCGAGCATGCCCTCGTTTTATTGCTATGAACTCTAATAACCGTTTTGCTTTTTATGTTTGTTTGTGTGTCAGGCATTGAGGGTCAATTATGCTCAGGAGGGTCCATTCTGGGGATTAGGAGAGTACAACCCAATCCGTCATTTTATAGGAAAAGGTTCTGCTACGAGTTACAGGCATGGTAAATATTCGAGGTTTGCCAAGTATTCACCCATGCAAGAGTTCTCCTCCAAACTTGTATGGAAGTGCAATTATGCCACTTCATAGGTTAATCACAGTCATTGCTGCTGATCACAGAATATTGCATAACTGTACGGTTCTTTTGTGCGAATGATTTTGGTTTTTGCGATCAGGGATATAACATCCTCCAACATTTATCTGGGTCAATGATGACGTCACAAGAAGCAGCTAAATCCGAATATGAAACCAAAGTCCGAGTTGATGGCTTACCGGTTGCGTGACTTGCAGAAGTTAAAGCGAATTGACGAGGTTGTTCATTGCGCATTAAGCTCATACAGAGCCGATATTGGAAGTTGGAAGTTGATGCCACAGAGTGGGTATGCCATACTATCAAATAACTATGGATCTAATATAACCTTAATTATTATGCGTGATTGGTAATAGGCATTCTTGAAATGCTTCTAAGTTTGTCAATGTTTATGTATAATACGCCAGTTCTGATAAAGGTCTTGATTCTTGAATTGGAAGTTCCGAATATATCACTATCTCTGTAAATTGCCATTGTAAATAAACCGGTTGACTAGTGCTGTTGAAAGGGATAAGATTATTGTGGTGCGATTTGGCAAACAGCTAAATTTACGCAGACATTCCGCCACGCGTGGAGAGATCAAAAGGGAGAGATCCCAGAGAGGAGATCCGTAAAAACTAGCGCAACTATTGGCCAACAATTGGACAATGTTCCCTTCATTTTTGCTGAGGTCACATTTTATCACAGTTGTCCATTTCAACAATAAAACGAAACGGACACAATTATTACCCAAGAGGTTTATTGCTTGGGTTTACACAGCCCCACATATAACCATTGGTGACCATTTCGACAGAGGTCGTCATTTCCTGAAACACATATCCGCTTGTAAAAACTCCCATTGCATTGCATTTCAGTGGACCATGCCTGGCCTACATGCATAATACAGATTAAAACTGGTGTATAATAGTGGTCAGTAACGATCTCACACTTGTTGCTATTTATTCAAACAACAATTGAATCTTTCAACCAAAAGAAATAATGCTGAATTTTGTGAGCTGCAATATCAGGAACATATCTTGGTTCTGGAGGGCAACTTAAAATTGGTCAATTAGAGTTAAATATGTCCCCACCACTTGGCAGAGGACGCAAACAGCGAGGGCATTGCGCTCACCAGCGCTCACCAAGCAAGCAGGGCATGTCTGTGTGATGTCCCAGCACACACTGAAAAAGAGTTCTTTTGATTTCTGCACCGTGTTGGGCTGATGAGGCACGTATTGGAGTCATCGTAAAAAAATAATCTAAAATTGGTTCAAAGAGTGTATTGTTCCAATCTGTGAGACACGGGAACGATATCGCAGCAAGCTCCTTGGTATTTTGTTGCTTTTTACCCCATATTAGGAGAGGCGACTATCATCGCAGCAGAAGGGACAAGATCCTCACGCAAATCTTACTTTGTTCTTCAGGAATCCAATTGCAATAATCAGACATTGGCAGCCCTCGAGGTTTACGTTGCACATTAGTCTTTAAATATGCCATAATATATGGTAAGATATTTGTTGTGTTTAGAATATTATCTGTTCCGCGATATTTCGAGATCATCCACGTTAAACTCTACTGAGAGCAAATAGTGCCTCGAGCACCTATACTTACTTATACACGTCCGATCAGAGAATATCCGTCCGAACGACAACGGTTCGGCAATTACGAGTATCTCTGAAATAGGTATGCGCAATTAAAGAGATGTTTTTCTTCTCGTCTCAGGTAAGTGCATGGTAATGATAGATGAAGCCAGAAATTTCCTTTCTCCCTCTCCCTCTTCTTCTTCTTGTTTTTTTTTTTGGGTTTTTTTTCAATTTTTTTCTTTCTTTTTCTTCTTTTTTTTTTCTTTTTTTTTTTCTTTTTTTTTTTTTTTTTTTTTCTAGATTTCATCCAGCTGGAAGATAGAATCAGCATTTCCAACTTCTAAATTCCATTCTGAGAGCCATTACAGACGTGTAGTGAATAACAAATGATGCGTCGGACATCTAGAGAAATAGCCTGCAGTTTCAACTTCCGTTACTCAGGATATTAGTGACCTCCCCCTGCATACAAGAAAGGCGTCACCCTGAGCAACAAAAACACCTACACATGCCATTGACCCATTCGTAGTTTTATCGAGGGGTAGACGTAAGGAGATCGCGATGATCCCATGGCAACATAACTCCACCCCAAAGTATCCGAGCTGTCTTCCTAAGGGGCCAGCGAAAAGAGACGTTTTATTTCCTTTATTAAATTTCTTGATTAACCCTCACTCTCTGGGAGCCAAGAGCATTTCCCGCCCTTCGTATAGCACCCCCATTGGTGCGAGGCCACTCGTAAGTTCTTGCGACCTGTCTGTTTTTATTAAGATGAACTGACTTGATGAAGTAGCTCGCCATTCGTAGAAAGGAAAGAAAGAAAGAATGGAAGATTTCAAGACGCCGTTGCTCGTCTCCGTTCCCATGGTGACGACTGCGTGGGCTTCAATTCAAATAATTACATCTTGATTTTTACTGTTTCCTGCGCTCAAAGAGTTTGCAGAACGCGACGTGACATAGATCGCGTAAAGTGGTCAAAATCGTATAAGCATCGTACACGTATGAAATGTTGAAAATGCTGTGTGAAAAAATAAATCCTTCAGCATTTTCACTTTGTTCTTAAACGTCTTGCCATAATTTATTGTTGAAATTTCGCATGGTTTACTCATTATTATTTCTTTTGCTTACTGAGATAATTGTTGTTGTGCTTGGAATGAAGTGCAGTCCAGAATTACTTGTGTAGATGTAATTCCAAAGTTAAGAGCGACCATCGAATAATAATCATTTTTACAATATCGTCTCATACCGAGAGATGATTCAATGACAGGAGCTACGCACCTGAAAGTTATTCTGATTACATATTAGAAGGCCCTAGGTTTGTTTTCGTTAGCGTAAATATTTCTTTGACGCATACATCCAAAGTGCGCTGAATCAGATTGCACTTATATCCTTGAGATTAAGCAAAGCAATTAATTCGGCGATTGTGCGAACGAACACACCTTTCTCACAGACTTCATAAGAACTTTTCACCGATATAATAACCGCAAAGGGAAGCGCAGTTGGGTGGAGGCTGACATTCCAGCCTTTCACGTCGTCATTAACCCCAATACGCCCTTTTGTCTCGTGGCTTTGTCACCGGAAATTCCATTTTGGATCGTGATAAAGCCACCTTCAAAACAGCCACATTGCATTGTTCTCTCCTCATGTCCAATTGCCAACGATAATAATAGCCACACTCCCAGGGGAAAAAAATCCAATTCAATTTGTGTATATATTCTATCATTCAACTATGTTCGAATAATTATACCTTAATAATTTGCTTCATATTCATAATTCTAATAATTCCAATTGTGTTGGTTGTGTAGTACCCATTACACAATCCTGTTCTGGCAATAAGAATGGTCGTGAACCAAGGATTGCTATCTGGTATCAAAGCATCAAAAGTAGACTTATCTCTCAAGTGAATTGTAATTTCAATTTCCGATCCAATTCTAGCTTGTTTCCAGCAACCACGGCTGATTGAGTCGTAAGGTCAGCGAACTGTAAACACACAAGACTTGGACTTATCGCAGGAAATGAGGCCTAATTGGAGGATATCTGCATATCTAACAAACTTAATGTCCGAAGATGACCAGAGTCCGAGAATCGATCAGACTGACCGCCATCCTTAGCCACGTGTCGTGCGGCGCCTTTGAACTCAGCTGATGAAGATGTTTTTTACTTGTATTATGTATTCCGGATATTGCGTAATGGATTCAATGGCACGGCTCCAGCAGCTGCATGATGCGCACACATGAAGAGTTCTTTCACAACTCCACTTTGATCTATTATGCATCGGTGCCATGATCGACCATCAGGGGACCTTACATGGAAAATGTTCAAGTAGAAGAAGAGGAAGAGAGTGGAATAAGATGCAATGACATTTCGCTCATTAAGCTTAAATATCACAAGGCAGTGCTCGAGAGGCGTACTTGTCACCATTCCTGACCACATGTACAAGTGTTTAGCTAATTTAGCTGCACAGATTGAATAATTCAGAGGCACAAGGGGCTTTGTCTGAATAATCAACTGATCATGGTTTCCATCACAAATCTCACGAGGCTCGTCGTCTTTGATTACACAAGACATTCATCGGAATAATAGAGCATTATACGTGTCAAACACGGTCGCAAAATGTGCACCTAATGACCTCATATGAAACATTATTCACGTGGCATGAGAGACAATGAAGATGACCTCAAGTGCAAACATGGCTTCTGGTGATGTTGATTTGTCAGGGTTATGTGCACTCAGTGTAACAATGCGATATGCTAGGATAGCAGGACAGAGGAAGCAAGGTTATTCGGGATTAACTAGCTTAGTGACCTTGATCAGAGTCTGGGGATCTTAACGGTTTGCTGGCTTGTAACTATGCGTTTCAACTTGTCATCCCTAATATACAGTATAATATCGATATGTCGAAATTCAAGGGACCGTCAAAATCACGAGTATAGAGCCTTTGAGATATAGTAACATGAATCAAGCATGGGAAAAAAATGAGTCGAGTTGAGTTTTTCTTCCTAGCCGTGATGGCGAGTGTACGTGCAAAGACGAAATGATGACCCAACACTGCCCTCCGCTTATTCATATACCAAGTATCCACCCCTTTTGAAGTCTTGTGTGCCTATCATGTTTTCTCTGATATTGCCGATTTAAAAAGATCACAAACGCTTTGTGGATTTCTGTAATCTTTGCATATCTATAAACAATGCCGACCACAAAGGAACGCATTGAATGAGGCTGTGCACCTTTGCTTTGACACCTATATTGTAAGCATGAATAGAATTCGGGAGTTATTCCGAGACCGCTCGCTGTCAAGTTCGAGAAAGGTGGGAATGACGCTGATTGGAAACTCCGAATCGAGCAATTAGTTGAGACAGCTTTATCCAATCACAGACAAAGTTTCTCTAACATTCAACTATGAATGAAAATTTTGCATATTTGAGTTGACCTCGACATAAAGGTATCGAAAGTTTCTCACGGGGACGGGTAATGAGTTCGAGCTATAGAGCATTTAGGGAGTTCGACATATCGTTACAATATTCAATGTACGGGTATAGGGAGGGACTCGGGAATTCGAAATGGCTTCGAGTTATAGAGCAATTCGAGTTATGGGAGTTCGACATATCGAGAATATACTGTAAAATCATTTAAGTTGATATATCAAATCAATCTTTCAATGTCAATCTGAGATAAAGGCGTGTTTATGTGATACAGAAAACATCTTCACTGTATACTACAGACGCCCTTCACTCACTGGTGTAAGTTGATGGAATTCCATCAATGCGGATTATCTAATGTCTGCGCTAGCAGAAGACGTGCTGTAAGTTGATAACTTGATTCAATTATTTTTGTTGGATCATCTGGAGTGCTGTTGATTGTTAGGAGAGCATTCACCTTGAACAAAGTGAGTATATTACACGTGTCACTTTTATTTCTGTGTCTATTGGGACTACGTGACATTCACGTTTGCCATCGTGTCGTGTACCTGTTTTTGCTGGGTGGCTCTGTCAGTGTAAAAGTACCTTTTCGTGTAAAATGTTCACGAAAGATAATGAAGTATTAAAACTTCTAACTGTAAAAACTGAACACGGATTATAAATATAAACATGAATGGGCTGCAATTAAGACACCCTGTGTAACCATAGGTGACGTTAAAGGAGACCGAGGTATTGATCTCAGCAGGTTTTGTGATAGTGAAATGTACTATGATCGACTACTCGTGCGACTTCACTATTCAGTGATGCCATATTGCATTGCAATGTAATTTTTTACTAATACACGACGTGTAACTCTGAAAACAGGGAACACTTAATCACTTATCTGGACATAGCAACAAATCCAAGATTGGCTGAGCAGTCGAACAATCAAAGCTCACAGCACCCAATGGCAGAGTAAAGACACGTGGCAGAGCACTCACAATGGTGGAATCAGGCAAGGAGGCGAATATCTTCAAACACGGTAAGATGGGCATCAACGCAAATAATTTCCAATGACGGTTCATTCTGCGATGATTCTGAGTGTGCACAATATCTGAGGTTAAAATGAAGCCATGCGCTCCAGTCACTAGTGTTTGTGTCCAGCCACTGATTTGTCGAGTTGTTTTCAACATAATCAGCAGAAATTTGGTGACCAATCCTTGACTTCAGCTCTTTTAGGTTTAGCCTAAGATGTGTGTCGTCGTGAAGTCAGTGAATAAAATATCACAAATTGACCACCCTTCCTCCCCGCGCATTATCATAACAGATCTCCAAATCGCCAATGATTGATGATGGTGACCCTGAATTACTAGAATCAGCGCCTGATCGCTGACCAGCGTCCACTGCAGCAGAGCGATAAGTGGGGGGCTTAATATTCCTGGAGGCTTATTGTTGGAAATATAGAAAGAGGGAGCTTAGAACAAGGGACATGCAGCTAAGTGCACAAACAATAAATGCGAATAAGAGCTACCATAATCATATAAAATGCACAGTGACGAAAATTTATAAATATCTGTAAGTATTCATCGAAGGCCTCGCACTGGGACCAGCTGGAATAATTAATTGGATGTCATGAGACTGGTTATGGCAAACCTTATATATAACTCCTATGGCTATACCTTACAATTTATCAGCAATAGTACATGTACTAGTTCTAGAATGCGGTTGTTGCTTCATCTGAACATTTGTTCACTTGATGGTCCCTGATTTTGTGATCACCATAATTACACGAGAGCGTCATTCTACGAGTCCATGACCTGATTCAGGGAATGGTAGTCAGCGGCATGTAGTGTCATTCACTGAAATGGACAGCATTGGACCACACGATGTCTGGAAGGGCGAACACAAAAGTGATGCAATAGGAAAATATTATGTATCTGAGCGACTGGTTTTGGATCCGAGTACACTTTATCGTACAATTGAAATAATTCTGAAAGATATACATGTACTGGTAGAACAAAACATATGGGGAGAAAGCACCCCATGTGAAATGCCTAATATTACAGATAATAAATGCCGGATATCCATCATCCGAATAACCGAGTGCATCTCTACAAAATACTAAATGCAATCCAAAATGAAACGCGCTATAGGCATCTGCAAATCTGTGTCAATTAATCAAGCGCATCGATCCTACACAGATTTAGCTCATGCATGCACCGTGATGACATGGACATCGGATATTCATGGTGTATGTATGTAATATGTATATATGCATTATACAATAATGTGGAAAGAAAATAACATCGTCAATGTTGTTCATGGTTATATACTTAGGTGTAAAAAAACTCCCTGATTATGCCAACGCCACTTTCCATGTTTGCATTGCATAGGCACGAATTACGTTTAGGTTGTTTTTTTTTTGTTTTTTTTTTTTTTTTTACTAAGTTAAACCACTTGTGCACATATTCCTGAAATTTCAAAGAAAACAAATTGAATTAACCTGGTTTAATTGGAGTAACAATCGACAAGGGGTCAAAATACAAAACAAAACAAAATGTATAAATGTTCGATTTTCATGGTCAGATATTCCCTGCCCTCTAACTCACACACCAATAACACATGAGAGGATTTTGGGCCAAATTTCTCGATGAGACTCTAAGCCCTGCCCTGTGGGATATTATTAAAGCGTTGAATCAGCTCTCTGGTATTGTGGAGAGACGAGAGACTGTGAGGAATTACTGACTTCAGTTTATCCCATAAATGTTCATTTGGTGACAACTTGGGAGTTGTGCCAACCATGACAATGCCATGAGTTCATTTTCCTTCTTCTTGAAGTCTGCAAGGACTATAGCAAGGTATGGGTGAGCATTATTTTGCTGCAATAGTCGGATCTCTGAATATTCTTCACGTTACGTTTGTTTTGCACCTAAGTATACATGCATACAATGATGTAAAAAAATATGTTTAATATTGTTCATAGTTGAACGATGTGCATACATGCATGCAATTACTTGTGGAAAAAAACATTAGAAGGCTGTTAGATCCAATTAAAAAAGGGTAACACAGAGCAATTTACGAGCAACGTTTGGGTTTCAGAGAGAAACAAGCCACTAATCGAGCCCACATTTATTATTCAGATTATCATCAAAACAGAATGTTCAATTAAAATATTTCAAGATTAATAAATTGGTGATGATAATATCATCTAGGGAAGAATTATTAAATACACATGTTATTAATCACCATTGTGATCAGCATTTTATTTCAACATTGCTGTGTTTATTTCATCAAATACCAAACACATAATTAAAGCATATAACTCACATGATTCATATGAGTGCTGTGACTTTTACAAATTGGGTCTGAAAACCCCCAGAACATTCTCTATGAGCCTAATTAATTTGATATGCATATTCAATACTCATGCAAAAATGAGTATAATAATTATGTATTTGAAATAAGAACCGAAGAGTGTGCAGTGTTAGCTTGGTTGACCTCCTTGCGATATTGAACAACGTCCTCACGTGGCACCAAAGATGTCACGATTGAATCGAGTGACACAGAACCTTTCTGCTGATTAATCATGTGTGCATGTCAAATACGCCATTTCATGTCATTTCATGTCAGACATGTAAATGACCCACTCAAGAAGGGACATGATAGGACACCGACATCGACACGCCCATCGCGGAAACATGACTGAATTGATTCACCGTGGACAATGGAAAGTGAACAACAACAGACAAAAATAACACTGAAGAAAAACTTCTCCCCCTCCTCCTCCTCCTCCTCCTCCTCCTCTTTTCCCCTTCCGTCCCTCGATCTGCTCATCTTCAGAATGCCAGTTAATGTGGGTTTATTGTTCATTGCCACATTTATTTTATGAAAAAGACACACAATTGTTACAACACCACCACACCGTTGCGTCCCAAAGGCCAATTTGATTATAATTTTAATTTGATCTAAATATTCAAGGAAACTTTTGGATGAACAATCTCGCGTACAATGTCAGGAAACTGTACCCTGCACAACTGCCATGATTACAAAAGAGGATTCAACCCCTGGACCATTCGATGAACTGTTGCAGAATATATACACCATGTCTTTTGTACTTAACAATAATTATACACCAACAGTTCACCATGACCTGAGCCTTTTTATCTAGCATGCATTTTATCTTAAAACGAGTTCAACGGAGATCAAAGGATGCCATAACAATGAAATAGGAACACTCTCCGGCAACACCATTCCGTCTGAGACAACTCAGCCGACATTTAAAACAATTCCCTCTGACTTGCCTCATTCTTGGATGACTGACAAACACCTCGAGATCAGTCAATGTGTAATTACTCTCTTAAGCCATCTGTATCAGGGTGTTGCTTTTCAACTCTAATCAATTTATAGCTGCGTTGAACGCCGAGGAAATCTATGGAGAAATATCTCCATAATGTGTTGCAGCCGCGAAAGAATTCTCGGAGAATACAGATAAGAACTGCTACTATAAGGCTGTAATTTCATATTCTACATGTCAAGATCAGCCACATTGAGTCTAAAGTTACACAAATCAACAAGCATCAGCCTTATGCTCTAAGTCTACATCTTTGTTATCTGTGTGGCTCACAGCGATCTTCATGGCGTTTGGTCCACTAATGTGGTTATAAGTCATGACTGTCTCGCGGTCTTCCTCCGTGTCGACATGTAGGGAATGTAGGTCAAATGTAATCTTGAATGCTTTATATTTGAGGAGCTGTTTATACATAATATCAAATCTAGACATATTCTGAACTTCCTGTTACTGGTCACAGCAATGTGACCGTTGTGCGAAGGCGAATTGTCGTGCTGAAGACGCTGACCCCTGGCATGCAAGCCGCGGCGTTTCTTCTTGAGCGCTTCATGAATTTTCTTTAGTAGTTTGGTATTGCATGCAGCTTGGGTGGTAGTTTCTTCTTCCAAATATTCAAAATTGATCATTTCTTTGGAATCCCAGAAAACTGGCATCATGACTTCTTGATTGTGTTTGATACTTTGACTTTTTGAGGGGGTGGAGATCCATGATGCCGCCACTCCATGAACTCCCGTTTGCTTTCAGAGTCATAATGGAAAACAGATGTCTCGTTGCATATAATTTGTCTTTCATAAAAGTCGTTACGTCCCCTTCTGGTCAGTGAGAATGGTGTAAGGAAACTTGTCCTTTCGCAATCAATATCTATGCAACCAGAAGAAGGATTCCTGCCCTTCCTTTTCCAAGATATAAGATTGAACAGTCATTGTAATTTACTTATGATTTTTCTATTTTAGTAGCATAAACCAAGATTCACTTTTATCCAATGGCACATGTTAGCTGGCTATCGACAGGAACGAGCATTGTCATTGGAGGAATGATACTTCACAGCAATTATACATAATATTATAATATAATATGCTAGAGGGATTTAATTACTCTTACGAAACCCATCACCGCACACACAATATGTTCAAAATCATTACGTTCGAAATTTATTATACTATTTGAAATTTAAATCAAATTGTGATAACAATTATACGTTCTTAACTTTGCTGTCTCCTCAATAATTATGATGCTAGATTTCACGACTTCTGACTGTTTCAACTACATTGCATACATAAACGGGATCTGGATTCCTGATATACAAATTTCTCTGGAGAGTCATTGATCGCATCTATCAACATCACACCAGCGCAATGTCAGGCATTCTAAAATAAGCTAATTACTCCTGCCACTGACAGTCATGGCTATCGTGTGGTGGGAGCAACTTCCGGTTCTGAGTGTGAATAGTTTACAAGCACGTGTTTGTCCTCTGCCTAAGAATTGAGTGTTGAGTGATGGCCTCAGGGGTCTCCATTCGACTTTTGAAGTCAAAAACTTCGATTCTTCATTTTATTGAAAGAGCGCTGGGTGAAAATTCCATTGACAAGGTGAGCGATTGCGCATAGCTAAGGGACCTAATGCCTGTGCAGAGAGATCATAAGTCAAGTTGCGTGGTGAGTTTGAACATTGCGTACGAGTCGACTTCGAAAGACGAAAACTAGATTGGTGATCACAACATTAATCCATCAACATAAGTCTTTATTATTGGAGTCATTATGGACTACAGTGCTACCTTTTATCAACAAGTGAAAGGGAATTGTGTCGTGCTGTATATACACAGCTGAATCTATTTGGCAGGATCATTGATTACAAGAACGTGGAAATACCCATGCATGCTTTTTGCCTCGGCTAGGTTAGTCTTTTGCAACTGGATTTTTGGCGGAGTAAACGAAAATATTACCCGTAAACTACAAATGATTCAAAATACCACCACAAGAATTGTTACTCTGAAGTAGGGGCACATTAGTGGTAATTTCCGCCTAGAGGTATACCATGCGTGCCTTGTGCAATTAACTGCAACGAAATATTATGTTGTTGCAGTAAAAAGTTCGAAGTCTATAAAAGGCTATAATGGTATAGTTGGTAAGCACGTGCCAGACACGTATCTTTCGTGTTGAGATTACCTGTCATCTATATTTCACACCTTGCCTCGATGCACTGACTGTCTCTATCGATCGCGGCGATACTTAACACTAAATCAGATATGAAAACATTTTGTTACTGGTGTATATTTTTCATACAATGCATGTGTACAATAATTTGGACGTAATGATGATCTGCTTTAATAATAACTCAATTATTGCCTATATTCAGATAATTTTTTTATTTTTAATGGAAAATTTTAAATTAAAAATTTTCCTTATGTTACTTTACGTGTTTTTTTGTTAAGGAAAATTTTAAATTAAAAATTTTCCTTATGTTACTTTACGTGTTTTTTTTTTTTTTATGTTTTTTTTTCTGTAAGTCCGTGAACGATTTTTTATGCGCCGTTGCGCGGAACTCCGTGAGGTATAATTCAGCAAATTTCACACATTGATAGTACATGTCATTCTGCGAGTCTGATTCAAATTTGTAGGTTAAAGGTCAAAGGTCAAGGTCACAGCGATTTTTCAAAGTCTCAAATTGGATCGCTTCTAGCTCATTTATTAATTGAGCTAGGGTCTTGCAACATACATCAATCGATCCAACGCATTGATATGTACAACAATGAATAGCGCTATTACTGCTCTCAGATGCACCGTTCTTGCGTAATCTTGCATAATAGTAATTACGACTTTTTTAAATGCAAATATCTTAATTGTTAAGCAGGTTGTGGCATTGAAATTTGCAGAGTGCATTGCTAGTGTAACCATCTTGTGTAATTATAAGTTTAAATGAGGTTGCACCAAGGTCAAGGTCATTGTGGTAATTAAAGCATTTAATTGCATAAATTTATGATTATTTCAAATTTCGTAAATTTTGTAACTTTTCTGAGTTGCATACTATGTGTGCTGTCGAGTCTTAGAAGGAAATGTGATAATTCAGAATATTAGTGTGTTTTCGGTCGGAACACATATTAGGCAACACTTGGCCAATTTCATTGCTTCGGTATTCCGTTGAACAAAGTTTGGTACTGAATATTTTGAATTTGCTCATGTCTGTCAATTAGTAAGTTGCACATAATAATGAAGCAAGTTATTTCGGATTTACACTGAAAGTTTGAAGGTCAAAGGTTAAAGGTCAAGGTCGCAGTGATTTTGCAAAGTTGAAAACTTGATCGCCACTAACTCATTGACTAGTAATGCTATTGACTTGTAACTGGCATCAAATGATTCAGTGCAGTAATATGTAAAATAAAGCTCGGAAGTATTTCTGCTCCTAGATGCACCGTTCTTGCGTAATCTTGCATAATAGCAATTATGACTTTTTCAAATGCAAATATCTCGCTTGTTAAGCGGGTTGTGGCATTGAAAGTTGCAGAGTATATTGC
>KB297741.1:225744-249761 GCA_000328365.1 Capitella teleta
TTATCCGACAGGTTAAAGGTCACTTATTCTAGCGTTCGTTTGCTATATTGGCGAATTTCCATCGATATAAGTGGAAATTGACATTGTTCTAGAAGTATATACATCTTATCTTATTCATTGATACTGGAGATCTAATAATCGTTTTATCGGGCTCTGAGAATAATTTGTTGTAGGTTTTGCCCAAGTGTCTAACATATCAAGTCAGTAAAAATAGCTAAAAATGGTGCATTCAAGCCGAAGAGACGCTCGACTCGATAGCGTACGTTTGCAGTTTATTTCGTGGTATAATCGAGTTAAGTCACTTGTAAGTCGATGATTATGCTTGGATTGATAATGTTCTCGTGAATCTAGAGCCAAATAGCCGAACTCCATTTCGTCTCGTCGGTTATTTAGCTCCAGATTCATTTAAACATTGTCAATCCGAGCATAACCACCTCACTCCCGTGACCTATCATTTAATTATGTGGCTGACGTATAATTCAATTTCAATTTCAATTTTCGACCCACTATCATAGCACAGCATGTACAATAGCCTCATAGCAGTTACATTCAATAGGGTCGATGCATTTGCATTCATCTTAAATAATTTTCACATTTGAAAAAACCGCAGCTTTCATCAATAAATAACTATGTTCCACTGACGCTAATTACGCTAAGTAATGCCATAAATTGCGCACATTCTGGTTTGCATCAATTACGCACAGCGATTTATAGTTATAGAAAGCAGGAACTGGTAAATAGCAGAAGAAAGTGCAGCAATCAGTGTTGCATAACGGAAACAGTTCTGGATCGAATATGCTCACTCATTGCAGGATAATGAGGAACATTGATTATGACATAGTATAATTATATGCACCCTTCCGCTCTTCAAAATGGACCAAAATATGGTGCCCATTACTAAACTTTGGATTAGTTACGGTCGTCGGCGAAGAATGAAGATAGACGTAGATGATGTAGTCATGTAAATAAGGTGACGGAGGTTTAATTTGTCTGCATTAAATCTTGTCTTGGTAGGGAATTTTCGGGGCATAATCCGGTTAACTCACTCAGAAGTCAATGTTTTTGCTCGATGTTTTGGCCTTCATCGCCAATAACCTCACACGGCATCGCCTCGGAAGTTATTCGTCTGCACTCGGCCAAATCGATCGAGTCTAAACATCTTGTGCTTGTGACTAATTATTCAATTTAAGTCTCTCAATGTCAAATATATTGAAAAGGTCATCTGCCGAAGACGTCTTAATCGATTGCGGCTGTACTTTACCTTATGTTGGAGATACAAACATTTGCTGTCTGTGCATATTCATCACACAATACAATGTATACAATTTCTTGAGTTTATCGATGTAGTATTTATCATTAATTTTATCCTTATTGTGCCCGAACAACACAGAAATATTACTCGAAGTAATCAAGCAAATAATGTTTGGTAAAAATTAAAACAATGGTCATTGGCGAGTGGGAAAATAAAAGAGGTGTACGGATTGCGTCTTTCCGTTTCTGTGGATTTGATTGGGTCACATTCATTGATAAGTGTGACAGGTTCCCTGATTGGTTAGAATTGGCTCATTGACTTCTCATGGCAAGGCAGATATTTCTTAATCGCAAGTTATGATTGCCGTATGGTTAATTAATCGACTTGCTCTTAAAAACTTTCAACAAAAAAAAACTAAATTAGAACCGGAACAGGGACTACCCGGACTCTCTTTTTGATAATTCCCAAAGGGTCTTATACTGTATGCTACCATAGACAGTAACACACAGTACCAGGCTTGTTGTGCAGTTGGACAGCAGAACAGCCACCGAGGATTGATAGGAACAACACAATTGTGCATATGCATTATGTAATGGCTGAATGAGTTCCAGACGTGGAGAAATGTATCGTTTTCTAGATAACAACCAATCACCCATGTCGGGCAAAACTTCCTCTGACCAAAAGACAAAAAAAAATCTTCATTCTGAACCACATGGTCAGCCAAGGTCAGCAGTGTGCAGGTCAGCTGCCTATTCACGTCCGCTTTGCCTTGGTGAACTTTTTCGGGATGTATCGTGGCTGGGCTGGAATTATTGTGAGTTGTTTTACTTTATTTCTATTGATGAGATTTCTATTGATAAGTTGTTGCTAGATGGTGATTTCGAACGATTGAACGATTTACATATGCGAATGATGCACGGTGTTGGCCCATTCCATTGAGTCATTTCTTCTTCTTTTTTTGACATTGATAAACTAAAACATTTTCCATGACCATCGGTTAACGGCATTGTGGCAGTGTGAAATTCTTCCTTACGCATCCGTTACTTGTGCATTTTACGTGCCTAAGTACGACTCTCCTCTGCGCAACGAAATGACCTTGCAAATGACCTTCGACCTGATCGCGACCTCTCGTCGATAATACCATTCGAGATAGTAATTACAGTCACCCTAATGAAGGAACATTTCGGTGTGTGAACTCTGTTTGAACTGCGATGTCATCCCCCTTACCGACTAGTAATCACTTCCGATACACTTGGATAACCGTCAGGACAAATTTGTTGATATACGAACATATGTTCTCAGTGGAATTTGTGAATGTAATTAATGCAATGCATTGCCAATATTAAATCCGGCCGTATCCCAGCCTAAATGCTCAAGGATTCAGGATGATACTCGCTTACATCATGTGGAACTATATGTCGATAACTCGATATTAATACAGATAAGAAGCTGGAGAAAGCACACCATATAAGGACCGACACCAAAAGTAAAACATACAGGAAAGTCTCATTACCACACAGTGTCTGATTGTTGAAAGAGGGTTAATCGTCTGTTACAAGCAGAAGCCCATTAAGCTGGTCAATTCCAGTATTCATCAACCAGATCAAATTTCCATGAACAGCAAGAATTTTGGCTGAGGAGAGACGCAGTCCCTGGGGTTCATTGCGTGGATTCTTGGGAGCTCTTAGTCCCCAATTATTCTGTAATATCGCGGTCTTATATCATCCGACATAGTTATGATTGATTGGGCAATTCACACGCAGAATGACTTTTTCTCTTTGTTCTCTCATATTTGTACAGTTTCCGTGGTTGATTTTGCATGGCGGGTTTTTCTTAATGATCTCTGAATGTATTACTGGGTATACCATTGATAGATTTAGCATATTTTTTATTTTTACTTCAAAAGTTCACGTCGACCCTATAGTGATAGAATAAAGGTCATCAGAAAGCGATGAAAAATGTAAATTCTTTTCTCACTTGAGTCGAATGCTGCTTTGGTAGGATGGAAGATGACAGCAGACAGCAGGATTAAGAATGGGACCAGGAATAGGATTATGAGGCAATAATTAAGAAAAGATAAAAAGGGAAAAGAAGAAGAAGAGTCTGTAATTGTGCAGTTATGCAGTTATGTATATGGCATAATAGTCTGAATCAAACACAAAAGCAATTGCATAATTGACCCTTTGATCTGTGTAATCAGCTGCAGTGGAACACGACGCTACAGCTAGCCATGTTAATAACACACTCCGTGCAAGGATGTGTACTTTGAGTTAGAGAAAGATAGCCTTGCTTACAATTATATCTATGAGATTTTTAAGGAAAAGCATAATGGAAACCATTGCCTCATGTTTGGTAGGCTGCGTGTGTTCAATAAACTGCGCGAAATGAGCAATCAGCTAATATATAATTAAGGCGGATTACATCACCAACTATCTACGATCTACACCGTAAATGTCTCATTTGTGGAACTGGCGGAATAGGATGGTCAATTTGTCAGGGTGATAGAGCTGCATGTGATCGTTAGAGTCAGCATCGATCGATGCCCCTCAAGAGAGAACTGGAATGATGCAATAGTTACACTGCCCGAAGAACGAGTGTTGCTCGGAGAGTTGGCTGTCCATGAATACACAATCGCCTCCCACTTGGAGAACTTGTCACTTCCACCGACACCTAAGCACCTAGGAGAGACCCTATCCTTATTAGCCCAGAAAACAGGCCCCAATTTTTCCGTTTTCAGTTTTAGAGAAGTTTGTTTCTTTCGGGCAATAACAAGTGTGATGTGCGTGGAATTACACGGTACTCAGTCGTGTAATTACGTTTCGGGGGAATTAATAACTCAGCAGACAAAAGGAATTGGTTTCCTTAACATCTGCTGTGTTTAGAAATGCTGACGCTGCACTTAGCAGCAGATGGTTTTGGAATCTTGCTTCTTCTTTTCTTCTTCTTTTTCTTTTTCTTTTCTTCTTGGCATCTTTCCTAATTGATGTTAGCGTCTCTTGTTCTGAGTTTTTAACATCAGTGTTTTGAAACCCTGTGTGTGATTGGCTTCCTTGGGTAACTTATAAATTATTGCTGGTATAGCGATGGGCAACTTTATTTACTCGTGCAGCTCGGTAAGCTGTTCATATCAATAGGGTGAAAGTGCGCTGCGTATTGATGATCTTTTGCAAACACTGAAGCTGCTTAGCCATTCAGCTGCCTCTCAATCCATCGGAGCCACATCTCACATTGCTAATTCTGCTCTCCTCACTTTCTTGACAGTTGAGTTCCAGGCCTCAAGTGTCAACAGTGACTGATTGCCCCCCAATTATTCTTCGTGACTACGTGAGATGCGCCCACAATGCGACAAAATTCAATCGCTGCAGCTGCAGCCATCACAGCTGGACACATCGGTCGATCGTTCACTCACAGATGCTACAAGTTTTGATTCCTCCGTCGTGTTTATTGTCAGGATGGCGTGGCCTCATTCTTTGCTAAAAACCCTGAAGTCAATTCCAAATCGGTCCAATATTGGGATCAGCAGCAACATTATAATACCATGCAGCAAACAGCAGTGCAGCATGAAGACAAATTTACGCAATAATTATAAATGAATACTATGTATCAGCATTCAGCAGACATGCGGGGTCCTAAGAATTATCAATTAACGGATAATCCGTGACCTACTGAACGACTTCTAGCCAGTTTGCCCAATTATTCGATGACCCTTAATTGACTGGCCACACTCAGATTCTAAGAAACCAGCCACAAACAGCTGTGTGTGTGTGTGTGTGTGTGTGTGTGTGTGTGTGTGTGTGTGTGTGTGTGTGTCAATGTTCGAATGCATGGCGGTCGATGCTTCTGACAGAGGGCAAAATTTGTTAGAGGCTGATAAGAGAAGCAGCGGTAAGCAGCCCTTCGGTCATTGATCAGGTAATTAGCTGAGTTGGCATCATCCTCAACTATAAGATAATGCAAGCCAGAATGTCAGTGTCATAGAGTATCTTTATAATAGTTCTATTCAGAATAAATCCGCATCAGGCCAAGCATGTCTGATCTCTGCACCGAATGTGCGCTTGTTTTTCTCATCAGAGAGGAGAAGGAAAAGAATGGTTCATCTGTTTTTATTGCTCACTGACTGCCCTGCGCCATCCTCCGAACGATCACTATTAATAGCACTAATGATAGCACTATTAATAGCACTAAACAGCGACATTGTTTTATTCATAGCCCGATGGCTCAGAACCAGTTCTGCCATTTGTCATTCGTTGATAGCGCACTTCCTCTTGAGGGCGATACCAGGATTGTCCCATGTGTCGGAACTTGTGTTTGGTGTGTGCCTGGCAGAGCACTGGACTTCCACTGGGGGTTCACCCAAGCCCAGTTCCGCCTTGTAGCAAGCATGTGCCCTACTGTGTGTTGGCAATATGGCAGCATGTATTATTTTAGTACGTCTTTGGATATATAATTTCATTCATTATAATTCATTCGGTTACGCTGACTCACTTCCGACAGATATCCATTCGGAATGCATTTACTATGCGTACGCTCCCAGTTTTCTATTAGCCTCAAGCACCTAAGTGAATTCTTGCATAATATCGAGTTGTGTCTAAATTGATGATTCGCACTTCCTGAATTATTACTTTAATTGAAACATACAAAAAAGACGACATTGAACAAGAGGAAATTAGTATATTCCATTGATCGATGGGCAGCGCTTTGAATTGGACATGTTTGTTGGTACATTGTGCAAAATATAGACAAAGGATGATTCATCTCCACCTCGTATAAAGCCTTTGAATCGGTCCGCATGTCACCAACTGACCCCTGCATGACCCCAATAAAACTGACCATGGTGACCCGAGTATACCCGGAACAAAGGAGGTTGTAATTCGACGTTGCTCTCTAACCCAAGGACAGGCCGATCGCCCTCAAATGTGACCCAATATTTTACGAGACAATCTGGACTTAGCAATGCAAGCATGCGAGAATGTCGACGGGAATATAATGAGGCAAATGGAGGGTGCGTGCGCTCAGTGCGGCTCCAGATTATAGCGTGCCATTCGATTTATTTGCAAGCTCACTTTGGTGGGATGTAATTTACAGCGTTGTGTATATAAGCCATTGTTGCCCAAATGCACCAGAGGTGGGTGAACCACACAGGGTGTGTCCGTCGTGTGTGCAGTCTCGATGACTCTGGGCCAATTTGCTCATTGATTATCCAGATCAGAACAGATAATCGGATCGTGATAATCATGCATTGAATAATGCATCTATTTGATAATAACAATATATCCCGGTAGTTATTTTGTGTCAACACAAATCTAGTAATCGTGAATACAAACAGAAATACACTTAAACAGTCGTGCTGTAGATAATATTTGAAAGAGCGTCCACCTTCAAAGTAGCCACGCTTCCATCCAGCATTTCTATTATTCAAGTATGGTGCAAACATCTGAAATACTTAATGAAATTATGTTGAGTCACAGATAGGCTTAGTAAAAAATTATTCCGCTTGAGACTAGAAAATTAAGTAGTACATGTATTGTTATATGAATTATAATCAACGGTACTTACAAGTGCGGTTTCCTGCATGTATTGTGCATTTGATGAAAACAAAAATGTATTTTCTGATCCAAGTAAATCAAAAGTCCGAGCACGTAAACGATCTTTGAGTTTCTGCATCAAGAAATCGCTATTCATAGAAACACCTTTGCAGCACGACTTATAAAGAAAGAACATGTCACGATGCTTCAAATTCGGATCAAAGACAAAATCTGGTTGATAAAAAAAAGAGCATCTCACCTAATTAAGCACTAAAATGCGTCGCGGTTATTTACACAAAAATCGTGATTAAATACTAATTTCTGCGAAGTCGCAATCAGTCGGGAACAACTGATGGTTTCATTGGTGAGAATTTCATGCTACGTCTGCAGCAAATTAGAGGATTTCCCTGCGGAGCCTGGCTCTGAGAAAACGTGCTCAGAGAAAGAGATTAGGACACAGAAGAAAGCGGTAATCATGCGATGTGCCGCTTGTAACGAGTGCTGGATCATCTTTTGCACGGTCTGGAAACGCCGTTCCGATATCTAAGGGTTTATGTTTGTCTCTGGCGTTCCGCAGAAATGCAATCATTTCTTTGTGTCCACTGCGAATCCGGATCTGTGCTGAGGTCAAGTGTATTTAGATAACAATCCTGGTGGAAGAAGAATCCAACGCAAACAAATCCCCCGCGGTTAACATACCACTGGTGGAATCAACGGTGCGGTGTTGGTGCTGTGACCTTGACCTAGTTAGCACCAAACAACCCAGTGACCCAATGTGTAGAGGTCAATGCTGTGAAAAGATAGTGTGCAGCAAAGTGGTTCTCCTATTCCTGCCTGCACTCGTCACTGGTCTCATCTTCCGTGGATTGCTTGTTATATTCTCCGCATACCGAGAGGAGGCGTCTCAACTCCGCCTGTGTTATCACAGGTATCCACACGAAGACAGCTCAGGTTGATCTCTGTCAATTAAACGAATTTAGCGTTTCTCTGAACAAATGGCTCCCTATTCATCTCTCAGCATACGAACCAGGGATAAAACCAGATGTTACCCAAGTAATTCATTGGCCATAACAATACAATGTACATGCATACAACAGCCAAACGGAACATTTCACTTTTCAGCAGATAACACGTGCAAAAGTATAAAAGCATTCCTTTTTATATGTTTGGGAAAACGCCACTTGTGAGTCTCTGTCAACACTGTTATATTCCGTTTTATGACATACACTTGTTTAACCGCTGGGAGTTTAGCCCATAATCTCACTGCATAGCGTCAAACTTTTGAGACAAAGCAGTTGGGTTTGCAATGATGTCTTCTGCCCCCGTATGCACCAGCAGAGGACCCCCACGCGGGGGGGGGGGGGGGGGCTAACATGAAAGTTAATCAATTATGCAATCGCAGACTCACGTGATATAACAATATTTATTTATGAAGCGTCAAGAGTAGGAATGTTCATCATTTTACAAGAACCACACGGAACAACATGCATTATAGACAGTCACACATCTATCACGCATGCGCAGTGAATGCGCGGCACACGTAGAGTATTATTTAGGTACCAAAGAGATTAGTATGCGCTCATTCCCATGTGATATAAAACTAGATTCTATAGGTGTCGATACACGTGCAATACGAGAAGAAGAAAAAGCGAAATTGGAAGACAGTGTTGCGTAATGATTCGAATCATTTTCCTTATTCTTTTTCATAGATACTGGTCCCGGTGCGAAATCAACGATACTGAATGAACATGATAACTGGGGAATTATGTACGATTGTCTTGTTTGACATCAGAGACACCAGATAATAGGAACATCGCCTTATTTGCATGTGATATAATAGCCCGTCAGAGTAACGTCCATCGTGAATGCAGCTGTCATTGAAGGGGAAATCAAGCGGAGAGAAAACTATTTAATTCTTATGCCCAGGAATAAAGCCGTATAGCTAGGCGGTTGTTGCTAGGCGGTTGTTGCTAGGTGAAGCACCTCCTTGTGACAATGAAATTCGTCAAACGGAAAACTCGTTTGTGTGCGGTGCTGTGATAGTTCCATAACTCAGCGCCTTTCTTCTTCTTCTTCTTCTTTTTTTTTTTTTTTTTCAAGAGTTGTAACTCTGTCTTTTTTACCGGCAATAACGGATTAGCGATTAAACGTAGGTGTGTGCAGACTCTGACGACTAGATCTCATTAGCAGTCTCTGGGTTGTGCGTGGGGGATATAACATAACGCTGCTTGAGGGAACTGTTGTTATGTCATACGGAGAGTTGCCCAAAACAAAATCAGCTTATTGCTTTGGCTTAAGTAAGGGAATTGGTACGAGAACAGCACCTTCGATTCACAAGTGGTGACGGAAAGGAAACATCAATTGTCTGCAGGAAATATTTGTTAAAGACAGATATAGAATAGTTGATCACCAGTTGTAGAATATAGATGTCCACCTGACGTCACAAACGAGAAGTCTCTTAAACGAGCGGCGAAAGTTTTTATCCCAGATCGCGTAAATTGCAGGATTGAGGAGGCTGTTGCTGTATCCCAACCAGAGCACGACACTGAAGCAAACTGGGGGTACATTGCAGTGCCTACACATCGGCACAATGGTGGCTATCATGAAGAACGGCAGCCAGCAGAACACAAATCCGCCGATGATAAGTCCAAGAGTCCGCGCAGAGCTCCGCGTTCTTGTTCTGTGAGTCTGGGACATCATCCGGGGAAACCTTGGACGGGGACGAAGTCGAACCGGGGCTTGCCGGTACTCTCCATTCTTCCTCGCAGGACCTTCGACCCCTGGTGACAATGGTGGAGATGGACTCTCTGAGCCTTTAACAGTGGTCTGTTGATGCGTTGTTTTACCGTTCATTTCAGACATAAGCGTCGAGTTCAGTGACGGGTGGACTGCTCGTTGTTTTGCCCTGGTTCGCGCTCGTCTTTGAGCGACTTTGAATATCTTGAAGTACACGATCAATATGACAACCAGCGGAAACCAGAAAGACCCAAATGTCGAGAGGATGGTGTAGCCCAGTGCTTGACTGATGATGCACAACGACGGGTCATCTCGCTCGTTGCCTGCTTTCCAACCGAGCAGGGGCAGCGACGAGATCAATGCAGATACCGACCAGGCGAAAAACAACATCACTGCGCAAACCCGCCGTCTTGAGAAAGTTGTATTGTGCGTGTAGTGTACATTCTTGGTGATCAACCAATATCGATCCACCGCAATCACGACAATATTCAAGATCGATGCCGAGCAGCAGAAGACATCGGCCGTGATCCAGAAATCACATAAGATCGGGCCCAGGGTCCACTCTCCCATCACCTCATGTTGCAGACTGATCGGTTGAACCACAATGGCAACGAGCAAATCTGCAGTCGCTAGCGAGACTATCAAAGCATTGGTTAACGTTCGCATTTCTCTGAAAAGTATAACTGATAAGATGACCATGATGTTGCCAATTATGATGGCGAGGATGAAGCCGAACAAGAAAACGATGACGACGATTTCCAATGGCGTGACCCTGACCTCATTAGGGTCCGCAGTAAAGCAGGATAAAGTATTGTTGGATCCATTCACGAATTGCTGTATGCAGGTGGTGTTATCCAGTGAGGATAGATTGAATAGCAAAAGAGAATTGTTGCTGAGTGCTAAGTTGTAGAATTGCGTATCCATTTTAGCTTTCACGTCATTGCAAATTGTTTCTCAAACAGGTTTTTTTCTCATTTCACAAGAGCTCTCTTTCTCCGGTCTCTCCTCACTCAGTGCCACAGCGCCTCTGAAGCAGCCGACCCATGCATCAACGCTTAAATAGCTTTGGCGAGGGAAGTCATCGCTTCCCCGCAGCTACTACTAATGGCGCGGATAGTGGTGTCATACAGCGACACGGGGAGCGGCAGAGAAAAGGGTGCAGGGAGAGGCCCTAAAGATATGTTATCAATTCGTTTGCTTTCTCGCATTTTGGCTAAAGGCCTCAGTAATATCACAGACAAAGCTATTCGTCTAATTACTTTGTTCCCGGTCCAAGAGTCAATCACTCGGTCTGCTGTATCCCATGGGAATCAAACCTCTGTTAAGATTTTGTATCGATTGGGAGTCAAAAGCTTTACAATGATAGTTGATACGGTTGGAGATGACAGGATTGGAGAAGGCAAACACAGGCCATGTCACCCTGACCCATGGGAGTAGCATTCCGTAGAAATTCTTGCGATACATGTATAAGCAGATTTAGCGGCTAAATGCCCCCATGGCTATTGATATCGAGTCTGATACACAAATGCACACCCGGTTTGCATGACTATATGAACTTGAAAATTCCATTATCACAGCCACCAGACACCAGAGAAGTACCGCTGAAGAGTCTCGGATGCCAATTTGGAGAAGTGCAAACTCTCCTCCCGTAAGACTAGAAGACGATCTCTGGGGAATGGTATTGGCTATTTGCAGAGGCACGCAATGCCAACACGGGGCAGACGGGGGTTTTTCCATCTCCCTTCTCTGTATGTTTATCCGTTCATGATCCAGTTGCCCCGTTGTCTGAACTCAACAATTCCTTCTTTATTTTTACGTCCCTCCTCCATGTTGTTGTGGTGCAATGCGCGGCCTTGGAGTAAAGTGGTGTTATCAGTATATTTGCCCTTGCGGTGGTTCACTTTTGCTTTTGGTCACCCGTAGGCCTATTCTTACTTCTCAGAACTCGCACGTCACCATGGCAACCCATGACAACTAAATCAGTCTGTACATTTCATTCACCATCTCCTGTGTGTTTTTCGGTTCTCTTCCTCACACTCGACGTAGAAACATAGTATTCTTCGGTTGTGTTTTGTTCCGCGACCAATTTACGATGCGAACACAGCAAACAAAAACGCACGAAGGAACAGCGATTGCTTTCACTCTACAAATTGATAGCAAAAAATGCCCCCGACATTGAGCGGATGGGAAAAAGGTTGATTGTTGTTTATGGAAATGTTTCCTGCAGTAATTCAGCCTCGAAGAAATGAAATCAGACTGCGAATAGCATTGTTTATGGTCCATTCACACACTATCTCGTTCTATCACAATGTCATTTCTCACTCTGTAGAACCAAGAACACTTACTGAAGTAGCATCAGCAGTCTCCACCAACCTTTCGTATTGAGTTCAGATATTCAGATAGTGACTTGCAGACATTTGGAGAAGTTGCAAATAATTCTGTAAATTCGGTATTTTTTTCTTTTTTCTTTTTTTCTCCAAAAGTGTTTTTGTTCTTTAGTTTTTTTTTTTCTCAAAACACAAGTTTTAAAATAATTAAATATTTTTGTATCTGAAATAGAATACCATAGATATATATTACACTTGAATAATCGATCTATCTGAATTAATTTTGTCTTCATTGGAATATTTTTTTATAAAAGTGACAGTCCCGTGTGATGATACTGAAGAGTAATTGACACACGAGAATATGTCATGCACTCAGTGATTGAAAACGGTCACTCTTCAAAATAGAATACATTTACCAAATGCTAGCACACATTAGGACTGATTGGTGACCTTCGAATACCTGATTGATTTATTATTAAATACTTCATCGATTTTCACACTCTGCCGCTAGCACCAATACACCGACAATGCAATCTGCTGCAGGTACTTTATCAACACAAGCCATCTCTATTAACGAAGAGCACTGAAACAATTAAACATTCAACATTTTAACCCGTTGTTAATTTCCATACGTCACAGGTGATCCGATTTTCCACATTAATTTATTCAAGTTTAACCCCTAGGTTGTGACCCCAATTAACATAAGTGCACCCAGCATATGTACACAGTGATCAAAATAACCACACCCTGAACCATTGTGTCTAAGACGCTCAGCATAACAAAACCCTCCCCTTTCCTTCTGTTCATTTCATCACATCTGACGTCACCAATTGGTAAACCAAATGCGATACCCCTCTTCTGTTCGCGTGGGTGGCAGTACGATTAAAGAAACACTTAAAACAGAACATAAGATCAATACAGCGACAGATCTTATTCTGATAGATTATTCAGTGACGTCACCATCGATTGACCTATATTAAGATTTCAAACTTCCGCATCCGGTCTAGGTGATGACTCAGTTGTTTTTTAACATATCTGTGGCTATGCATGTTCCTGTTTTGATGTCGATCGTGAATCGAGTCGACCTCGGTACCGCCTGATGCAGAGAGGGTAGGGTTACCTGTGTAAATAGTACTAATACACGGCTGTATCGCGTTGTTATCGCAATACGATAGTGGTTGAGAGATAGTAAGAATGTTGAGTTTCCTTTCCTTTCCTAATGAAGCTGTTTATTGTTTGTTTGACTTTTTAGCTGTTCTTCTTCCACTTCTGTTATTTCTTATTGGCTGAAGAACATGTGGCTTTGTCGTCTTATACATTCGTCATGTCAAGAACCAGGCAGCTCCAATATTGGACCTGGTATAAATGAATGCATGACTAGCGCTGCCAACATGTTCGGATATTAAGACTAAGTCCTTTCTAGCGGACGGTTCCGTTCAATTATTGAGCTGAGTTGCAGATGATTGTCCGGGGTTGTCTTAGTAAACATGGTCGGACCTGTTACCGCTTATGTCACTAAAGGTAATGGACCACTTAACTAAGCTGCCTTATGCATGGAGTGAATCTCAGTCTAATACAACAGGTGTTAGAAAGTTAAAAAGAAAGGTGTATCGTATCCCAAGAAGGACCCCGTACGAAGTATGTGTACTTAAAAGTTATGTGACTATGCAGCTCATCTTTTGCGTCTTGCGCTAAGTTCGTTTTCCAACCCCATGAAAGGGCGGTTATCTGCGAATGGACCACACACAGGTAATTGCTCTATTTGGGTTGCAATCTTGCACGCAGCGGTAACAATGTAGCTACGATCATACACAGAATATATAGTGTATATAATAATACACTGTGTTGTGTATTGTGGCCAGGAACTAGTATAAAATGTTCCAAAATTACAATAAAAATAAAAACAGTGTAGGTTGCCTCGAGAAATATTGTTTCCATTTAAAATAATACATTACATGTAGTAAAATAAATGTATCTGTTACAACCGCACACCTTCCCCTCACGAATTCAATGCCAGTTCTGCATTGTACCATTCAGTAACATCCATACGTGCTTCCCTCGGTGAAACCCTCGCTCCCCTCCCAGACACCCTCCTCCCCTCTCGTCTGATTGGTATTTACAATCCTTCATACAAGAGTTCCGCGTGATTGACAGAAAGCAAATTTCTGACAACAGCTGAAGGGAGGTATTTCTGTTTGCATTATCTACGATTTTGCCATATAACATTGCGCCATGCTATCTGGGTTTAGTTGTGTAGCTCCCAGTCTGAAGTAGCAATTGGTTTGTTCTCTCATGTACGAGGTCACGAGTAAAGTGTTTTCAATAACTGCTTCTGACTTTCCTTCTCTCTGCATTCGTAATTATTTTATTTTTTTATTTATTCGATTTATGTACTAGATGACTTCGATGCCTCTGGCGATGACATAATACTGCACCTATGTCACATAGACAGTCTGCTGAACTGAATTATTCAGCTGCCATTCATCTCAGTCTGTTTCATTTTTACATCCAGGGCACTTCTTTTCTTGGATGCTTTTTCCGGCTTCTTGCTCTTCATGTTCGCAGATTCTGGAGTTGTATCTTCTATATTTGATACAAGGGGCACCGGATAGCTCAGTGGGTTAAACCGCTGACTACAATCCAATGCCGACCGTGGGGGTCGAGGTCCCAGGTTCGAGACCCGATCAGGCCACGGGCGTTATAATTGTGAATTATAATTGTAATTCGTTATAATTGTAATTCTTCGGTAGTGCTGCCCAACTGCGTAACAAGGCCGGGCGCTGTGTACTACTGTCTATGGTGGTATGCAGGATAAAGAACCCTTTAGATTTATCAATAAGAGTAGGGGAAACCCCGGTCCCGGACCTTCTGTTCTGGCGCTAGTATCATCCGATCAGATTGGGTGGAGCCGTAAAACCCCATCACTCACACACTCTATATTTGATACACCGACTCATATACCAGGAGTCATTGGATTTGGTCTTGGGTCATAAGGAAGCTGAAAATTTGAGATTTTGAGACTTTGTGTTTGAAAACCAAATCAAAAAAGTTTATTTATAACTTTACACCATGTTCAATCAACTAATGAATTAATCCCCAAGTACTCCAAGGTAAAAATGAGATCACAGTATAAAGAAAATGGATACATAAATGAGATACAAATTCCGATAGATTAATTTAGCACAATCGTGATTAAAAACGATATTAGAGAATATGGTACATTAAAAGACTCAGGAGTGGTGGGTGTTAGGGTAGCCGGTAAATCGTTCCATTTCGCAAATCTAGTACCCAACACAAGTGCAGGCTACCTCGGTACATATTGTTATTATTAGCACTTTGAAATCTATTCAAACGGCCATCAACATCCCCTTCGTCTTCTTTCTCTCCTCGAGGTCATGAGATTTACGTTTTCAAACGTCGTCTCCAATGATGTAATCGACACCTGCGACAAGGACGAAAGCCCAAAGGAAAAGTAGTGGCACAAGGAAATTAACCACGTCGGATGCATCTTCGGAAAAAATCTGTACCTCGACCCCAACAAGGGATGTTTGTTGATCTTTCAGTGCGTGCATCCTGTACGTATACTTAGGTGCAAAAGAAACGCAATGATCTATAATTGGCTTAATAATTAGTTAATCCATGTTTTGGTCTACAAGAATATTCTACACGGCGCACAAGTCTATTCTCTTCATTCTCAAACTGTTCGTGATTAATAATTGATTTTCTTTCGCAGCCAATCCGTAAATCCTGGTAAACATTCTTTCTAATACTCCCAAGACAAGACTCTTTGATAGACAACGAAATTAACTGGAGCGATACTCCAACAAGTGCTTAAAAGCAATCAGACTTTGGACAAAAAATTGAACTATGGGAAGGCTGGCGGCTTCCTGAATGGTAGTACCCAGAAGCCTTCTGGAGCGTGGAGTTGATCCAAAAGTCACAAACCGCCAAATCGGATACAGCTGTGTATCAACAACACAACAAAGGCATCGTCGAGCAGAAAAAAAATCAGGTCTACTTTGGATTGAATCTGTTCTGGATGCCTAAAAGTGACAGCAAACCGACCAGACTGACATTTCTGGCGAGCTTAGGCTAGGACTGGTCCATGTCAGCCATGTTTATGAGATATGCGACAGGGGAGGAATGCGAGCGACCAATATATGTTGAGAAACTTTTGATATCGGCTCAGGTAAGGGAGATAGGGGCTCAGATCCTCATAAAAGACCCCAAATCCGGGCTACGAATATACGGAGATCCAACAACTACAGAAAAATAATGCTCATCCGTAACTTACTATGGTAATCGCAGACTTCTTGAAGAAGGAAAATGATCACATGGCATGGTCATGGCTTGCACATCCCCAAATTTGTCCCCAAATGAGCATTTAATGGATAAACTGAAATCAGTAATTCCTCACCGCCTCCTGCCTCTCCACAATAGCAGAGAGCTAATTCAAGGCTGTAACAGCATCTCACAGGGCAGGGTTGAGAGTATCATGGAGAAATTTGGCCCGACAATCTTCTTTTGTGCTATTGGTGTGAGTCAGAGGGCAGGGAATATCTGACAATGAAAATCGAACATTTTTACTTTAACCCCTTGTCGATTGTTCTTCCAATTAAACAAAGTTAATTCCATTTGTTTTCTCAGAAATTTCACGAATATGTCCTCAACTTGGTACTCACAAAAATTCATGTCTATGCAACGCATACCCGGCATACCCGTTGGCATAACCAAAGAATTGCGTTACTTTTGCACCTAAGTATATATCCAACACTGTTGAACGCATTCAAATTATAGACTTTACAATATCTTCGATTGGTTTCATGATATTGATTAAATTATACTCTGCATATAGATGAAACAAAATCCATATTCACTATCTTGGTGAGGCCTCGTTGCGATGTTACCTTAAAGAATGCGTTATATAGCTAACCCCTTATCACTAACGCCCACCTACAATCACTCACCATGGGATCCCATTTCAGGCTTCCTTGGTGCTTCTGCCCCCCAGAGGTGTTTCATGCCGAGCTTTAAACCACGAGTGGAAAGCAAGAGTTCTTCCTTAACAAGGGACTCAATGGATTGATTGATGTTTCGGGGGTGATCTGTTCCCCAATCAACCGCAAATACTCCAGGGACCACTGTACGATACGGCTGAAGATATTGCATAGATTGTTATGTCGTGCATATATAGCCATGGACTTGAATGATAATGTGGAACCATTGACCAATTTGATGTCAACCAATAGTATTTTGACCAGTAATGCACCCAATGCTCGGAACATCATTCCTGCTGCCTCTCTACAAAAATAAGACATCAAAACTGTGCTTTTTGTCCCAAATTTGATTGCTTTAAACTGTCAAGTGGGTCAATCCAGCGTCATCACTGGTTCATCACTAGGTCAAGGGTGAAAGTAAACATTCAGCATATCTGTCTGATACTTGGCTCTGGTTCTGAGGGGATTTGTTTGTCTCTGGACATTTCCGATAACCAACTTCCATGAATGTCACTGGTTGCTGTTGCCAACTTGGTTTCTTGCATTGATATTCATATTAGGAAATGTATTTTGAAAACGAGCATTCTATTAACGCTCAATATAGTTTCCCGTATATTCATAACATTGTAAGACTGTCAATTGAAATTGAGTAACGAGAACATTCATTTGCAATTTTATGAATGAATGTTAATGATTGCTATATTAATAATGCGGGTTTCTGACACTGAGAAATTCAAACCAGGGCTCGGGAAAACCTGTAGTCAAGTTGCTGAAGTCAACCGGATATGCGCTGTGTGTTTGGAAATTCAGAATTCTGATGTTGATTAAATTTCCCAAACCCCTCGACGAAACCCCTATGTCGTCTTTATTCTTTTCAACGTCCTCCTGGGGATTGAGACCTTGGGTCTGTTTCTGCTGATAGCACAAACAAACATGAAGAGGATCGGATTAAAATTTCATGAGCTGTCTGGCGCGTGTTTCCATTCATTTCCACCTCTGTCCAATCGTCCGCGTGGAAAATTGACTCTAAACGGTTTTGTAATCTTCTGCAATGGTAAAACAATGTGAGGGTGAGACCATTAGAAATAAATAGCTGGAAGGTAGGGGTGCTTATTTACCTAATTACCTGCCGTGTTCAGTTGCATTTAGCTTTGATCTCGGTGATCCTGTGTATGACCTGGCTAGACTCATCAAGACAATATCACGAATTCGATTTCCATCTTTAAAATGGGATCATGAGATGCATGCACTTTGGTCAGCCGGGGTAGGAGTACAGCAGACAGTCTGGAATTAATTAACAGGTAGAATTTGATCATTCAAAGGGTGGGCGTGGGCTTTTGCATTGCGTCTACGTGTGTATTCTGAGCATGCAGACCGTACTACCAACCGCTGAGATTAACTATGTATGACGAAGGTGCTTAAGTACGGTTGTAAATCTCGGTTATGAGTTATACCTTGACGTGCATACCAGAGCAAACCAGTGCATTCCAGTGCAAAGCGAACGACATTGAAACACGGTGCTTTGGAGATATGGTGAATTATTGACATACACGGGGTTACTAGTAAACCTATCATTGAACGATCACCCACCCACTGCGCGTGCAGGACACTTTTATGCCGACAGGTAATCAATCAATCGGGCGCTTATCACCCCGAGTTTTTCATAAATTTTATCTAAGAGATTTTGTGGAAATGGTCGAAAATGATGAATTGACCATTGCACCTGTAATAAAGTATTTGATGCCTAAGAACGAGCAATAATTACTAAGTTATCAATATCGTACCAACAGAGCAGATGTAACTACGGATCTTACTCTATCACTTTCTTCTTTTCCTTCTCTTAATTTGATTGAATTCTTTATTCAATGTCGTGAGGTCATCTTGAAAGACCATAAAATAATGTGCAAATGTAGTCATAAATGTGGATGACATGTAACATGAGGAATCACGAAGGGACACATATTATTTGGCATTTTCTATTTTCATCACATACACGACAGTCCTTGACTACCTGGATCTAAGCCAAATGCCTAAATGTCTGAACGGTTATCAATTCCAATTTCATGTTAAATATTGACACGACTGAAAAGCAGTCCATTGACGTGGGACTATTGACCATTCGTCATTGATTCTCTTCCAAGTACTGCCCTTCAAATAGCTGTTCGGTCAATAGTCATTTCTGATGCTGGCTTTGTGATTACTTGATTGCGCTCTCGACACGTCGGGCTCGAGAATTCCCAAGTAGGGCACTGCTAGCAAGATGCCTGGAGGAAAAGAACAAGGGAAGAGAGCGCAGAAGAGAAGGGAGATCTATTGGACAGGGAGTGCATTGGTGGACTGATCTTCAATGACCTAAAATAATTAAACATTATGTAATACATGTAATTGTGAATAATGAGACACTTTATTTATTTTGCATAGCTCGGCAAGTACAGTTATTATTATTTCAGGATTCACATCGATAGAATTTTTTCCGTTGTTTGCTGTTGTTTTTTATGTGTTTTTGTTTTAACAATAGAAAATTCAGCTTTTTCAATATTACATAATATTTCATTTGTACAGACCCTTGCGTTCGTTATAGGAATAATTGCTAATTGGTTTAACTTTTTTAAAACGATCTTTTTGTATACATAATTATAATAATTATGATTTTAAAAAACCTTTGGAATAATATAAGCATTATAGCGTGATTATAAAATTATTCAAGGTGTTGTAGAAAATTAACAAACTGCAGAACAGAAAAACCAACAGCCCGTTTAATTACGTTAAATTGCCCCGTAAAGCCGATTGCACTTGGTGATTATAGTTTATTGATGTGACTAGAAACTAACAGGCTTTCATTAACAAGGATTTCGAAATCTTCAAAAGCAATAACATGTTTTTAATGTTTGGTTGTTCATTGAAAACTTCTATTCAATTGGATTATTGGCACGTGAAACCGACATGACCCTGCATTTCGACGGGTTTTTATTTATATGCAATAGAACACCCCCTTAACACAACTTTATCTGTCAATCTTGTTGTAAGTCGATGCATTCATTCCAATCGAAACTGGAAAACATTGCAGACGTAGACTTTGATATATATAATTGGCAAGTCATTTATGAATAAAAGAAAGAGAATGGGTCCTAATATGCTTCCCTGCGAGACACCCGATGGATCCAGTCAGATCTCGCAATATTCCATCATTCTCATTAACGCACTGACACACTGAAAATACAAAAATGGGGGGTGGGGGGGGGGTCATGTAGCGGAATTTAAATCTGGTGGAAGAGTGTAGGGTCCTCCGGTTCAATAGTTATTACTCTCGTCATTCAAAGCAACATGCCGGTTCCTTATCTGCATAAGCATAAAACAAACGCACGTGTGCATATAGTTATGTGGAGCTACCACCAGATGAGACACGGCTCTTGAAAATTGGTCATTCCATTCATAATGCAGGCGTCAAATATTATTTTCTAATGCATTATAGCCATGATAACGGGTAACTGGTAATATAATAGCATTAATCAACAATTACGGTTGATACTTTCTTACCCGAGAAATGCATGTTATGAATGGTACAATTTTGCGGACATCCGAATTTAGCAGGTGAATCATTCCGTTGACCATTTTTCATAAGGAGGAGATGTATCGCGGCCTAGCGAAATCTCTATCATTTAATTGAGAATGGAATGCATGTACATTATTCGCATCAGTGACATTAAAATCCACCATAATATATCTGACGCGTTAATTCCATCGAAGCCCCCTCAGCAATACGCGTTTGTATGGCTCACTCATTGTGCATTAACTTAATGTATTCTTTAGACCGTTGTGAATGGAGTGACGTGTTTAAGGGAGCATTAGTGTATTGCATAAGCTCGCAGGATGATAGTATCGCAAGTTCTAGACAATAAACGAGCTGTATTATTAATAATGTCACTGGCAGATCAATGCATGGCATAACATTAAAATGTATTACAAATGCATCGCTGGAGATCAGTAGAGGACCGACCTGTGCGGTGCATGTGAGTGTTACAGCCGGAAGAGCCCATTACACACGATCGAGTTAAGAAAATTGGCATTCACAGATCCAGTGCCTTGATTTCAGCTTTAGATAAATGCTTTAGTGATGCGATAGATGCGCTATTTGTGGTATTGACTGATGTAATGATACTAATTTACACATGCCTCTCATGGAACATAGATATGGAGATTAGCTTGTATATGTATGTATAAAAGAGATGGGACATCTCCCCGTTGTGAAAAATGGTCACTGCGTGTCCCTTGAATGAGCCAGTCACAGTTTCGAGCAAATTATAAAATAAGCATCTATTCGATATGAAATTCATAATGTGAGTAAATATACAGAATAGATACAACCGAGCCCAAATTTGCTAAAAGATTATTAATTTGTTCAAAATTCGAGCGTTTTCCGTTTGCCAAAACCGGAATCTGCCATAATTGAGTGAACAAATGACAGGGTTGCCATGGCAACCGGGACACGTAAGGACCACTTTTTACGATCAAGGCCAAATCTGGTGTATATTCAAGCTAATCTCCATTTCTATGTCATGGAAGGAAACACACGATAACGAAATGTGAGAGATCAGTCCGCTCTGTGACTGAATACGTTTTGAAGATTGTTGCGTTGTGCACATAGCAATGAACTTGATCTTCATAAACACAGTGAACACACGTTCAATGTTATCAGCATTAGCATTGATACTCATATAACCAAGCTGACCTTCGATTTCAATAATGGAGCCAGAAACCCAATTGTACGCCGACCAATAACACATTCAATACACAGTACCTCAGCCTTCTCATTCCTATTGACTCTCTAAACAGCAGCCTCGACAGGCCCGGAAAGGTATGTTTATTATCCCAGGTCTGATAGCCTAAAGAGGTTAAATAGGTCAATCAAACGTCAACTCCGATTTATAACTGGGTCATGGGTGAAAGTAAACATTCAGCAAATCTGTCTGAGAGTTGATTGTGGTTCTGAGAGATTTGTTTGTATACAATTGTATGAAATCTACTGATGTTTCCTCGTCACTCAGACATTTTCGACGATTCGCTCCAACACGACTTTCTCTTTCTCAAACCATCTGCAATTTAGTATTCCATATTTAATATGACTTATAATTTATAATAATTTACGAAGTGGGACAATCCTGAATATCCGGGATCTTTGCCTTCATTTAATTTATACATTATGTCGGAATTACTGAACGCCTGGACGCCAGGAGAGTGGAGAAACGTCGTCCACTCAGACGACTCCCACAGTAACCCGTCTGAATGGTCTGTGAAGCAGTGATACGCACTACCTTGAACGTTGCAAATTAAACTGCGGTGATGCACCAGTATTTGGATACGGGGATGACAAACTTCCCACATCTGAATGGAATATTGCATTCGAGCATTGCAAGGAGGATATTTCTGTGCTGGGATTAAACGATTGAATGGATCTGACTGCAAGTGAAACCCTTCCACAGGTTCCGATTCAACCTCTCAATTAAGCATTTGTGCTTTGGTGTGGGTCACCGAGAGACGTCCAGTATCCAGATGGAGCCTAGTGATCAACACAGGATGTGAAGAAGTTATCAAAGCACATTGAGCAGTTGGAATTTGGCATGAATCTATTGATAAGCTGGTATGCCCTGGAATTGTGTTCTTGGCTTACTTCGTCAGCACCCGGCGCATTTGTGACCATGGCATCTTCTCGCTGCTTTGTCTTTGTCATTTACGTGTATGTTGATTTACAGCATATGCACTTATCAGGTGTATCAATTGTAACCACTGGACCTAATTTATGAATTTAAATATATCAATGCAATATATACGTGTGTTTTTCAGTATATAGCACCAATTATGTACGAGGGAGGCCCCAGAAGTAATGAGCCGCAATTGGAAAACGTTGTCCTATTCAAAAGTGCTTTCGCACATATTACCTAGCAACCAATATAAGTTTCCTGTATAATTATCATAATAATTCAGCGCTTTTTTGTCGGTTTAGTTGCGTCTCATACTGACCTAAATCACAACATTCTCAGTTTCGTTGAGCCAATCGAGCATTGTTCAGTCATAAGTTTCTTTGTGAGGAGTAGCAAACACTGCAAGGAAATCATCCAAATTATGAGAGAAATTTATGGAAGACAAGCCTCATCTGATGCATTGAATAAATGATGGGTGGTGGCCATATAACCAGAAAGATAGAGCCTTGAAGATGGCCACCATGTTGGACGGCCTGTGACAATCAAAACCGGAACCCAAGCATCGAAACTCGAGTGATTGATCATATAAAGCAGACGAATCTCGATAATTGAATTGCGTAATGACTTAATCGGTTATCAACAAGCACTGTGCAGCAAATTATTTGTGATGTTCTGAAAATGCAAAAGTAAGTTGCTCTTTTTTTTATGGAGATGTTGACAGAATCTCAAAAGGTTGCCGGAGTCAACGCGTCGACCAATTCCTGACCCGAGGCAGACAGGGACGTCGCAACTTTTACGAGAGACTAGTTATATGCAAGGAGACATCAATTTCCACTATGACTCTGAACGCAAGCGGGAGTCCATGGAGTGGTGGCATCGTGGATCCTCACCCCCTCGAAACGTCAAGATATCAAGAACGACCAAGAATATTATCATGCCAGTTTTCTGGGATTCCAAAGGAATGATACACGTTGACAATTTGGAGAACGAACTACCACCAAAGGTGCGTACTATGCCAAACTATACTTTTAAAAGTTCGTGCAGCGATTAAGGAGAAACGCAGCGGCTTGCTTGCGCGCCTTCAGCAGGACAATGTACCTTCGTGCAACCGTCACATTGCTGTGACCAGTGGCAGGAAGTGCGGCTTCGAAATTCTTTCTCACGAACTTTACTCTCCAGACCCGACCCCAAGCGACTATAAATCGTTTGGAAATCTGAAGAAGAAAAAACTCTCAAGAGGACGTCATTTTGCAAGCAACGATGAACTGATGTGGGTTGCTGAGTCGTGTCTGGCAAGGCATTGAAGCGTTGGGAGATCCGTGGAAGGAATTATTCTACTTGAAGATGCCTATGTTTAATAGTATATAAAATTAAGCCTCTAATACAGCGCGAATTGCCTGAGGCTCATTTCTTCTCGTACAATCTAAGTCAGTATGAAAACAGAATTCACCTACAAATGTTCCATGCTCTTTGCTGTACTT
>KB297741.1:250177-295569 GCA_000328365.1 Capitella teleta
ACCCCTTGATATTTTTTTATTTTCTTTTCGGAAATAGATAGAATAATCATTTTGCCACCAGTCAGGCGCAAACAAATAATATTTTTCGCTATTTTTCTTATTTTAACAAGCGATTTTCTAGGACACCTACCACGTTTCTCATCCTGAAACAGTAAAAAGGTCAGCCAGAGTGCACCACGCATGCGCTTTCGTTTCGTAAACAACAAAGATGTCCTTTTATGGCGAAGATGCTCTGCTCTGATTGGCTGAAATCGATAGCTTCACGAGGGGAACGGGACCAATCAGCCATCAGCCAAACCAAGCCATCAGCTGACGTTTGCCTCCTATACTTCGCAATGGAAGCCATTCTCCCATAGGCGCAATGCTAACCCCGATATTCGGAATGTATTATTTCCTTACGCTTGCATCCAGGCAGGGTGTTCTTGGCACGGAATGCTATCAATTGGTGCTATGAGTCAATAGAACATCACTTAAAATTTAGTTCCCCATCCCTTTAATTACCGAAAAAAAAAAAAAAAAAAAAAAAACACTTTTAATTCGCCTCAAAGATTGTATACTATACATCATATACACCAGGAACCGTGCCCGTAATTTTTTTTTTTTTTTTTTTTTTCTGGGGGGGCAATTTTTTGAAGACATACACGTAGGAAATCTGTTTCCGCTGAACAACTGCTGAGTATACAAATAGACAATGAAAACACTACAAACTGTTTCAAAAACCCAAAATCATAAGTAGTGCATCCCAATCTGTTCCATTGCAACCAGTAATTCATACCATGCATGCAGTATGGGTCGTGTAATTACTTTCACAATGCAATTATGAAGGACAATTATCCGGTTGTGACACTCTGAGAGTCAGTTGATGTCAGGTCATTAGATCGCGGTCCTTTTGTATCGGGACCTGCCACAGTAGCTATACCATCGATGCGTTGTGATTCTGTAACGGACAGTGCGTCCTGGAAACACTTTTGTGGCAGGAAGAGTTCGATTACCGTGATTCTGTCTAGCTGCTTTTTCGGGACGCATGATTGGTACAAACTAAATCCGCCCGTGTCTGAGCGAGAGGTGCTCAGATACATAGATATGGAGACGAGCTCCTTCCTGTTAGTCTACAAGATCCGATCTTGCTCCTGGAAAGTGGTCATCGCGTGTCCCCAACTTCCTATACACGCCAACCGTTGCCATGGCAACCGTGTCAAGATCCGATCTTGCTCCTGGAAAGTGGTCATCGCGTGTCCCCAACTTCCTATACACGCCAACCGTTGCCATGGCAACCGTGTCATTCTTTCAATCCATTATCGCAGCTCAAATTTAGCAAAATATAATCATCTTTTAGCAAATTCGGGCTCTGTTTTATCTCTTCTATATTGTTCATCGCAGTATAGTACGAATGTTGTGTCGGACGGATATAGTAGACCTGTACTTTAATTTTGTGCAAAACTGCGAGTGGCCCAGCTAGGGGACACGCTATGACCATTATTTTTCGCAATGGGGAGATAGACCGATGGCCCATCTTGTATAGGAAAAAGCTCATCTCTACATCTTCATCTTGCGCAACCTCTCTAATGTTTTGGTTACTTCTTGGGCCATAATTACACTACATGTATTGTATGTTTGTATGTATATAAATTGTTATATAGGTTACTCATTTCTTTGTCTTTTTCTTCTCCTTTTTTTCTCTCTTTTTTTCTTCTTCAAACGCACTATCAAACATTTACATGCAATCCACTCTGGATGTTGATTAGTCGAGAGAGAATGTTCTGGTGACGGATTTTACGAGCCTCATCTTCGATACATATGATAAATAATATGAAATTCGGAGCATTGGTAATACTTATTCATATTTATGATTCAGCAATGATAAATGCAAGCGATTTTTACGAATTTCGGCTTAAAAATGGCAAGATCCAAATTTCATTAATTCAAAATGGCGGCAAGCTCTATTCGCTTATGGAAATCGATAGAAACAAACAAAAAATTGTCAAATAGTAACAATATTCTACTCAATGGGCCAAATGGAGAGGCGTCGGATAATACGTTTATACGTATGCCGAACCAAGGCATACTATACATTTAGACCATTGACTGATAACGAATAGACACTGAGTTAAATCACCCGGAAATTCAATGGGGAATTATCATGTAGTCGCTTTCTACTATCAATATATACACGTGGATTGTTCCGAATATATTATGTGATTCTCTGCTGGAATACAAATATATTTATCGGCACAGTACGTGTCGGATCTTCATACTCGACGATGACAATCTACAATAATTTATATGTAATAGCTGATCTAAGAGAAACCTAATTATCACACTTGTGAAATATTTCATCACACAACCAAGAAGGTCAGCCTGACCGTACACGCGTAAGCCCTTGCACATCACGTGTTGTAAAGTTACAGACATGAGTTATCTATTTCTTGATTTGGTCAGTGAGGCAACAAGCCAATGAGCAGCATAAATGCATTGTACCCTAATAGCACCTAACATCATGCAAATGACATCGGTGACCCTGGTATGCAAATCAGCAAGGAAGAAGCGATTAAATGCCAGGAAATCGCCGCTTGGTGTTCTGTGCAATGGATCCTACATTAATCTTTGTCGTAAATATTTTGCAGCCTGCAGGAGCGGACGGATGATACATCCGATTAAGATGAACCGGGGCCAGCAGTGTACGATACCCGGGGTGGCTTCATGAGCTTGCCTTTGATGTGGGTGTCGGTGATTTACAACAGTCGCGTTGTGATAACCTGAGAAGATATCGTTCAGAGACCACCCATCTTGAAATATGCAGTGGTAAACACCCCGTTCAATAGTATAAACACGTGGGCCAATAAGATCGCTCAAACCATTTGCTGCATTAAAATATAAGCAACGCAATACATCAAGAAATTAATGATCCCTAGAAAGTCTCTTATTTTGTGTTCCCCTTGTTGGTTGCTACGGGTTACTAAGCAACTCAATTCCCGGCTAATACCCTAGTAACTACCATGTTATATTATTCTAGTACCACGCTGCTAAGCCGACTGAACTACTGCACGTTATCCACTCAACCACAACTTAACAGCGGTGTGGGAGGTTGTTTAGTGCCGAATGCAGTAGCGCCCATTAAAGGTTTTAGAATGGACTCCTTGGGGTCGGCGGCCCAAAGACATTATGGTCAGGAAGTTGACTGCGAGGCAGCTTTAACGCGACGTCTGACTTGGGCATTAGGCTAATGACGCCAAAGGAAGAAGTCTGCACGTGAGATGTTACCCCGTGTGAGCACACAGCTATAGAGAACGTGGTCAACGCTACTCAGCATTCAAGGCATTCCTCCGTGATACATTGATATAACATTGATATAACGTCTATTGCCAAAACGAGATCAGCCTAAAAAATAGGAGGTCAGTTATACGCATGAGGGATTCGGCCCCCAAGGGTGAAATATACGTAAGGTGGAAATTAAACGTAGGTCTCTATTGATTGCTTGATCAAATCGATACCTTCCATGACCAATCAATGCTACGGCACGCATGCAAAATTATGATACATGTGATCAGACTTAATTATACGTGGATTGCGGTGTTAAGACAGGTAAGATTATGACAGAGCGACCATCCGGTGACAAACGCCTCTCAATGCATGGGTTGCATAGAGCCAGAACAAACCTTGCATCATTTGTCTCGAGCTTTCACTAAAGACAAATTAAAGCAATTTGCTTTGTATGTTGTTCTAATAGAGATTGATGCTGTGAAGTCTACTTCGGGTGGATTAGGGTCAGATAAGCTCTTCATTGTGCAGCTAAGCCTGGTAATGAATCAGCGGGGCTTTGCGTGATGTTGCAATGGCTATCAATTATTGGCATCCAAGTACAGAAAACTTCATCGTGGGATCTGGAGCCGGTGTTTTCTTCCCGTGGTGTTGTTATCAAAGGGGCAAAATGACTAATGGCGAACGAGTTTGTCATGGTGGGACTCCGTTAAATTAAGAAATAAAAATGAAGTGAAGGTGAACGTTGGAACAGCGAGCTGTTGTTATGGGTTTGTTTAACAGAAGGGTTTATGATTACTTATTAAAACTAATTACATGTGTTGAGATATGGGTTCTGGAGGCAGAGCAAAATTAGGTCAAATAACTCTATCACGAAATTGAGTCCTAGAACCTGAATGTTTTTGCCTTTCTTGACCGACCCATCTAGCCTGAGGTTGTTTAAAACCTGACCTACTATAGTACTATGATATGTGGTCACTTTTAATGATATAATGATAATGATAAATTGCTTCTGGGATATAGGGCTATATAAGATTAGAGTGTGCCAAGGTCAAAGGGGCTTCGTCAGATGTTCGAACCAGAAAACGTGTAAACGAACGCTTCCAGATCCGACCTGAACAACGAGTTGGGGTACAATAGCCATTGAGGTTTCCTGTTGATGCAGTCACTTTGTCGTAACTTCTCTTTGTGTTCGTTTTATTCCAGAGAAACCTTGATGTTGAACGCGATTTGTGGCATTGTTGACACTACATGTATTCATGACGACGGGGGAATTATGGGAAAGGAGGTATTTCGGTCACGTACGAATCCTCCTCTGTTATCCGGAAAGATTACTCACACCGAATTATGTCATGTCATCCAAGGTATACACAGCTCACCTGGGGAAAGATCAGGTCCCGAGGGACGCCACCTAGTGGTCGTTCCCCGCACCAGCCATTAGGCAGTCCGTTGGGCTTACGAATTAGGCCGCGATGCATTAGTAGATCACATGACATGCATTCGTCGCGTCCATTTAACCAAACAAATGTTACAATATGTCATCTAAGGATTTTTCAATGTGCTCAATATCGTCTTTCTTGTCGTGCGCTATGAGGTTTGCAAATTTTGTTTACGTGCATTCGAATACTGTACAATACGATTCTGATTGACTGTTGGGGGAACCAACACAACACACCTAACGTACAGCGTCAGAGTGAAGTAAAACACGACATAATAGCATTGCTTCATTCACTCACCTAATAATTCATTTATCTCATTCATATTTATTACAATATTTAATTACAGTAAAATTCATACTTACAGGTAAACGTTTAACATTACATTTTACTGACTTACTAGAAACGAGATTTGGATTGTTGCTGTGTTCGTCTGTTTACATGTACCGGTACCTGAACATCTAAATTACATAGGAGTGCCAATCAGTGATCGAGTCTGCTTTCTAATTAAGTGCATCAAAATCGTGATAACCATCGCTTTCTTTGTATCATCTATTGGAGCTGACGTCGTAGGTCTCACGCGATTTCTGAGAACGAACACAAAAGAGAGACAAAAGCTGCACAATGTATTTGTATTGATGCATGGTTTGTGACCTCTTCCATTGGTCATTCAAACCAGGGGTCTGAATGATCAATGCAAGAAATCCGGTCTATTTTGATCATGTTCAAACTTGGATTTGGATCCGGGTGGGTGACTTTTTCATGGTATTCTGTCATGCGAGGGCTACAATTTGATACAATTTTGAACGTCAGTGAACTGATGGTTACGGCAATTTGGTTTTGGCCTTGAGACTTCCGTCGTGTCCGCTATTTAGAAGAGGGGGCAGCGGTCATTTTCAAGACCCTCTGTGTGATTTTCTTCTCAGCTCTCATCTTCTCTCTCAATCTCAGAGATTTGTCAGAGGCAGAAATGTCCTCCCGATTCCACAAGCATCAGACTTAAATGTTTCGGTGACTTGGAGAGGACTTTTCCTCTGAGTGCTCTGGTCTCTACTCAATCCAAATGAGAGCTCTGAGAGAGCGAATATCAAAGTACACATTTAACCATTTCAATGTACCAATACTTGTGAATTTGTTATTTCACATGATAAGAACACAGGTAACAGAATGAAGTTCAAATGGCTGTCCATATATATTCTATGGTTGTCCATATATTCAGCCATTGTAATGTGTATTGATCTTCTACGTGTGGGGTGACAGCATAGTTTATTCATCAGCCCCGCCCTGGCCGCGGAATGCTCTATCAATCGAGGCTAATTCGGGTTTGGACATGAGGCATTTGTCATTTAGCTATATGCTTTAATGCTCGGGAACTGGGAGGGGAAAAGGCATAGAAATTGCAAAGGTCAAATCGGAAATAAAGTATTCTATATAACTGTAAATCATAATATAATGTGCATGAAAAAATTCCGGATTATATAGCATTTGATACGAACTGTATCCCCACTAGGATACCTACTTGTAAATAACTGCACAATTTACTGTGAAAATGATATGAATGTGAGGTAAATTGTTTGTCACGTGAATCATCACCATATGTCATATTATTTACTTCCATAGTCGCTGTTGTTCAATGTTGCATACATGACATTTAAGTAGAGAAAGCATTCCTCTGTCCTCTGAATAATGTAGGTTCTATTCCCACAGATCATCAGCATTTTACCAGGAATATTATTCACTGTCAACCGGAGTGCATGGACGGCCTGGAATAAAACTTTCCAACCTGGCCTTTTACTGCACACAATAAAAAAAAATGATTCGATTGCTCTCTGAGGCCACTCCGGAGGTTTCTAGCGTAAGTATGAAAGCGATGTTGCTGGGAACTTTGGCAAGAACCATCATCGGTGAAAACATAAGAATATGTGTCTCGTTGGACTATATAATTATGCATATGGTGATGTCGTAAACATGCGAACCCACCGTGGAACACAACACACCTTGAAAGCTTAAACCCAATCAGCAAAGTTTGTGTCATGTTAGCCTGTTCAACATATAAAATCAAATCAAATCAAATTTGACAAATTGAACATAATTATACAAATGCATTTTGGACTGCATGTACTTGCTAAATCGATAACCTAGAGCCTGTACATGAACAAAGAGTTTGATGTGTTTTCGCGGATTTCAAATAAATTTATCCGCAACTAATAAGCGAACCATTTATTAATGTCTGCAGCACCATTAAAGCTGAATTTGGAATCGTGATAACATATTTGACGATCCCTTTGAAATATCTCACAGTAAGCGACAACATAAAATATTCATCCTTCTCATTCAATCATAAATTCAGTTCCACCAATAGATCCCCATACAAATATAGCCCAGTATTTATCGTCAACCATTCCACCTTTTGCCAATGCCAATCCTATAATCATCCTTTTCATTCAATCATAAATTCAGTTCCACCAATAGATCCCCATACAAATATAGCCCAGTATTTATCGTCAACCATTCCACCTTTTACCAATGCTAATCCTGAATGAACCAACGAGGACAGGAAATTCCAACATCATCATTCCGAATTACCAGATTAGCATAATAAGATGCGTATCACCAAGGTTACCCTAAAACTAGGTCTCATTTGCATATCAGATATCACTCAATATTATGAGGACACGCGAGGACAAAAATTTCGAGCCAGCTCATGACGATATAGGTCGACATAGAAAGTAGCAGAATTAAAGTCATTAAAATTGCTGACCATGTGGAGAGTGACCTCTGTATGTACTCCCCTAGGAGGCAGATGCACTGTCTGGACAACGGTCATTGCATGCGCGATGTCCTGCTAATTGACCGACACTTGTCTATATTATGAATATACATGTGTGATAACAAGGATTGGGTAGAATTGCAATCAACTCCCATGCACGAGGCTTATGTATACTCGGTCAAATTCGTTATGCATACCATCTTATGGATTCCATTGTTTGGAAGCAAACAATTAATTTAGTATACTGGTGAGCGCAAAATGGCTCCTGAAATTCGAAGCAACATGGAAATGACTCGAGGAACACAACTTATTGATGAAGTCAGACAATTCAGGCTGCAATAAAATGCAATTTATCAGCACAACAACAATGTGTTGAAAGAGAACACACAGAACCGAAGCAGGGTTGAATAATGGAAGTGAGGTGATGGAGACGTTTTCCGACTGCTATACGACAATGGTCGCCATTCTTCCAAACAATCTTTTGCTTTATGTGCACAAGATGTCTCTGGTAGAAAGCGCAATGAACTCATTCACAGTGAGATAAGAGCAGAACCAATGAATCGAGTAGAATGGCGCCATTCTACGTGCAATCGCGTATGTTTCATCAAGGATTCTATTATCTTTATCGATGGCAACGGCTCTTGAAATTGGTACTCGTCCACCAGGTGGGTTCCCGGACACCCCCGTTCAATACCTGAGCCAAGTGGACGATACTACTCTATTGACATGCAATACAATAGGCTCTCCTATGTCCTCTTCTTATCAAGGTGAATCTTAATGCAGAACAGCGGTATAATTTTGAATAAAATTATGAGATACAGTGTAATAACATGGAAACTTAATTGATAATTGGCACTGCCAGGTTGTGTGGCTGCATTCATTTTATTCATTCAGTGCACACACTATGTCTGGATTTGATGGAAAGATATTGCATGCAGTAATTATATATATCGAACATCTCAAATAAAGAATCTTTTGAGTCCATAATAACGAAGAGGTCTCATGCAGCTATTGATGTAAGGTACCAATCGTCATGCATTTAAATCTAAATTATAGACGACAACAGCTTGTAAGAAAACCCCAGGTCAAGGCTTCTTCTCAGTTGAGTTTGATTATCTTACGTTGTTGTTTTTCTGGAGCCTTAAAACGCCAAAATCTACTTTTAAATACTCTCAACATCACACGGCTATATTCTTCCTCCTCCAAAGTCTGTGTGTCGATAAAACCACGCCATTCTCGCTAATGCGTCAAGACAGGCCGCCGCCCTTTGGCGTTCTACCAAAATTGACGTATGCCAAGCTGTGGGATTCTTCACCAGAATATCATGTCTAGCTCGTTCCCTGGAAGAGGCATTGATATTTCATGACGTCATTCGTTCATTTGTCTAAACTTGCTGATGGTAATAGATGTGGTCAGTTCTGCGAATTAGGATCAATGTCACGATGACATTTCGGAATCCTTTTAATGTGGCATTGTATCCGTGCTTGCGGTTTCAGTTGGGTGAGGTTTGTTGAATTTGTGGTTCAATAAAGTAGATGCAATGTCCATGGGTCATGTTTGGGTCCGATTAATGCCATCCAAAACCCTTAGTTATTGCGCTGGAAAGCTGCTCAAAGATAGAAAATGCAATCTAAGAACTCAGTCGTCTGTCAGTCATAGCGTCCACAATGCACAGCACCTGCCGATGTCCAGTCAGTAATGAATGTCCTGTCTTCCGACAGATGGCCGCCTTGGAAGAAAGATGAGAGGTCTGCTGTCTATGCTTCATAAATCAAAGAAACGTGGAGTTTGAAGGTCGGTCGATGTTGAGATATCTATATACACAAGGCTCTGGGCTGAATATAGAGCGAACTCGACACCTATACATGTACACTCATTGAGAGTAGTATAGGTCAACAGGATACGAGTTCCTTGTAGTACTCTCTTGCCTGGTTGAGTTGAAATATCTCTCCCTCCAAGCCTCTCTTAAGGAACATTATCTTGATTTGCTACTCCAGGTGAAAGCCATCGGATAAGGTCAATGGGCAGTCTCAAGACTTTAATCAAGGAATAGTTTATTGGGCCTTTCTCGCCCTCTTCTCTCCCTTTGTGCTTTGCGTCTTGATAGAACGGAGGATTATCTGTATCAATTTGGCATATAGCATGATCAGAACTATATCTTATGTCTCATTATAACCCTCTTGGGTGCTATTTTAAGATAAAATTGTACCCAAGTGTGAATTAGCGGAACTCTTGTCCTCTGATTGGTTGGTGAGGCGCACGTGGCACCCGTGGTTGGTACAGGCGTGGGGTGAAATATCTCCATGAGAAAAATTAGAACACGGGATTGTGTTTGTATTAATAATAAACGGATCCTTTCAGGTGGAGGGCAATGGCCGAATCATTCAGACTTGCTGTAATAATGGACACCTGCGTCTTAATTGGTGAGAAATGGTCACCTAGCAAAACTGTGGCACATTGGACGTCGAACTCAGTAGTTGTTTTCAATCGATTCCCCTGCCAATAATTCGGTTATCTCTTATTGGTGTGATACTTTTGGTCGGGGTCTTACGTTATTGTTATTGGAAAGGGGAAAGCTGGGAGGGGGAACATGTAGGCTCATTTATTTTACAGTATCTATAAAAAAATGTCCTATAAAAATATATATGTAAACAAAATAAACATATCCATCACTTGATCATAAAGCAATATCATTGACAATTCTCTTTCATGTTTTGTGGTTTTATTGACACCACATGAGGGGAAGAAGGGGAACGTCCGAGGGTGGAATTGGGTGGTAGTCTCTTTTCTAGGAGTAACGAATCCAAAATATAAACCACAGAATTCCGCAAATCTAGCAAATCCCTCTCCATCAGCCCAACTCAAGGTCACAATATTACCAGAGGTCGAGGTCACCCTATCTTATACCAATCTGCTTTTCATAAATCAAAAGCTGTATGGGATGGAAATGTTCCACTCTATTCGTCTCATGAAATAACGAGCCTTGTTTGCAATCTGAGTCAACATTTTCCTTTGTTTTTCCCGCTCTTGGGAATAAACAATTCCGCCTACAACCCACCCGAACCCCGAGGTGAGCTAAAGGGTTGCTGCGTCTCAATTGCCGCCACGTTGGGCATCATCGTCTGTATGCAAACGGCGCTGACGTACGACCGGAATCTCTGTCGTACGTCGAGAGTCGATGGCATAATGTAATGGGGCCACCGCATGTGCGGAATATGAATTATCGGATTAGGCCGACAAAAGCACCGTTCGTCTTCCAAGCAGAATCTCTCGCTTTATTTCTGGATGTTCTTATTCTCTGGGGCGTTGTATACGCCGTAGAATCAAGTGTGGGGCTTTTTGGGTCACACAATCCTATATGACAAATGCCACGTGGTCGTGTTTACATCATGTGATGAGATCATGTGATACACGCCTAAGCTATGTACATGTATATTAATGAGGTAGCGGATAGGTGAGGTCGTTTCATAATTTCGTTAACTATCATGAGAACATCAAATAAACTGATATGAGTCATAATATACGAGGGTTGTTCGAAAAGTTCTCAGCCTAACATCGAACGCGCGATACTGGATCACACGTTGTTTTATTATTTCCCTGGCTTGCTAAGTTTTTGAGTGCACTCCTACCGATATCACTATCAAAGGCTCATTTTTGGTGCCAAACGTTTGACTTGCGTGCCTCTCACCTGATTGCTGATTTTAATTGAGTTCATTGTTTGTCTATTGGTTTTGCTGTGATGAAAATTAAATGGAATTTTGTGGACAAAACATTTAGTTAACAGGGAAATTGCACTAGGAAGGTGCGTTAAAAGGTGTGTCCCATTTGGACGAAATGCCAATCCCTACTTCACTTTAATTGACGCTGGGGGTGATCACGTGACATTATGAGAAATTCACTGATTGCAATTTTCATCTGAAAAGCTCAACTATGTTCAAGTCAAATTTCAACTTTCTGAGATAACGCGTTCTATGTTTGGCGGAGAACTTTTCGAACAACCCTCGTATAAACATGATAAATAGAAGTAACCTTTTCTTTTACAATTCCCGCATTCACTTCGTCTGAAAACTGGTTCCACTATAATGATATAAGACCAATAACTCTCGATATCTGCGATGTATTTCCCGGGAAATCCACTTTCAGTGGATGGAAATGAATCGGGATATATTTCGCAGGTTAGTCCCCATTCGGACAAGGTTCAATCGTTAAGCACGATCTACTGCCAACAAATGCATTGCATCGTCTTTCTTACGTCTTTTAGAATCGCCTCCAAAAGATCTACAAGTCAGCGAATATGTGCTCTCTCTTTTTAGTATGAGTGGGATTAGTGGGTGACCGGTCTGTTGTCGCTGATTGGTTCAACCGTGTAAAGGAATTTTGATGTCGTTGCATGCATAAATTAACAATGGAATACAAGTTGCTAGTTAGTGTGTGCATTGGATTTGGGTGTAAACAAGGCATAAATGTAAGACATTGCCTGTATGTTAGTGCGTTATGAATACCGTGGGTCATCGTTTGTGTGTTTGGGAGTCCATGACCTGTATAATGGGTGCGATTGGGGCGTTAAGAATTCATGGGTCTCAAGATATTTTTAAGTATGAATATTCGTTGCTAATTGCGGATTCGTTCGATTCCATTTCATTGGATGGACGGTGGCCATCAATGGCAACTCTTTTTAATTTATTCCTGAATCGTTCGTTGCATGGAGGTCCGAAAATGCGAAGAAGAGTAGACCCGAAACCAGCCGGGAAAAACCGACTAGCCAGCCGAAAAATATCTGAGCCGCCGCCGCAGCCGGAATTCTACTCATCAGCCGAAAAAAAGCTGGCTCAGTCGCCGCCAAAAATCCATCGGTCAGCCCCCTTTCTTTTGATAAATTTGGCAAAAATTCAGGGCCATAGACAGACAGCATGCTCCCCCGGGAATAATTTGGGTTTTTGTTTTTTGTTTTTTTTAAGCTTTGGGAAATGTGATTTGAGAACATGTGAAGGCACTTCTGAGTGTTCAGGATTGACTCATGCCATGGGTTCTACACTGCACAGCAAGAATATCGCTCATCATAATTAATCATCGACTCATTGCATGCATCTGTGCATTAATTAAACATTATACGTGTATATGTATGTAATCCCAAGATAAACCATGCCTTTTCATGCCCCATAGACAATGCTTGCATGCTTAAATCAAGTTATATGGTACCATGTCTCTTACACTCTTTCTAAATTAGTGTCATCTACATAATTATATAGTGCATGTAAATATCCTCGTATACAATCATGGACACTATAAAAAAAAACTAATTTTTTTTCTGCGCATGCCCTCTGAAATGAAACCATGATTAAACCCATGCATATGGGCCTTTAGCGACTTATATATTTGACGCCATATATACACGTCCCTTTATTTTTTTCGTGTCAGCTCTTTCAATTAATTTTTAGGATTCTTAATTAAGTTATCACCAGTTGTTGGTAATAGTATCCTTCGAAATAAGACATGACAAAGAAGAAGGGGCAAAGAATTTTGTATTCATTACATCATCATGCAATGAATACACATGCACTGCATATTGAAATACAAACAACTCAAGTTTTGTCCCACGTCACAGTGTATAGACCTATATACACTGGTATAATAATTTATACAATATTTCTAAAATAATTTATAAATTACCAGGTGTGCAAGTATTACGACTCTCAACTGGAATCTCTTTTTTATTAATTACAAGCATCTAATTTATACGTGTTGATAAAAGGATATTGTCGGGTGGTGGGTTTTTTAAAGTTAAACTTTCCTTGATAATTATAGTAATTCGTTGGGTGTCTGTTATTTCTGTGTTATTTGGTCTGCCGCAGTCAGTTTTTATCATGTTTTATAACAAGAACAATAGTCGATTGACAATTTTCATTAAAAACACGATAAGACGCTGCATTGAGCCTCAAATAACAACTTTAGAATTCAACGCTGTTGTTTCGCTATCATTATTTAGCTGAGGTTTTTTTCCACTTATGCTGTATTATACAAGTATGTAGTAATATTATAGTATAGCATGTGCAGTATATATAATCAATACACTGCATAATAATTATATGCTCATAGCCTAGGTTTTCTTCTGAGATTCAATGATCAATTATATTTCATTCTGTATAATATTATAACTGCATAGGACTTGGAGTAAGATCATTTCCATTTTTGGGGATTCTTTGCAAGTTTACACACACAATAAATTTTCCTTGCACATGCCAATGATTACAGTTTTAACCTATTATGACAACTATGCTACGAAATCTCTTTCAGCAAGGTAGCGTGGCCGAGCGGTCTAAGGCGCTGGTTTAAGGCACCAGTCTCCTCGGAGGCGTGGGTTCGAATCCCACCGCTGCCAATAATTTTATCTGGTCTCTCAATATTTATCAAACAATCAAAACTTGATTTGTTATGAAATATCCATACTTCTTCTTTGGTCTTATCTGTCTTAGATATACATAATTAATATATTTGTTTTTTACTGATACTAGTTGTATTGGAAAGTGCGTTATGAATCTTACAAAGCTTACGAGTTCTATTTTTCAGTCAATTATCGGAATTCCATTTTGTAATGACGTCATCAGCTAAGGGGTTTCCCAAGGAGTCCATAGCAACTGCCACGGATAATGTAAGTGGATCTTTGTTTTCTGTCAGCATGTTCGATTCCTTTTTAAGGGAACAGACAGGCTACATGGCTGACATGACAGGTTTTGACATGTACTTTGAGTTTGAGAGATATCGACCTCAGAATATTTATTTTGGAGCAAATATCGAATTGATCGGCACTCAAAATTATATGATACTAGCTGACATACTACAGCGAGCCCAATGGGTATACAGGTATACAGACCTCGCCCGAGAATCTGTGCTAATATGATACTATCAATTCAATACATCATTACATGTATATTAATATGATCGTGTAAGATGAGGAGATGGAGAGAGGAGAGGGGAGATGAGGATTTGGTGGAGGGAGTACTGGGGTTCGCAGTAACATCCGCGGACCTGGAAAGACTGGTGTTGAGGAGTGTAGGAAAGATTTGGAAGGAGCAAAAGAGGAGAGAGAGAGAAAGATAGACTTAGAGGGCAAGGCCCTGGTCTGACGTTTGTGAGAGAGTGAAAGTGTTTGTTTTATTATTTTTACTATACAACTTGCTTCTACATCGGTCATTTTACGTGGAGGGCTACCAGGTGGCGTCCTCTCGCACTATGAATGAGTAGAGCAATGAGTATCTTCTAATCATTTATTTATTCATTTTATGTGTTTCTCTTTTTATCGTTATTCTTTATTTATCTATTCATTTATTTATCTCTTTATTTATCATTTTGTTCTGTTGTTTTGGGGAAGGGGGGAGGGAAGTAGGGCTTATTATTTGGTTGGTTATTCCAGTTTAGTTTTATTTCAGTTTATATTGTATTATTTATGAGGTTATATCTTTTAGAAATAGAAGATATAAGTAAAGAGAAACTCGAACGTCAGATTGTAATAGTGCCGAAACGAAGGCACTTTAATCCAATCAACCTGAACCTGAACCTGAACCTGTAATTTTATAGTTGGAACACGTACAGTTACACTGCCCAAGACTAGATCGTGTAGAAACTAGTATTAAACTACTATTACTAATCTTGTATTCGTTTATTTGCATTTGCATTTGTTTTTTTCTTTCTTTGTTTCTTTAATTCTTTTCCTTTTAATGGGATCGAGCTATACTATAGAATCTCTCGAAATAAATTATGTCGCATGCAGTCGGAGTCCTTCTGTCAAGAATATTATAGTTAATAATACAAATGTGAAATAAATAATATTAGGGGAGACTGAGGTTCATTGAGGTCTCAATGCTTTCCAATGGAGCATTTCTGAGAAAGTGTTACAAAACAAAGCATGATACAGATACTTGGTATGGTTAGTTTAACATGTCATGCTGCTATTCCTATCATTCCTATTCCAATTCCATCAACATTTATGCCGATTTAATTATCTCAATCTATAGAGTGCACTCATCATTCCACGATATTTCCCCTTTTGGCAGCAAACAGGGCCCCGGACCATGGATAAGCTTCAACGAACACATAATTAAGGCAACGCTCTCGTACTATTGTTTTGTTAGAGAGTGCTATTGTTGGGATTATTTGGAATTATTCAGATCTCAAGATGTCGTCAAAGGAAGAGAAGTACATTCGCCAGAAGCAGATTCCACAACTCTTCCAGGTAAAAAAAATAATAATAATTAAACTAATTGCTTTTGCTCTAATAAAAATATCTTCAGAGTTTGACCATTGCTCTGATATGTGGTCAGCCTACTGACCATCTCCAGTACCTCATAGACTGCTTAGAAGAGGTCAAAAAGTCAGAGGCTAACCAGGTCACTTGGGACCAGTTCCTCAGTGAGGAGCAATCGGCTTCTTCCTCTCAACTCAAATCGCTCACAAACGACTACGGTACGATATTGATGGAACAAAGCAAATGCACGTACATCATATAAAACACAGGTGGATTTGTTTCAGACATTAATTTTTTAATGGCAGCAATTAATCAGTTATAATACTGCTCTTTTCCAATTTATCACATTGATTCGTTAATAACGGTTACTTGTTTGGAATGCACTGAACAAGTGGGCGTCTTTTGAATTATAATGTCTGAAAACGCATCCAGATGCCTGATATATGAAGGTGCGAGATCACATTGAATTATCACTGCTTCAACTAACAATGGATAGCATCCAGTCAGACCAGTGATACGTACTCTATAGCTAGCTATACAGATCGAGTATCTCTGGTCTGACCTTAATTGCTACTATCTGACCTTTTTGACGGTTATTCAATTCAATTACTTATATTTATTATTCATTCAATTATTATTTATTCATTTATTATTATTTATTATTCATTCAATTATTATTTATTCAATTACTGTGGTTGTTTTAATCAACAAGGTCTGACTTCTTATCTACCTTCATCACATTCTCTCCTTTCTATCTTTATCTATTTCCAAAACCAGGTACGGATAAAAAATAGCATGCAAGGTATCTTTTGATTTCCAATTCGCTAACTAGATATTTCTTTTGTTTCAATTTTCAACTCACAATTTGTTGGAGAGAATTTCGGTTTCTCACAGTGTGATATGATTGAGGATTTATTAAGGAGGTACTAGTTATAACGTAAACCCACTGATTGAACCCAGGGATTGCACTGCTTTTCAGCCAATGTCTGGCATAAAATAAAATAATTCACTGTGCCAATAGCGTTAATCTGACCTTTTTTCTTGTGGCTAACAATACGATTGCAAGAGTCATTTGCTATGCACTGGGCGCAGCTCTCTCAAGAATGTGACTAAACTTATATTAAGTATCCATTTTGCAGTTGAATAATAGCCATAATTAAAGCATTATACGAATTATACAAAGTAATAAACCATGTTGTTCTATGGTTACAGGCACCCTAGTCTCAGGAATGCAGCTATAACCCCATGTTACCATGGAAATGAGGTGGTTGCCATGGATACCTGAGCTGCTCTTTGTGTTCACTTTTTAATTCTTCCAGCGTTCGCACAAAAAAACTATTTTGTTTTTGTTTTGTTTTTTCATGTTGAAAATTAAAAAAAAAAAACGATTGAGTCAATGTGTTGTGAATATATTTGTGAATGTATAAGAGACAAAAAATTATTGAAGCACAATTTATTTTGACCACAAAGAAAAAAATATGTATATATATAAATATATATATATGTCTGTCAATATTAAGTATATTAAGCTGAAAATCTATAATATATTGGAATTATTGGAAGTTAATTATATAAAAAAACGAATAACAGTGTAAACGGAAGCATATTCTTTACTAGAAGCATAAAATTCCAGAATTTAAATATATTTAAAGCATTTCTATTCCGTGCTTCCAGCAAACGATTATGTAATTGATGCAAAAGATTATGCATTGGGGAAGTGACCAAGTAGAAAAATTGCACAGTAAAACAAAAAATAATTATGCTGGTTTTGTGACAAAGAGAGAATTGCATACAACTGGGAGTACACCCAAATAAGTGTAATGAAAATCCATTTTTCAGTATCAAAATAAACTTATACGATACAGACACAGAGTCTAATACACAAAAGATGGAAATTATTTTAAAGGCACACGCTACATTTTAAACAGCATTATGGCACTTTTGAGTGTTCTTCAATACACTTCAATTTTGATTCAAGTAAAACATAACAAGTAAGTCTTATACTTTGTAAGTCAAAAATACTTCTATACCCTGGCCACGCATGTAAGTCTAGATGGCAGAAAGTTAAGCAAACTCAAGGACCAGTCCTTGGCCGTTTTTGCGGAAGGCGGTCTGCGATGCTCCGTTCTGTACTGACAACTGACGCTGTTTGCCGCCCAACATGCAGTTCAAAGGTGAAGCTTGCACAATCACACGCAGGTCATGACCTTGGTTTCTATAGGAAGGAAAGATTGAGTTGATCAAAACCAATTGTGACCAATAGTCATCCATGTTGATCCATACCAGAGATCAATGAGAAATAAATTTTAATCAGAGTTTGGATCTTGAACTGGGAAATTGTTACAAAAATTTGGCTGGTAAATAATATTAGCAAAATTACATTAGCATAAAAGGGAGATAAGACAGATTTTAGTGACCAGGATAAACCAGAGGTCAAATGGCGACATATGCAGAAACTGCAGGCAAGAGGTCACATTCACCTGGAGTAAAGTGTGCACAGAACGCCAACCAGCTCTCCAACACGATCTTCAGTTCGTTTGTTATTCAGGCAGAACACAAGGTCATTGCCCCCTTCAAGATGGACGATGGCCAGTTGGTCAGACTCTGAAGTCACACTGACGCCAGTCACCTACAAAACACGGAGAGAGATGAAGATAGAGGGAAAGACGATCAAACTACCTCTGAAATTGCAATGCCTTTCTTCATCGGAGCAAACTTCTTCTTCGGGTCCAATTTGTAGATGAACGAATCGGTGAAACACAGCGCCCGTTCTGATGACTTATTGAACCGGTTTGACTGAAAAATATATAAAGTCATCAACCATTTCATAAACTTTTACAACTTTTACCTTGATGACAAAATTGGAGAAGTGGACTTTAGTGAACCCATCCTTTGTTTTCAATTTTGAAACGCTCGCGACAAAGTCTGCGGTGGAGGGATTCTCCTGCGACTGCACCAAGTAGTTCCCCTCCCAATTACGTTTTGAGCCCCAGTCTTTGCGCTGTCCCTTCAGCGAATCAGCCGCCAGGATCTTGATTTGCAGGGATGGACGCTGTTCAGCCGGAATGGACTCAAGAATCATGTGTGCACGCCACCTACATAAAACAAAAATAATAAAAATGAAAAATCCACAGGAATTTCCAACCGCGCATGTGCTCTCTGGAAAGTATGTGAGACATCCTCCAAACCACGAGGACATGGAGGCCACCGAACACTCTTGCCAAAACCTCTCATGTTGCGAGCATTGCTGAAATGATTGATTGAATGATCGAATAATTGATTAGCAAACACCGTACCCATAGCTCTTGTGCAGACCGTGAATGAATTTTCTGAGCTTGTATTTTCGATAAGCATCCATGATTTTGTAGACGGCTCGCATTTGTTTCGCCCGCTTCCTTGCCATTGTTCCCCTCCACATCTAGATAAGATTCTATCAGATTGAGATAAGACATAGATGAATCTCACCCTCTGTAGTAAGAGTGTAATGGCGGGGAGTTTGTTCGTTCGCTGCTGTTCGAGGGTGAAGATTGTTTGTGGATGTCTGATGAAAACTTTTGTCTTTCCGTACTGGACATCATCTGAGAATCCTTGGTCATCAATGATGGTCGCTGTTCCGTCTTTGTCAGATCCCCGGTATGTTGGCCACGTGGCATTGCAGATCAACTTGTATCTGGAAGGCAGGCAGGAGAAAATGGAGTAAGCAATAGAGGAGGTGGGGAGGAGGTGAAGAGGAGGTAGGGCGGAGGTAAGAGGAGGCACTGACCTGAGCAGGAAGCGAGAGAAGTGCATACGGAACGCAAACCCAGCCCTTCGCACTCTGACGTTCTCCAGGAGACCCAAATACAGAACTTGATGCTCGCAACGTTTGTCGTTGAACAACGTCGGAGATTTCTCTTCATTCGGTTTGATGCAGCGTACGTAATACGGCTCCTGAAATGAGTCACGTTTTTAATCTTTTTATGACTCAGTTGATTTGTGTGGATGACTGACCTTGGAAGCGAGGTTCTTGACCAGTGAGATGATTGAGTTTTTGAAACTTGTGCCAGCGGTGACAGGTCGCTTGGTGACGTTAGTGACACACTGCGCTCCCTCCGGCCACATCTCCTTCAGCATTGAATTGCGACTGGAATAAATTAATAAATTAACTACCAATTATCATAATTGGGATGATGCAGCCACCTGTTATAAAGGAGTCGCTTGAAGTCCTGGAACAGACTGTCTCTGTTCTTCTCCATGAAACCGGGAACCTTGTACGTGACATCTCCAGCGTAGTGCTTGATGCGGAAATCGCGACCGAATTCTAGAGACTTTTCCGTGTTGTGTGTCTGTGGGATAAGATTAGGATCAATTCACATTTAGCTCAAGAGCCAATTTGTGTATTTATAAACTGATTAGTGAACTGCAGTGTGCCAATGATTTTAAGAAGACAAAAAGATAAGAAATAAAAATAACCTTTCTGCTCATGAAGTGTTTGTGCGAAGAAAGTTTGCTGCTCATCGCATCCAGAAAAATGGCGTCGGTCACTTTACCAACATTCAGGCACGCCTCATCCAAGATGGCCAGGATGCCCGTGTGAGACGCCTCAACGAGGTCACAAATGATCTTATTGTTGAAATAATCAACCTTTGATGAGAACAAAAATGATGCAAAAATTAAGACTGCAAATTGCAAATAGATCTCCTCACATGCTGCCACTGAATACCTTCGCGCATGTATTCGTCTTGTTCTTGCTTCAGAACCAGTTCAATGAACAGTTGCTGCAATTTTTCGTTGCAGTAGTTGATGCAAAACTGCTCAAAACTGTTGTCGTCAAATATTTCAAACCCATAGATGTCGAGAACACCGATGACAGTGCTGCGACCGTGGCCGGAGAAATCCTTCTTCACCTCCACTCCCTTGTTGATCAGGTTAACAATCCACGAGAACATGCGGTTGTAGATGGCCTGCGCATAATTTTGTATATCATTCACAAATAAACATACCGATTTGCATAAATGAACATAAATTTGCATAATTTTTAGTAAAATTTGGATAATAAATCCTACTTTAGCGAACGCGTCTCTTGAGTGGATAGCCTGGGAGTGTGTGTGGCCCTTCTGAAGCACCTCCCCTTTGGCAGCCACCACCCGCGAGCAAAGCGCCTGCTCCACTTCGTCCGCATTCAGCTCCAGAAGGTGAGCGATCGCATCCACGCCTTGGCTGTCCTTCAGAGAGGCGTGATCGTCTGTGCTCTCTTCAAACTCTACATTTCCCTGTAGTCATTAAAACGTCATTCAGAGGATCTTAGTGTCTCTAAACCTTCTCACCAGGTGCAGCACTGATGCGACTATTTTCCACATCGTCTCCGCTTCCTGTGCAAACCCAATTCCCTTCAACGCGTCGTTGACTGTTTTGAAATCTTTCTTGTCGTTAATTGATGAAACCTGAATTATATTTTAAAAACATATTTCCAATATACAAGCGAAGAAAAATCTAGCTTGAAGGTAATTGATCAAAGGATGAGAGGAATAGGAATAAAATCAATAAATATTAAAACTCTTGACTCAAACATCAGAAAAATAATGAGTGGCTATGAATAAGCACAATTAATTGCATAAAATATTTCTGTTTGCTATTAATAATGAAAAATGTAAAAGGGTTAGTATTGAAACAATCACCGGAAAATAAACATAGGAAAAAAAAAAACATTTTAGCACGATATTAAAGCTCATACAACCACCTGTTGACATATATCTTTATTATTAATTTATAATCAAAATTGAGATAATTAGTTCAACTAATTATTCACAAAATAAAAGCTTAGAACACTGAGTTTACAGACACCTAGGATTATGTGTTTTCTGTACAAAAGAACAAGGTTAGCGTGATTAAACATTGATGAAAATTCTACCGTGAAGTTGAAAGTATTTGTGCTTTCATCGAGCACCCAGGTTGACCTGCGACCTTCAATCTGCATAATCAATGCGCACATATAATCACGATACACAAACGTTACAATTGCAATCAAATTCCGGGAAGTTTGGGAAACAAAAAACAAAACCATAGTGCAAAAAAACAAAAAACAACCAGCAAACAAAATAAAAACCACAAAAGCTGCAAGCAAAAACGAAGAAATATGAAAAATACCTGAGCTATCTTCCCATTCTGTGAAGAACAAACAACAGGAGAAACTTCAAATGAAACCCCAAAAGAATAAAAGGAAAATCCTAATCACATGCCTCTGTAGTGAAAAGTGCAAATATGAATGTGATTTGTAACTATTGTTAAACATATTTTATGGCTAATAAACATGTTACTAGTCTGGAGTGCATCCGCTGAATCATGGTTATGAAAATGTGATTCAACGATTCACGAAATAATAACAGGAATTAATAAACACAACATGAAGATGCAAAAGGATGCTGAACTCACACGATGGCCGCCCCCTTGGTTCAGGAAGTGAAACATCATAGGATCCCGCGCCAGCTTAAGTTGAGTGAGTTTACTGTCAGGGCAGCCAAACAGAAGCTGTTAACGAAGCAGCGTGTATTGGGTGTCATTGGGAGGTGGTTATGTGATACCTGATAGAAGGAATGGAAGTTGCGTTCGCCCGCTTGCTGGAAGACAACCCTCGACTGAAATCAGGAAAAATTAGGTCAAGGACATTGTCACAAATTCAGAAGATAATTAGGAATTTAAATTTTGAATATTAAAGGGCAAACTCAGGTGGCGTTATTAAATGCGTCAAAGTTCCCATGTTTCGTGATTAATCGTTTCCAACTCATGAAGGGCGCATTTCCACTTAGAATTCTATTGTATTTATTTAATTGAAAGCATTGAATGCTGAAAGTCAGGCCACCAGTCAAGTACTGAACATTCAAAGCGAATATAATCAAAATTATTCACACTTTTTAAGCTTTACGTCAATCAGCATTGCATGGCATAAATTTCGTGATGAACATTTATCATCAATGCTAGATGAAATCATCGATCGGGTAAATTGATAATTGATCAAACCTTTTCCAACAGATAATTGTTGATGTGACCCCCGACAGGGTCGCCTTTGAAATCGAAATTGATGTCCATGTATTTGCCAAAACGACTTGAGTTGTCGTTCCTGTTCGTCTTCGCGTTTCCAAATGCTTCCAAAATACAATTCGATTGCAACAGAATATTCTTCACTCTGCAAAGAAATAAAACAAATAAAAACCCTTAATTGATTCATTTCCATGACAACTGACCTTTCAACTTCTTTTTGACCGCTGACATTAGTGACGGCTGCGATGTACTTCATGATGATCTTGGACGCTTCTGTCTTTCCAGCTCCACTCTCCCCTGTAAGATAGAACATAGAAAGATTATACAATTACATGTTTTTCTTCAGATTCCTTATCAAAGATATGAACGAATTGTAAGAAGGCCATATTATTATATATCAGTTGAATCATACGACATGCACAACCTGCTTATCGCACAAATGATTTATTAAAACTGAATGGAAATTAAAATGCAATTATCTGTAATCATTTTTATCAAAGCTACATGACCAGAAAAGTAAAAATATGAGATAGCAAAAACTGTGAATTGAGTCACGCAGCTGAATGCATGAATTATTTCAACGCCCAAGATGAGTCGATAAATAAATATTCATCCTGAATATCGTGTCCCCAGGAGGACGGATTGCCCTCAAGGTGAACGAAATGCTATTCACACTTTTTATTAAAAATAATGCATCATTCATAAAAATTTCACTTGAAATAAAGAAGGTTTGAGTCATGTGAGGTTTTGAGGAATGCTCATCTGGTTGGTTAAGTAGATGAGGACAATTCTAAACATAAAACTACAAAAACCGAATTAACATCAACAAAATATAATTTCAATATCGAAATACTTCTTTCACAAAAATTTCTTTCGGGAAATAATTATATGTTTCAGAATATTAAATCTCTGCAGATCTGGTGAACATAATGTTAGTATTACTGACAATTGACTTGAAAAATAATTATCTGACTGATTGATCAAAATATTTGGAGGGGGAAAAAAAATCCACAATATTTTCATTCTGTGACTCATGATGCGAGAATGCAAATTTAAAGCAACGAGAAGAAAAAAATGAAAAAAAAAAAAAGAATCCACCCGCCCTCTTCAATAAAACAAGCTCATGAATGCAAAATGACGCAAACTGAAGCATCAAAGCAACTTCCTCCATATAGCTCTAAACATAGAATATCTTTCACGTTTCTTCTGCAATTTGTGCCCAGTTCATAATTAGAAAAATTGAATAATAATCAGTATACTGCATTCTCTGTGTGAAGATGCTTAGCTGTAGTACTATAGCGTGATAATAATAAAGCGTGACATGCAGAGTGAAAGTGTAGGAGTATTGAAATAGGAGAGAATGCCTAGGGCTCAATCTCAAGTCACGATGCTTAATAGCAATGGAGATGGCACAGTCATATCATCATCAACTGCTTGTATTATAAATAGAGAATGCAGCATGCCGGGCCTTAGGTTAAAAGCTTCAATAAATATTTATAAAAAATATGTCCTTTATCAACCAGACATGTACCGGTTTCTATTTTCTCTATTTGTACACATGTAGTGTTGTTGACCTGTCAATTATCTAATTGCATAAAAGAGTGCAGACAGACTTCTGACTGATATGCTGAAGCAAATGAAGATGTTGGAATCGCACCTGAGATGACGATGCAGGCGTCTTTCGCTTTCCGCTTCATGGCTTTGTACGCGGCATCTGCGATGGCAAAGATGTGCGGGGGACGCTCGTAGATCTCGCGTCCCCGGTACTGTTCAACAGTGTCCTTGTCATAGATGTTGAGTGAGCGATACGGATTCACGGACACGACAACCTCACCGATGTACGTGTAGATTTTGCCCTTCTGGTATCTGTGAAGGGAAAGATAATTCATCAGAATAAAATCTTCTTACTTCAGATCGGATCAAAATCTATGAAAAGTTTTGCCTTTTCGAGTTATATGCTTACAACAAATATAGCACTAATTATAAAAGGAACCAATTACATGCATGGCCAAAGCATCTGTTTACGATTGTAATTATAATGCACAGGTATCAAGGGACGTCACTCGAGAGTCGAATTGGGTAACAATAAAACTTAACTAATTTGACTATAATTTTTTATAATTATGAGAAATACATCTAAGGATGATTGTGCAATTGGTATTGGAGGACATAATTGGGTGAATGCAAACGCTTTGTACCACAGCATGACAGTGCAGCAAGCGTAAAAAAACAGCAATTGGAAGTGTTCTCGAATTGACAGAGTGCTTTTGGTAATGTGGCCACAGGGAATTCGTACAAATTGAAGATCACTTTCCTACCGGTATTTTTGCCTCTTATAATCAGCCAACGGAAATCAATAATCATATCATGCGATTAACGAGATATCCAATCAAGCAATAAATGAAGTTACATGTAATAACGAACCAATCCTAATTTCCTAAAAAGGTCATCGCTAATTAGTAGTAATCATCTTAATAACAATAATGAATTGAATATCATGTTATATAACAATAGAATTCAGACATGCTCCCTTTAGATGACCGGAATAAATATCACATTGACAGTGAGGTCAGTTAAAGAAATATTACATAATCGATTTCAAAACTTCAGACCTCTTGAAAAGTCTAACAGATCACAAATGTTTATATTTTCAAAGCTGTAAGCTTCAAAAGAGACGTGAGGTTTCAGCATGACTCTCTTACTGCGTGAGTTATAATGGCCAGTTCAGAAGAAATCCAGGGCTTCACAGACCCCAAAGGGTTGTTATCTGCTACAATAGCAAAGAGCAACCAACTCTGTCATAGCCACTGCATCAGTGCTAGCAAGTCACAGGGGAGCTGTGAGCCGCCTCAAAGATGGCAACGACAATTATTGATAACCTCATGTCTGGGTTTCATTGTGTTGCAGACTGGAGCCCATTTGCTACATTCAAAACTATCGATTATGCAAGGAAATCGAGATCGCACATTTCGTTTAATGTCAGAGTAAAATTATCACAACAATGGAAATAACACGTTCATTTAAAAAATCATTGTTTTACCATTGACATAAAACCTATGTTCAATTGAGGGGTTTAATCATAGTGTACAGCTGTGGCAAGTTAGAAGCGAAGATGTCTGTCTCATTAGGGAAGCCTAAGTACAGCTGTACAACACAGCCAAAAGCCTTCAAATTACAAGCAGCTTTCTGATTTTCTCTGGACCAATAAATCTCCTTTATTCATAGAGTAATGCAGCATTAATATGTAATAAGTGTGCACTGTAAGAAATATAAATTTATAACTGCGGTATGCGCACACTATTAAATGAGAAGGGGAAAAAAAGCGCCATTTAAAAGGGCATTGAATTTTAATGTAACGCACGTAGCCAGAAATAGATGACAATAATTATAACATCTATCACACTGTTTAGCTGATACGTATGCAACACCCTTGTTGTTACAACATTATTATTTGATCAAAGCGATTACTGTGTAAAGGACATTGAATAATCACCATGGAGGGATCAATAGAGATATACATTTTGTCCTAATCAGGGTCAGTTGCCATGGTAACAGTTTCCTAGAAATAGCAGATTCCCAAGGAGATGAACCATCAAGCAGTGATTGATTTTGAACAGTCATCCTCTATCTTCCAATTCTAGGAAAGGGTCACCATGGTAACTGACTCAGTCAGTCAATGGGAAAGAAACAATTTTTATAGTGTATAATGTTGCCCTTATTTTGGCTCAGCAGCTAATTTGATGGGTTATGATGTAGATCATGTTGAGAGATCAATTATTGCGACATATTTTCAGAGGGTGGAGGGGAGGGGAGGGGGGGAAGCTCTCTTCATATAACATTTTTATAAAAAACTGAATTTGTATGAATAAGAACCAGGAAGGGATGCCAATTACTAACTATACTTGCAATGCCACAAAAATAAAATCATTAATCATTTTGATTTTTCTTCTTAAAATTTCTAGCAATGAAATAAAATAATTCAAAACAACGCAGTGAAGGGATGGAAACTTGATTAATGTATAAACACATTCAGGTAATCAGGCGTGAAACGTCATTATACGAACATCGAGTTTTATAAATTATACCAACAGTCTAACACGTAAACTGTGACACCACTGGTCAACCTCATGTCCAAACTCATGACTACTCGTCCATTGTCACCTCAAAGAATGAGAGATAAAAACAGAGCTTTGTACAGGATTTTGTTATGACATTAGGCCTGACTTTGTTTACATCTGGAATCTAATAGGCACCAATAAACCCATCAAAGCAATTCATTAGATCAATTCCACCAACGGTTGATACCATGTGCCCTGCATAGGATCCGGATCTGCAGATACTGATGCCATAATTAAGATCTGGATCTGATCCGTTTGAACACTACCCACCCAGCTCTAGTTTCATTTCCTTGGTTTGACTGGGGATCCATTTCCGTGTACGGATCATAATTATGATAGCCATGAGCAGTGACATATCAGCTATTATTAGAAATTTCTAGCAATGAAATAAAATAATTCAAAACAACAGTCACAAAATTCCCGATAACAGAGTGAACAAGATCAAACGGATGTAACACGATAACGACCAAAGCCACAAGACGACCCTTGATCAATCCTGTTACATAATATGTAATGTGTGTCTTGAATTGTGGCAACAGCCATCAATAACATCAATGCTGTTTCAATAGCCAACAGACCATGCATAATTGATGATACTGTTGTTCTTTGGCATTACTTTGACTGCATGTGTTGGGCCCATAACTATCAGAGCAGTCACATTCTCTGATCTTCATTATCGCCTGAACAGAGCTGAGGTCAACATGAGCTGCCGCAACTCCACGGAGCAACACGCATGAATATTCACTCCCATGGCAGCAACGTAGCTGTTGGACAATATTTTATACTATTGGTTGAGCAAGGACAGAATAATTCAAGGATCCATTTAATTGGATGACGTACGTGGTATCTGCTTCATTCCGGAATTTCAATTTGCTCTGAGAATATTACTGACCACAGCTTGCTAGCCGTATATTCTGTGAAATGAGTTTAGTATCACGATTACATATAATTATATTGGATCTTGATTGCACTACTACTTAATGATCAATGATTACCCTTATTAAAATGTGGTATTCTAATTTTTATACTTAATTATATCTTCAATCAGACTCACAGAGATGTGAGATCAAACAAACGAAAGTCAAGAAAGTGTTGTGTTTTTTTTTAATTCAAGACGGTTAGATCCTCATCAGATGATATTTATCTCCTATTTCAAGCCAAGAGAGAACGCCCAAATGATACTCCAATGTCACTCGACAGTATTCGAATGGTGTGAGTCACAAGTCCCTACATAAATCATTAAATGATCATAACGTTGCCAATTTACTCGTCACTGTCACAACAAAAACCGAGGAAAATACAACAAATATCCAAATGTCGTGCTTCAAAACTATATCGTATGTGAAGAAGACAACGTCACTCGTTACCTGAGTTTGAGGTTTCCAAGGAATGATTCTAGATTAACTTGGTCCAGGAGAACGAAGTCTCCAACTCCAAACTCCCTGCCTTCATCCAAGCCTGCCATGTTCGAACTGACTGCCAACTTCCTCAAAGTATGCCCCAGTTACATATAGATTGACCCATTTACATAACAAACAGACCTACTTACCGTAATTTGACCTACTTACAAACAAAAATGACCTATATAACTTGAGAATGACGTCATCATCATTACGTTGAATGCGTTATGATTTGATTAATTGATTATTCACCAGAGAAAAAAAATGCCGTCTGTGATTCACCCTAAGGATTTGTTTTTCTCTCGTGATCCCTCCATCACGACAGCGGTGTTAAGGAGGTCAATCCTTTTCTCTTTCATTATCCAAGCTCATCCAAGCTCATGCCATTTTTTTCATCTACCACAAAAATTTCCAGAATTAATTAAAACAGTGAAAACGCAGAACAGCAAAGAGTCAAGAAAATAATTACCATTCCTGAGGCAGATGTGAATTTTTATATCATACCCAAAATGATTAATAACAATTTATGATCAGAGCAGACAAAAAAATTGAGCTACGTCATAATTATATACATCAATTATTTGGTAGAGCATAATTTTATTACAGTGATGCAACATTAAAAAAAATATAATACAGGTATAAAAATATAAAATGAAAAACAAAACATGTATAATTCATGCATATCAATACTGACAATTACAACAATTATGACTAAGGTGAGAGGCGCTCAATGACCCAGCCGTCATCTCCATGGTGAGTGACCAAAGGGTCAATAACCTCTCCCTCAGCTGGTCGTCTGAAACAAATTCGATCGTGAATCCGGTTGGTTTGTCCCTGCCAGAACTCCACACGATGCGGGCGAATGAGGTAGCCGCCCCTGAAAACACACTATTAGTTGCACAGGGTCAAGGGTCAAGGAGAGCTCACCAGTAGTCGGGTTTCGGGAGCATTTCAACTGAAGAGAACTTCTCCTGAAGACTTTTGTTTCGGTCATCCAAAACCTGAAATATTGATTAATGAGTTTATTAATTAGACTGACTGATGGCAAACCTGTCGACTTGGGATGACTTTGCTCTGGTGACTCACACACGCCCCAATTTGACTTGATTTTGGTCGCGACTGAAAATACGCAGTTGACTCCTCTTCAGACAACTTCTCTGCAGTACCTTCAATGCGGACCTGAACGCAACAAGTAATAATCAGCTGAGATTTCAAGCCAACATTTCTTCAACTCATACCACACGATTAAGAACATCCCAATTGAAACAGAGAGACACTCGTGGGTTTTCAGTCTGTTGAAAAGAAAAAGAAGAAATATATTAACCTGGCGACTCCAAGTGTCATCAGTTTCCCCGCAGTTACACCAATAGAAAGCAAGACTAACGCGAGGATTCTCTAGCTGAGACGAAACAAATACTCATGTAAATTCAAATTAAAAGCAACTCACGATATCCTGAGCTTTCTTGCTGGTGTAATTAGTGAAGAACATAAAACCTCTCGAGTCGAAACCTTTCAAGAGAACAATTCTTACAGACGGACACCCATCTCTGAAGAGAAATACAGTGTGTGAGGAGGAGAGGAAGTTGGAAGGAGTTTACTTGGTAGCCGTGGCTAAAGACATAGCATTTGCTTCGTGGATGCTTGGAGTGTTACAGGCTTCTTTGAACCATTCTCCAAAATTGGCGTACGGTTCCTTTGACGTCAGTTGTCCGATGTCAAACACTTCTCCCTCCCCTTTGTATGCTTTACGCATTCCTGAAAGAAAAATAACATAAGTTATTTACTTATCATAAGGGTCAATGAACAGGACTACAAATACAGGCAATTTTCCTTAATTATCATTAAAAACTTACTTACACTATGTATATATAATAAGGCAAATTATGCTAGATGCATCCTCATTATTCATGCAAGAAATCACAAATACATCGGATAGATGTTACTACTAGTAGTATTGGGCCTTTTTGTACAGCTTGGTTGGAGGAAATGTTTTTGCCGTATATTTCGTTTACCAAACAAGACCAGAATATCTCTCAGAAAACTCAAGACTAAATATATTCCACTCCTCAGCCACATAATTACACAATAATACTTGTTTTGTAATGTTAGGAAGTATGAATATATAGTTATGAAACAGAATCATCATCATGAGACTGAGAGTCGGAATGGTGGATTACCTCATTATCGCTCACATTTTCAGAGCACGTACCATTTCAAAGCAGTATACTGTATTAAACAAACCTGCAATATCCACTTTATCTGTCATCTTTCTTTTCACAAAGCCAACTCTAGCAAATGACAAGGGGTAATCTCTGAATAAAGTCAGTTTTCTCAATGACAACTTGACAGCCATCGACCACTTGAAATAAGTTTAGTGTCACAATTACAACACGCACCGCACGTTTCGGTTTGAATTCGTTTTGTATTAATTACGTACATGTAATATATTTTCTTCTCGCACATTCTACAAGTGCAGGAGGCCAAGTTACTGTGTGATTCAAAAAGCTAGGTTATGGGTTTTAATCGCCCATTATCGTGCACTTTATTACATGTACAATAGCAGAATCTCATCATAAAATGATTAAAATGCCAACGATGACGGCAGAGAATGCTGGAACTGGAGGCCGTTATGAGGCCATGCACTCATAACGCAGAATTTATGATTCATAAAGCATTTGATACATTATGATTACACGAAGAAACCAACCAGTGGTGTGCACAATAGGACAACATTTTCTGAACTAAGGTGCACAAAAGAATCAGAAATTATACCTCTACGAATCAGTTCTTATTCATTGTACGAAGTAAGCATGTGTAAATTCGTGAAGTTGTGCAATGCATGATGTTTATTTAGCATGCTTCTAATTACAATGCTATGAAGTTTTACCCATTGGAAAAATATAAGATTAAAAATTTCAATAACCAGAAACAATTTGCAAGATGCCTTCCTTATACTTGTCAATTATGATATATATATATTTTTTTTTTTTTTTTTTGAGAAAGGAGGAAAAACTCAGGCTTCATCATTGTACGGTTTTATTGTGAAATCACACATAATCAGCACCCAATATGGTACACCCAAGCATACAGTATTTACACACACCATTTTTGAGCTGTACGCTAAATGTACTTGCGTAGATAACACCAGAATGGAAAGAAAAAAAAAATCAGAAAAATTCTATTTCATATTTTGTGAACGTATTTTTACTTAGTATCCAAATTGTATCACAGAAATAAAATTAACTTTCTCCATATGTACATAGTGTGAGGGTCCCAAGAGAAATTTATACACCGTTAATTCACATTTTAACTACCCTTGTCTGAGAAACCCCACCCCCCCCCCACCTTCGCAAAAAAAGAAAAACAAAAACAAAAAAAACAGTACAAAGGAAAATATTCCATCAAAGTTCTAAAAACAAATCATCCTAATTATTTATAAATTACAATGTAAATTTAAATTTTACTCACTAAACTTTTTCTCAAGAAATATTATCGGTCACTCCTAGTAACAATAAGGCACGCTTTATATACCAACAGACAACAGGGAAAGAAAAGAAAAAAAGGAAGTTTAGAAATGAAGATGAATAAAATATTCAGAAGATTAATGAAATCAGGAAGTGTGTAGAAATGTATGGCATCACAAAAGAAAAAGAAAAATTGTATCCCTCTATACATTTTTTACCAGCAGATTATTGTATTTAACTCTGCATCTCAAGGATTGAAAGTTCTAAATCAAGCACATGTAGGTTGTTAATGAACAAGATGAGGTTTAGATTCACAAAATAAGAGAAAAAAAATAATGAGAGGTAAACATAGTGTAAACAACAACAAATTTCACATGTAAAAAGAGTAGAAAAAAAAAGTTCAGCAAGAAAAAAAAAAGAAAAAATTTAAACTTTTTGAGACCACGAAAAGATTTGGCATCAGCGCCCTCAAGCCGACGGAAGTAAGTCCGAAGAGAGGGAGATTCGGTTAGAAAAGATTTGCATAGCATAAGATGAGGCCACGTGTGTGACAATAATGCGAAGAAGAATAATAGAGAAAACACACACCCTGAGTGGCAGCTGAGGGAATGGCAGTTAATTTAGTAGAAGATGGAATGTTAAAATTATGAAATACTGAGACAGAATCAGAATGATGAGAAGTTTCTATTTGATTTCAAACAACTTTCAAACATATAAATCTACATCACAGTATTTATTTGGTATTTGTACAAAAATATAATATTTTTTTAAGGGTACTGTGTTACCCCTTCTAGAGGTACTGTGCTACCTCAGCAATTTCTGACCATTCGGTTCAGTTTTTTTAACGTCTGAATCTGGAATTTTACGTTTCCAATGGAAGATTTGGCGGTCGATTCCCGTGCAAGCCTTCATCTCAATCTTAGTGCCATCCTCAGAGAGAGTGATGCACAAATTGGTGTTCTTGTGGCGCAAGGTGTTGTCCTGAGGAAATATTGAATGATTGATGTATTGATACATTGAATGATTGATGAGATACTCACAGGTCCATAAATCCACTCTTGGTTTCCTTTCATGGCGTGACATGGATATATCATAACAAATTGACCTGCGTAGTCAAAACATCCTTCATCACGACGAATCTCACCACTCTTACTCAACATCCAGTACTGAAAGGAAACGGCGCATTAATTAAATAAAGAAAAGTTGGCATTGAGAACGGAGAGGCTTTGTTCTTACATGAATAAAGGAAAGAGCTCGAATAAATGGAGCTGGGCTTATATGAAAAAGGGAGGAGCTCTTATGAAAAACGAAGATAGATGCCTTTATGAAATAGTGAACAGCAGCTTTAATTGGAGAGAAAGTAACCATGAAAATGAGAGACAACTTGAAAGAAGGTCATGACGAACAAAAGATAGGGGTTTGCGTACATAAACTTAAAGACAAGTTGGGCAAACGAAGATATCGCTAGTCAACCAGAATAAACAATGACGCCATTGTCTTAGCAAGAAAACAGAAGTCAGATAAAATAGACAAATACACTTTAGAATATTTTTAAAACTTCAATTTAAACTCCAGCACCATCAGTAAAAGCATGTCTTAATTGAGTACCCATCGGTCTGTAGGCGAAACTTTGCTCCTACACGAGATCGGTTCAATCAGCATGCTTTTATCTTGTTGTTCTACAGCGGCTAAGCATCGATTGTCTGCCCTGACCTACCGTGCGTGATACAATGGCGCAAGATGGGGAGAGAAAAAAGCAGAGATGAGAAAAGGAATCAGATCTCACCTGATTGCCCCCCATGTTATGGCATGGCCAGAGTTTGATGGCTTTATTGTACGCCTTTTTGTCAGCCGCGCTGTCAAGGCAAGCCGGCTGTGATTGGCTATTAAATACGCCGTTGACCTTAATTCTTATCTGTGATACATTAAAGGAGAGAAGAAATATTCAATTAGGTCAAATGTCAAGTTTAAATCTAGGTCAAAGATCAGAAAATATGAATCAGAAGTCACTGACCTCCCCTGAAGCAAGGGATTCTCCAGGAATGAAGAGGTCAGGGTAGATGTTGTCCAAGTACCACTTGAAGCTTTTGCAATGGAGCCGCTCGCGTAATGCTTTCCTAGCTGACACATCTCCATAGTCACCCTTGATTGATAACAACATCATTCGGTGGGTTGTTCAGGAACAAATATTGCATTGGTACGAAAATCGAAAAATTTGAACGCTTCATGTTATAAGTGATTAAATATCGGGATGAGATTGGAAAAATTTGGGAGTTGATAGCCACATGCAGGAGAGTGGGGATGTGGGAGCTCACGGGAAATAAAGATGAAACTTAGTAAATTGCGAGAAAATCAAGAAAATCAGACTGAAGCCGAAAGCAGATTAAAGTAGGGAATTAGTGCGGCAATCATGACGTGCAAAATCATCGACAACGACTGACGCAGGTACGTGACTCACCAGGTCGTAATTAAACCTCTCGTAATAATATTTACTGAACTCATCCAGCCAGACTTCAGCCAGGCGTATAGAGTTCTTCTTCACGACATTAACCCCAGTCTTCCAAGAATACGGACTGCGTTTGCGGAAAATATGACCAACGTGACTGCATGGCGCGATATCCAACGAACCACCACACATCCATATCTAGAAGAGAGGCCAACTCAAGGTCATTTACAGAGGTCGTTCTAGAGGTTCCAAGGTTCCAAGGATGAAAGGTCAATTGGTTAAAAGGTCAAAATAACATGCACTGCCACCCCCAACAGAAAAGAAACCTCGTCTCGATCAAGCCTTATGAACACACATCTTCTGAACCCTGTCTCACCAAGTCATGGTCAATTCTGTCATAATAGTGGTGACGGTATTCATCCATCCACACTTCCGCCATGCGGATTGTGTTCTTACGAATATAGTTTTCGGTGCCGCCTTTCGCACCTTTGATAGGATTGCGGTCACGAAATATGTGGCCCACATGCGAACAGGGCAAGGTTTCGAGCAAGCCCCCACACATCCAAATCTGCAAGACGGCTCAGAACGGTTAAGCGACGCTCAAAACCCAATCGATTCATCCGCAAATCAAGCGCTCTTTCCACTGATTAGTATGCGACCACACCATGCATGAGGGTTAGTCAGTTAGCGGGGGTGTTAGGGCTATTGCCACCCTAACTCACCAAATCGTGATTGAAACGCTCATAATAGTAGTTGGCATATTCATCCATCCAAACTTCAGCCAGACGAATGGAATTTTTTTTCACAGGATTGCCAGTGTTTTTCCAAGAATATGGACTTCGTTTACGGAAGATGTGGCCTACATGTGAGCAGAGAACCTGGTACAGAGTTCCTCCGCACATCCAGACCTATACATGCAAAACATATTAATGCTGAAAACATGGTTATATGTTGCACCTTTGTACAAACTGTATAACCATGGGTGATAATTAGCAATTGTGATTTAACAAGATCAATCCTGAGCATTGAGTTCAGATTGACAAGACGCAAAAAAATGACAATGAGGACAGCAGTACCCGATAGGGTTGATGTCATTAGCTGAGATCATGTATTAAAATACAATAAATATTCATCCAATATGTTGTACTACTACTTGCACATAACTATTAACTTCAGAAATATAATTGATCCAATATGAATAGAAAAGGCTTACCCTGAATGACAATTCAAGATTTTCCCCTCCCCAGATATCCATCCCAGGATCATAAGTACCCAAGTACTCAAAATACTCTCTGCTAATCGAGAACAGGCCACCAGCCATGGTTGGACTCCTGTTCAAAAAAAAAAAAAAAACAACATAAAATCAACCAAAATATCAACCAAACTTGATACCTGACTGGATCAACGTCGCTTTTGCGTCGCTTTTTTTCGTGATCAGGAATTCCATGCCAGTTGAACTGTAGATTCCAATCAAAGCCTCCAACGCTGGTGGATTTAGCGCTGCTATACTGATACTGAATAGTATCGTCATTGATCACATCAATAACAGGAGTGACAACATTGGACTTGTTCTGCGATATCCTGTCCAAGAGCGGCTCCAACCACCCTGAGGAAACACTTTCATGAGAGCTCACTAGAGGGCAGTAACATCACTCACCCATCGTGCATTCGCAGTGGGAATCCAGGAAAGTGAGTACGTTGCCCTGGGCAACAGACGCTCCTAAGAGACGCGCTCGGATGAGGCCCTCACGCTTCTTTGCTCTCACAAGACGTACTTTCTCCTGAGAATCTGCAAACTCTTGCAAAGGAGCTTGTAAGTGCTCTGTGGAGAGAACGACTCATAAACCAAAGAACCAAGACACAAATTCATTTGTTATTGTTCAAAGCATTATATCCCACGATACCATCTCTGAAAGAACAATTTCATCACAAGATGGCAACATTGGCATGGTATAAAAATAAATGTTTTTGTTTTTTTTGACAAGTGGGTATCTATCAGAGCTCAGAAGCCTATAAAAGAATACAATCAATAAATCTTATCACTGAGGTATCAATCGACCATACAAACTCAATTAAAATAAACGCAGACTGACCGAAATCGGAGAAGTCATCCACCAGGATGATTTCCTTGACCAGATGACCAGGCGAGCGGTCAAGACAGCTGAACACAGTTCTGAGAAGAACTGACCAAGCCTCATTGTGGAAAATCACAATGATGGACGTGTCTGGCAGTTCGGTCGCATAGTTGCGATCACGGCACCTAAACATTCACAAGGAGACTATAAGAATAAACTCAATAAAGTCAACAAGGGTTGTCAAAGCAATAGTATTGAGTGAAAGAAGGAGAGCCAGGAGAGGAAGCGAGAAAGCTTTCCTTCGAAGCAATCAGATTGACAGCTTTTTCTTGTAAGGGAGAAATTGGGCAAGCCGCCTTGCAGACCAATATTCCTTTTATCCATATTATTTTTTGGTAGCAACTACAAAGTGAATCTCGATCTCTACCCAGAAAGACAATCAAATTGAGACTCAGAGCAATTTCAATCAAAGAGAATGCTGATGGAATGATGAATAAATGAACTGACTCTTTATCCCTGACATCCGGCAGAGTGCGGTGCAATGACATCTGATCGCTGGCATATTGGTTAAAGGCGTTGCGCTGGTATCCCTTCTCGTATTTCTTCAGCTCTTCTGGTGACAGCTTGCTCTTGTCTATATTCAGGCCCTTTCCGTTTTCACCTGAACATACATATTAGCATAATTAACAGGTAAGACAAATAATGAAAAAACATTAAACTTGAAAACTCCCATGCACGTAGGCCAATTGTCATAAAGAGCAATGAAATAAGACGTGAGCACCCACCGGGGCCTTTAGGATCAAACTCAGCCACTTCAGGTTCATTTAGTGGTCTGTATACGGATTGCATCCCTGCTGGTTTTAGGTTAGGGACGATTTCGTCAACTTTGAGCACAGGCTTCTTGAGGGTAGGTGCGTTGATTTGATGTTTTTCTTTTGCGATTTCAGTCTCTTTTGCTTTCAGGGCATCTGCTGCGTCTTTCTTCATTTTATCCTGGAATCGCATCCAATCCGGATTCGGTTGCTCCAGGACAGGCTGCTCCGGTTGGAAATTCTTGGGACGGTTTTTTGTATTTTGCATAATGAAGTCTTTACCAGGAGCCACGTCACGCTCCTTCAAGTCTTTGTGGTCAGTATTGGACTGACCACCGTTCAGCACGACGGTCATCCCGACCAGGCAGAACCACAGAAGAGGCACACCGATGATGAGTTTGAGCACAATGCCTTTTTTACGACGAAACATGATTCTGGTCGTTTTATTCACACACTGAGCATTATCACAGCCTGTTTAAAAAAAAAAAAAAAAAGGAGAGAAAACGAGAATTAATGAATAATAGAAATGGACGAGGAAAATAATCACTCGTTATATATGAATAATTAAGACGGAGGCGATAATCACTCTGTGTATTTCAGCCACGAGGAATCTTAAAGCCTGGATGAGCAAACGAACCATGGCCAGATGGTACGTGATAACCTTATAGAAAATGATCAAGCACCCATCCCTCACTCCCTATAGATCAATATACCATTACGTCAAAGCAACAGTCAAAAATTAAAATTGACTTTGGAAAAAATTCTTAATATGAAATTGCAATTAAATTCCTTGTATTAAGAGATTTAATTGTGCGCCCGATAATATCTTTAGAATCGAAATTGGTTCCAGAGAAACAAGCTCTCACCTCATCCTTAAGAAGAATGCCAGAAAAGTCAGCGTGGCATATGCGAGACCACATGTGTAAGTGACATCTCAGAAAACTGCTTGATATATGGTACAGTGAAACCATTCCCTCTAACCGCCACTCAATATGCCAATAAGAAAAACTAAAACAAAATTACATTCATAATTGAATTCACCCAGTGATTTGATCAATCGGCCTGCACTTCATTCAATAATTAAGATTTAGAAATTTAAATTCCAGTTTAAAAGAATTTATTCGCTTGATTAAGTGAGGTAACGCATTAAACATGCCAAGTAATGCAAAAACCCACAGAACTGAATTGGCAAAGTGTCAGCGACAACATAAGAGAATGTCGTAAGAATAAGGTGCCAGTGTAGCCGAGTGCACACAAAGCAATTACACCTAATTAGTACAGTGCATGATGAACAAGCAAATAAAACACCCATTAGCAGAATTACGAGGGAGTGCTGATATGATTCATTAGTCAACTGATTAATTGGTCAGGAAATGATTTCCACGCTAAGAGATTCAAGATGGCCTTCAATTTCTACCATATTACTGAAATATCAAACAGATAAAAATATCGTCCAGACTCCGGTGACCAGTTCAAGCTCAGAAAAAAACTCAAAATGATTCCATCGCAAAGCGAGATTTCAGTTAGAGATACTAAACCCACAGCTCAATTCACTCCACCTGTTGATAGCTGAGTATCCAGAGCAGCAATTGCTCACAAGCAACTTTTTAACAAAACGTGCAATTTATATACCCAGCGAACAAAGCACACGAACGAACGTCTGGCCACGGAGCAGATGTTTCTGCCGCGAGATCTCTTTAAGGGACTGACGTCGCTGCTCAACGCATGACGTCATTGGTTATGCAATCACGCTAAGAGGGCTTGCGACGACGATCCGCCAATCAGGATGCATACATGGCATCAGATGACCCGATTCTTTTGCATTAAACGTTGCGCTGTTACGTAAGAATTAATGGGATGACAGTTCTAGTGGATCTCTTCTTACTCAAGTTGGTTCCATCTCCCGAGGAAATCAGTTAAATACTGAAATCCGTTGTTCATCAATGGTTATCAATTTAGGGTTTCATCAACACTAGACTTAATTACGGTAAGCACAGATATTAGGATCATATTTAACACTACCGACTAGTCTTGCACAGGACGCAAAGGCAAAGATATTCAGAGCAACGTTGGCCAATTTGATATTTCCAGACAAGCGGAAATGCAGCGAGTCGTGAGGCATTACATACAATTACTCGCACCATGACATGCACGTGTACACCGGGGCGTACAAATCTCTCAGCCAATTTCTAGCGCGTCCTCTTGAAACCATTGGCGATAGATAAGCTTCGCAAAATGGTTCTTCACATCGCATAACATGCAATACGAGGTGGGTTGGAGGGGCTTTATTTTTATACCATGATTGACATCAGGTCTTTCTTACGTCTACACGCAACAAGTTCGTAATAAGCCGGAGAGCCAATGTTAGTCATGAATGATTCACAATGCAACCAACTTAACAGATTGGTATTCAATTAATTAGTATTCATGCGGCAATAATAATTTGTAGGTCGGTTGAGTGAAGATTCCTAGCATAACAAACTCAAAGGTGAATTGTGTACTTTAGTAAGTGAATACTGATAAGGATACCAGCAAAGAACTGGAGACTCAACGTTCTTTTGGCATCATGAGTGCAGGGAGTGGGGAATTCCCAATTTATTGAAAATTATTCGAGTATTGCTGGATAGCGAATGGAATATTCAAAGTACTCACAGTCGCAGAAAGATGAAATCCAGGCCTTCACAGTGTCATACCATTATGCATTCTGTAAATATGAAACGGACAATCTTAAAAATTCGTTTTCTATTGCAGCTGAAAAGTAAATAATTGATTTTCAATTTTTCATTTCATCACAAGAATGATACAATAGAAGCACGTGGAATACAATGACACACCTGTCTCAACAATTACTCATCAGCATTTGCAATAAAAGCAATAAAATCGTGATTTCATCGAAGTAAAGTGTGAACGGAACCTCCCCAGAGGCCAGATGGGGTTCACAGGCGACCGCCGCCCTTCCTGCTCTTGGGCAGGTTAACGAAATCAACTAATGTAATGGACAAATTGCATAAGAGAATCTTATATAACAATTGCTGATTGAGTTACTTGTTAATGTGAGGTCGAGACATAGACATCTCCACGGAGGCCAAAGCAAACCCTAGATATTCCAGCAAAGGGAGGCGTTTCTCTGATTAAACCGTGGATATACCAGTAATCAAGACTCAAGAGATTGTGTTACATCTAGATCGCAGGAATACGTAGGAACAGGAATGGCTCCTTGAGCCTTATGCTCACAAGACCGAATTCACAAGGATTATGTTGGGCCTAGGGACTAGGGTTAGGGACTTTTATGCTTTTACATTGTATATATGGAGATGGCGTCGATAGGCTGAATGCTCACATTCCGAAAAGCATATACATACAATGTAAAAGTATACAAATCCCTAACCATAACCTAAACCTGAGTCCCTTAACCATAACCCTTATGAATTCGGACTTGTGAGCCGATCCCACCCTATACCTATATCTCAAACCGTAAGCCTAACGCGAAGTACGCTAAGGCCCTACAGCCTTATAAATTCGGACTTTTGTTTCTTTCTTATTTTTTCTCTCTCTCTTTTTTTCTTTTTAAACAAAAGAAACAACGATCCGGCGAAAACGTGACCAGTTAACAGCATGTACAACATCTGCTTGTCCGTTAGGTACAAAACTAAACACCATTACGGGATCTGTCCAAATTCCAAAACATCCCAAGCAAGACAACAGCACCAGGTTTGTTTTGGGGTGTTTTTTTGTTTTTTTTTGTTTTTTTTTTCATCTCGGAAGGACTTGAAGAAAAAAAATATTTAGACGGGAAGAGAAGGGGGAAGGGGTGGGAAATCTGGGTCGTGAGAGGGCGCATTCATCACGGGGCCCAAAAGGCGGGAGATCTCCCGATTCCGGGATCTACGCCAGATAAAGGCGTCGCGAGCGAACAAGATATTACACCCCTTTTGAAAGAACACGTGGGAAAACCCGAAAGGCATCTCTCAGCTACAAGCTAATGAAAAGAAAAGGCAAACCGAAGCTGATTAAATGTACAGACATGTAAACCGGAAGTAACCATGGCTAACGTCAGTCGTTAGTGACATTCAACTTGATGTGGTGGAAACACAGACGACTAGAATAAACAGCGGGTTCTACGCCGCATTTGGGGACTCGCAAAGTGCATACGACATGCAACTGCGCTCAATTGCGAGGTAAATGGAAAGCCTGATTGGTTGCCATGGCAACGTCGCTATGCATCACTGGTGACGCCTAATGGCTGATCCATAGATCGATTAAACGAAACGACAATTAATAATGGCACTGACAGACAGTGCATGCAGCGCTGAGAATGAAAAGTCGATGTGCACCGGCGCGGAACGAAAGCGATGCCAAGATGTAATTACAATATTTCTGGGATAAACATGTACTATTCGTCCGCGTTGCGTTATTGATCGATGTATTTCTTTGCGCGGCATGCAGCCACAAAGGAGACTAATGTCTCAGGGTGAAGGGTCTTTTGTGCCGTACCAGCTGTGGACCTTCCGCCTCCAGAGAATGTCAAAAGGGAGAATTGCCTATGAGAGAATAACATTGATTGACCTTATATTATCGCTCATTTCCTTCTTATCATGACGTATGGATGGACAGATGGGCGTCTCCTTATCTGATAAGCAATGATGACCATTCCATAGGCATTCACGCAGACGAAGAACAGGCATCATCCGGGTTATTGGGCCCAATGACCTATTTATAGCCCCAGGCAAGACAGCATATCGATGGATCATTCGAAACGCCAATATTGGGGATCTGGGCGAATCCTCCAAGAGTCCCGCGGGGCTTCACGGCCCGCGCAACACTGAAGTCGAACCCGGGTCGCCGGCGGAGGTTCCGGAGACCGAGAGCACGGCCGCCCAATCAGGGCTCCGTGATGGGCCCATTTCAGTCAGAAGAAAGGGCGACAAATGGCGTGTAATGGTCGCTTCCCCAGGGAGGAGGTCTCGCATCAGTGTTCTGTTTACGGCGGCGCTTCCCTTTGATCTTGCTGGCTCAGCAACATTAGCTCGCCTGTTATGCGAAAGTGGGTGTCACTGATCTCATAGAGGCTGCCTCAAAATAAAAAGGAGACTTCAGATGCAATTTGCTCTTCTGTCTCAGTGGACTCACTACGAAGTGTATTCTAGTAGCCATTTACCTCCTCCCCCCCCCCCCGTCCTTTTCCGCTCAGTCTTACGTCATCGCCACAGCGAGAGCAATTAACACCTGAGAGGCAACGGTGATCGGCAGAACTCACTCACCCTCATCTATACACTAACCATCATTACCCTATTATACTCCTCTCCTTCCTCCCCCTCCTCCTCTTCTCCCACCACACATTTGCAATAGGGTTGCAGGATGTATGCGTTCCCGAGGCGCCTTTTCCAGCACCTCAGGGCAGCAAAAAGCGGAGAGACGCCCGCAAACGATGCCAATTACATAAGAGCTATGCGGTGCACTGGCAGCGACGCTGAATTGCTTCAAGGGACAATAAGGCAACGGTGAGCACCACTTTTACGTCCTCTCGAACGCCGCAATGGGGGCCAGGAATAAGCATAATTATCCGCACTCTAATCGGGCCAACTGGCCCTATGGAGCCCCATAAAGGGGAATTCAATCGCTGCCTCATCGCCTCATGCCTACACGCCTAGGCTAAGGCTGATCGCGAGAGAACTATCCAAGCCATCACAACACTTGGATCTCCACACAAAGTGGCTTAAAAAATATCACGACATCTGCATACGATGCACACCTTGAAATAATATGATCGCACCATACAGAGAAGTACGTAACGCCGTTACCATGACAACAGCAATCAACAAAGTGAATCAAGCTCTGGCAAAGGGAGAGAGCAAATCAAGAGACGATAGCAAATGGAGATTATGCAAATGAATTTCCCGCGTAAAAAGATAAGAGAAAATACAATGATGAAGCGTTGGTCAGCGCGCGTTTAGCGGAGAAGGTGGACATTGCAATGGGTCAGTCCTCACCCGGCGATGAATGGCGCAATTAACAGCTGCCCCGGCGTTGCTACCCTGATCCAAGGAGAACGTGACGAGAATGGAAGAATTTCAATCGCATCGTAATTGACTCAAGCGCATTAAGTGAATTGCTTTCCGTGTACAATGCAAGAGCGATCTGTGCTCACAAGTCGTGGATATCATTACCTCAGTTACCTGTAGATTCTGCATGTAATGGCGACGTAGGAGAGCCTCCAAGTACCTGGCTACACGCGTCCCCTATAACAAGATATTTCAATCTTGTATACGTACACCCCACACACCAGCACAATATCATAGGATGTTTATTTATACTTGATTATATTTGTATAAAAAAATAATAATAAAAAAAATGACATCCTGAATGATGCTGCTGCTCATGTCTGCGCAGTGATGCAATATTTAACCAGAATAACAAATATTTCCTATGCTCAGTGAGAGAGAGACCCATGCATGATAGAACAGACGTAAACAAAGCCTGCATCCGGGGTGATCCAAAGTGCTTACTCAGATACGCGGATTACAATGCACGCGGAGGGCGAAAAAAGGAGCAAAACTGAGACAACTCAAGTACTCACACCACGCACACACAGCAGAATGGTAAGCCGAATAGGAAGCCATCCACCTGCAACTCAACAACACAAGTGAATGCAAAGCGAATGAAGATGGCGCTGCCGCAGGACAACACCTCAATGTCCCCGAGGAGATGAGGGCTTGTCAACAGACGCTGGCGAGGGACTCGGCTGAGAGGAATAAGGGCTCTGGATGAATGGTGATCCGAGGGAGGGATGCACTGCAAGGGATTTACGATTGAGAGAAAGAGGGATGAACGCTCTGACCACGGCTTCCTCCTCCTCCTCCTCTTCCACGCGGCCAAATAGCCCGATGAATAAGCACAGCGAACGGCAATGGTCCGCAAAACGAGAGTAATCAGGCGAACTGACCCGCGACTCGGTCCGTTATGGAATTTACGGCCCTGTAAAGAGCGACGCGGAAGATCGCAATTTGAAGAAGGAACAAAAGTTGTGGTTATTAATCAGTGCACAACAGGCGATTAACGCCAAGATTGATTGCGTAACATCCACTGCGACATATATGGCCCACAGCGAAAAACATGATGAACATGCTGATCTATGCCCCCGTGTGGGGTAATTGTCACGTGGCTTTTATGAGCCACCCCCACCCCTAAGGCCCCCTAACCCCCTCAATCTTATATACATTGCCTGTGCAATCAAGAAAACTCACTTAATGGAAGTAAGAGCCTCTATGCTGTCTAATACCGTACATGTACCTCCAGTGTTTTACGACACCACGCACGACTCAGCGACCGTCGTCGAATACTACATAGACGGAGCATCAACATCAGAGTCGATGTCGCCTCTCGAGGGACGCTGACTGGATGACGTGAATTATGGATGAAAGGCATTCGCGCGGCAGGAGACCGACGTCTATCGAATCAGACAAATCAACACCCTGACGCACACGCGAGGAGGTGTTAGCACACCCGGTCGATATATGGCGCACACAGATAGTGTGTGCAATGAGTACTAACCATATTAAATACAGTATTAATCCGCGTGTGAATGACATACTCGGAAAAAAAAAAGGCCATCCAGATATACACAGGGTACTTGTGCGATGGACTTGAATGAACTAACATACCTTTAGCACTTCGTGGTTGAGTGCTCAGGAGAGGACGGTTCACACAGAGTGGCACACACATCAAATAGACATAAAGAACTGCGCTCTGGGAGCCCCAGAAATGTCCACGTAACTCCTACAACGTTGCTTGCAAATAAGGTCATTCGATGTGCGTGCAATGCCATGACCAGAGGCAGCATTACAACATGCACAGCAATTAAATTTCAAAATTCCGGCACATGTACGCGCATCTAGTACANATTATATCTCGTACGCCGTATAATTTCATAGGTTATAAAGCACTACCTTGACCTTCACAGGCAGCAAAGGTTAACGACAAGCGTGAGGATGTATNGAAGTATACATAAAAAAAAATTTGATAANGACGAGAATCATTCAGGAATGACGCCATGCGGTGCAATTCAACAACCAAGATGTAGCCAAGCAACAAGAAGAACATCCTCGTGCCTCGGAATAGTCCCCGATGAGCCATATGCAGGGTGCTCTCCAACGTCGCGTGCGGGATCTCAGTGAGACAACTCAGGCAACTGGTGGATAAAATAACATGTTTTAGGTCGGCAGGATCACAGAAGAGGAGCGCTAGGACGATTGGTCGGGTCTACTTTTGCCCTGTGATTTGGCTACGAGGGGGGGGGGGGGGGGGGGGAAGTTGAAAAAAAAGGTTTTTTGGGAAAAAGGAAAAAGGGAACCCCC
>KB297741.1:301720-343413 GCA_000328365.1 Capitella teleta
TTGAATTATTTCAAACTTTCTATAGAACAATAATTGCCATGAAGTTATGAACTGACTTGCGCCTCACGAAGTTACTAAGTTTGTACATTTCCAAATCATGTTTATTGAAAGTGTACACTGTAGCACAAAGTGCACGTTACTGTCGTTCCGTCTTGGGCTTATAATCTGCGACTCGTGAAGTTGGGGAAAAACACTTGAAATAGCTTGCGCTGATAAGGAATTCACCTCTGTGAAATTGACAGGCAAGCGAGCCGTCTGCATGTGCTCATTGAAACTCATTCTGAACGTTTTGATAAAAGAAATGTACAAGAAGCAAGCAGTAGGTCAAGGTCGTTTGTCTTTAACTGCTGCAGGCAGAGCGTGGCTTTCGCGCTCACAGCGTGTGGCTGGCGCTGGGGCATTACGCTGCAGGTGCATGCTCCCGTGTTTGGGCATAAATATCCGTGTCCGTATCCGTATCCGTCGGATATTAGTAACACGGATATCCGTTATCCGTGTATCCGTGTTAAAGCAATATCCGCCCAGCCCTACTATTCACTTAGATAAAGTTATCATCTGAATGAACGTACGTATTTTCTATCGGTCGAGCGCATTATGGATAATGGATCAAAAGGAAGAAGTTAAGACTTGATAATGCACAAAGTTTCTACACCCACAAAGCATAGGGGAGCTTAGGGGGCTCTAGCACGTGCAGAAGGAGACAAGAGAACAGGCACTCACTCGGGTCTTGAGGGTTTGATTGGTTCCACTGCTGCCCAAAACTGCTGCCACCCCATCCCTGGGGGGCATTGAATTGCTGCTGTGGGGGTCCCCCTTGGCCACTGCAAACAAAACACAAAGGTCAGATAAAGGGTCAGAGAGATGTAATCATGCAATTATGTTTATAATAAAACTAATAATGAATGACGATGTAATTAAATGTAAGGAGATCTACTATCAAACTCTGTCCATAGGAGAGAACAGTGTTAGCGAATTCTCCTCTATACTCTTGCAAACGTCGACGCTCAGTGCCAACGGAAAATGACACTCAGTTCTAATTGTATGCGTTAAATTAGACAGATAGTCAAGTCAAACAGGTCAAAGCTAATGATTACGTAATGAAATTTAATGCTGATCTCATGTAATGTAACAGATGTATTGTCATTGAATGTGACTATGATGTATTTAAATGTAAGTAATGTATCACTCTGTTCATGGGAGAGTTTTGGCAAATGATCTCAATGTGTGCTGTACCATCTTCTTTCGGTCGAATACATTATCAATAATGAAACAACGGGGAGAAGGTGCTGAATTACTGTGGCACAAGAATCTACACCCACACAGCATTAAAAGGTGTGTGGGCTCTAGCGAGTGCTCTTTTGTCAACGTTAGCTCAGCTCAGTTAATTTTGACAGAAATCTCAAGAGGTAAAATATTAAATAGAAATATAAGACTAGTTCATTCAACATTGTGAAACAGAACACTGGTCCAAGATAATGACTGAAACTATGATTCAATTAAAAGTAATTGTGATGTAATTAAATGTAAGGAGATCTACTATCAAACTCTGTCCATGGGAGAGAACAGTGTTAGCGAATTCTCCTCTATACTCTTGCAAACGTCGACGCTCAGTGCCAACAGAAAATGACACTCAGTTCTAATTGTATGCGCAGGATCAAAGACCAAAGGTATGCTCACCCCTGCGGACCACCAAACTGCTGGTTCTGCATGGGTTGGTTTCCATAGCCACCGAAGCCACCAAAGCCGCCTTGCTCTCCCCCATAGCCGCCCTGAGGACCGGCACCTCCTGAGGTGGGTGAGATCGAGGCCTTGTCAGAGATCAGACGGATTGCACTCTGGATCTGATCGGCATTGCCCTGGATCTTGAACACGCGGTCCCGTGAATTGGACTGTGATTGGTGTCGGTCCAACTCAACATGAGCACCTGACTGGCGGTTAATCTCACGAATGGTCTCTCCTCCTGCATGGATATCAAACAATAAGAAAACATGCAAACTAACAACAGACGACACACCTTTTCCAATGACCAGGCCACACTTCTCAGCAGGAACAGCAAACATGGTTTCATCCTGCCCACTGCCACCACCTCCATAGCTGCCTCCTCCTCCACCTCCATTCCCATAATCGCGGCCATTTCCTCCACTTCCTCCATTGAAGTCCATTCCACCTCCTCTTCCTCCTCCTCCTCGGCCCCTGCCTCGGTCGTTCATGGCTGTGTCAATGAGCTCCCGGATCATGCATGAAGCATTCTGCACTTTGTCTTGGGGTCCGTTGATCGTGCACATGCGGTTGGGGCCCTGGCCGTCATCTGTCTTGAACTGAACCTTAGCGCCCGTCTCAGCCTGAATCTTCTTGATCATCTCTCCTCCACGGCCAATAACAACGCCGACCATTGAGCGGGGAACGGGGATCTCCATGGCGTTCCTTCCGCCTCCACCATAATCTCCTCCGTATCCACCACCTCCACCTCCTCCGCCTCCCTGCAAATTTTTTTTACATATTCATGAAACACATAGCTCTGAACAAAGAAAACATGTTTGTTGTATAAATGAAGGCCTTTCAGAAGTGCTGTGTTTGGAATCATTAATTGTTAAACCTCATAACTCTAGCCAAATATATCATCATAAAAGCCATAAGTAAGTTGAGTTGAAGTAACAAGAAAACACAGTCTCACCATGTCTTTCTCAGCAATCAGATCCATGACAAGCTCCTTGGCTTTTTGACATGCCTGGATGGACCCAGTGATTCTGAGGGGCTTGTCCTGGTTGGACGGAAGATTCGAGTCCTGGATCATCACCATCTTGACTCCTGCTTGCTCTTGCAGGTGCTTGATGGTCTCGCCTCCCTTGCCAATCACCAACCCAACTTTGTTTCCGGGGATGAACACCTCCAGCATTGTTTGATCACCACCAAAGTTATCAGGGAGTCCTTGTCCCTTTTGAATTATGCGCTCAATGGTCTTCTTGGCCTCAGCAATGGCTTGAGGCGTTCCCATCAGCTGGCAGGGGCGATCAGGCATGCCAGCACTGTCAGGCGCAAACTGTACCTTGCAACCAGTTTCGGATTGGATGTTGGCAATTTGTTCGCCTCCTTTTCCGATTACTGTAATAATAAAGACATCATTCAACGCAGACAAGAAATGCGATCAAACTCACTCAGACCAACCATTCTGTCTGGAACGGAGTAGTCTTCAGATGTCATCATGCCACCACCCAGTCCTGCGTGGGGCCCACCTCCCATGCCACCCATTCCAGGGTCTCCCATTGACATTCCCATGCCTGCGTCCATGTTTCCCGAAGATGAGGAAGACTGGCGTCCTAGTTTAGCGTTGATTTGCGATGCGGCTGCAGCTGCGGCTTGAGCGGCTTGAGAGGCCCTCTGTTGATCAGCAATAGCACGGAGCTGATTGCCGATAGCTTCTCCACTGGCTAGTTTCTTGTTATCTGGAGCAGCTTGTTCTTCAGGGAAGGAGTCGTCAAATGCTCTTTTCAGCGGGTTAGCGGATTCTTCAGTAGGCTGGTTAATTTTAGCGGCAATCTGCAAAAAATTAAAGGTAACAGATATACAGGAAACGTCTTTAATCAATAATACACGCATATTAATAAGCCACCTGGAATGAGATGAATAGTTTTCGTGGCTTACCCTTTCTTTTTGAATCAGAACAATGACGAGAAGTGAAAGATTCACTTCACGTCATTGTTCTGATTTACATATAACAACTTCTAAAGCTGCCCAAGGACTATCAGCATTATTTTGAAATGATCTCCGATGTGCTTATCATTGCCTCGAGATAATCCTCAGGCGGCGTACGATTGCCACGACACTTAAAAATTTCCGCCTATCCGGGTGACGCGCACAGCGAATCGCCGGCCGGCAGCTCAAAATCGGATAAGTAAAACCACAATTACTATACTAAAATTACGCAATAACACACACATTCCGGTGAGAAATAAGCAATGATGCACTCGAAATGGATTAAATCGATCAAGTTATCAGCTAAACAGAGCCGTCATCACGCACAGCGGTGTTTCTTTACAAGGAAATGCTTCGACCGCATGCGTCATGGCCGCCATTTTGTCCTCATCAAAATTCGACCTACTTTGAAGATGCGAAGAAAATCGCCAAAAATTTGACATTTTGAGCTCACGAAATGTATATAAAAAATGACAAATTGGTCCTGACCTGTCTTGCCCTTGCAAGAGCATCAGCAAAGGCGGATTGAGGCTCAGAAGATCCTGGTTGCGAAGGGGGTGCAACAGCAGAGTAGTTCATTGTCCCGCAACGAGCATGGCGCTGGTGTTCGGAAAGACCGAAAAAGCGCGCTTGTGATTGGTCAATAAATTCAAGTACCGATTTACAAATAATAAATAAATGGTACACCAACTGATGCTAAATTAGCAAAGAATGACGGGAAAGGGTAAAATGGAAGAAGAGCGATGGCTCCCAGGAAATCGATGACAACGCAGCGGAGGAAAAAGACCAAGTGAACCGTGGGGACAGGACCGCGTGCGCGTTGGTTTGTGCGATTAACAACATTTGAATTGACAAAACGAAAATTTTGAGCATCATTCACTCAAATCGCCTCGAGACAATACTTACGGAAGTAATTATGTAATATATATATAGTGTTTTAGTCAGCTGAATTTAGCGACACAAACTTTTCACGATCATGACAAACTATGAATCATTGTTTTCAAATTTCGCCTCAGTTTATTACAACGAAGACGTAAACAAATTGCCAAATGTGCCACAAGTAACTTTAGAAACTCCTGACACAACAATAGACCTCGGAGCAGGTTGTAATTAACCAAAATCGGCTGGCTGCAATAAAAATGACCAGCTAGCTGCTTAAGCCACTCCACCAATCAGAGATATCGGCTCAGCATTGAAATCGACGGCTAGCAGCGGCTTGAAGTGGCTTGGCAATTGTTGCTATGTCATCCTACATGTATAATGATGCCATTAATTAACACAAACTTGAATCAAGGGACGATCCATGCATTCAATATCCATCGTCTATAACTGATATCAAAACTCCGATAACGCCCATTTTTCATATCTCAACTAATACCAAGACAATCACAAACGGAAAAAAAACAGCCAATATCCATTATTTGTTTCTCAATGTGTCCAACCGATATTAAAATATGGATTTCAGGCGAGATATTCCTTTTTTTGTTTTTTTTTTCATTTCCTGATGTCCTTATCACCGAGCTAGCATTAAAAAAAGTGGAGAAAAAAACTCGTAAACCATGTGAATTTGTCATGCTGAGAATTGAAAAGTCGTCGTTATCGCTTTCTCGATTCTCATTTTGTAAAACGGATGTTGAAAAACGAATGGACGTTTTGTCCCGCTCAATATTTTGATTGGCATGTGTGTCACGAATATTCATGTTCTGCTTCCTCATGAATATTAAGTTAAATTCAGCAAATGGGAGGCCTGTGCTGCTGCATACATTATGAAACTTGCATTGCCACGCCCAATGAAATGACCCTTCTTAAACTACTAATTATCATATGACTTACACAATACGGAGAAGTTTGCATGAAGTTAATATAATTCACTACTCTTAGTGGTGCCCGTCTTGCATAATCTTGCGTTATTATAAGTCAGATATCTTGGTTGTTATGCAATTGTTGCATTGAAATTAGTAGAGTTAAATATATTGCTAGCATATACATAAACAAAATTCAGGTCACTGTACCAAAAATTGATCGTTATGATTTCAAACGATAATATTATGTGTTATGAACAATGAAATGTGATGCACAGAAAAATCATTAGGATGATCCTAATGATTTTTCTATGATGCAAGGTCGTGACTTATGATGATCTTGTTCATAGGAGATAATTATAACTGAAAGACGATCAAATGCTCGCAGAACAGAGTGTGCGCGCATGCACAGTAAATAACATTAGTGATCATAATTTATTCATTTATAAAGTGCAAAATATACAATTATATGATAAAGGTTTTTTTGCGTTTAAGATAAAAGAAGATTACATCCATTAATAAATAACATCCATTAATAAATAACAATGATTATTGGACTTGGTAAATCTCTCATCCATATAGCAATACAAAACAAAACTCAGTGTCACGGAAGACGGTGCTTAATTGGTAATTAATCCATACACCTCATTGAAATTAATTGGCGATGACAAAAGTTGCCATGCCACAACCTTAAACAAATGCCCAATGACTTCATCTGTTCAATTAATTGTAATGTGCAAACTGCTCAATGTCGATCAAAGTTTGTCAGAGGCTTTTCTCCAACGAACCGAATTAAAAAGTCATTTATGAGCGATTGATTAAACGCACTCCTTATATAGTTATAGTGGCCTCTTATGTATTTCATGCGGTTTACTGGGTCATTTTATGGCAAATATTCCCCGAAATACATGTATCGCATTAGCAACGTTAAGGGGCACTAAATAGATCAGTCGGTTAGACAGCTGACTGCAATCCTATGCCGACCTCGGGGGTCGAGGTCCAGGGTTCGAGACCCGATCCGGCCACGGCGTTATGATTGTGAATTGTAATTGTAATTCATTATAATTATAATTCTTTGGTGACTCTGCAGTGCTGTCCAATTGCGCAACAAGGCCGGGTGCTGTGTACTACTGTCTATGGTGGTTTGCAGGATTGACCAGTTCTCAAAAATAAATTGATCAAAGTCAATCATTTATAATTCGTCCGAGGTCAGAGAGTCTAATTTTGCAAACTGTGAATGTGAATTATGACCCCGGATGTGTAGAACGGTACGATCAATGATGTCAGGACTTCGTGTTGTTTAGTTCGGAAGATTAATTGTTGTAACCACCACCATGCCTTGATCCACATCCAAAGAAAAAAAAAACAGGTTCCACGATAATTTGTTTATACACGGAAATTCATACTGATAGTAAGTGCTACTCTTGGTATTACATAATAATCATTATGTACAAAAAGCATAGGAAGTCTTTCGTGAACTATAGCACACTTATAATTTATATTGCGTAATACTCATTTTTCACTCATTTTTCAAACAAGCAAAATCAATACATGTAGACAAACAGTGTATGAATCAAGTGTTTCGAGAGGCTAATACAAATTATTTTTTGCCTCTGAATTCTGAAATGAGAGTTTGGCAGTGTTATAAGTTACAATAGTTAACGAACAATCAATCAAAAAGAGGTAGGCTCAATGCCAGGTACATACCAGTAATATATATGTAGCTAGTAACAAGTGATCTACTAGTACTCATGAAGTAATAATTTACATTAAACAGGACCTCTGTTCATATCAGAACCTTTTTAAATCAGTTCTGTGGGTTTTATAGGGTGATATGAAAGACACGAACCCAATGCTTGTGGGTATTAGACTGCCTTTAATAAAGCAAAAGCAGTCCTTGCCATTTGAAAATAGCACGGGAGCAGTTTGTCCCTCCCGCAAACTGATGTCGGGATGCTATGGAGAGTGATTTTGAAGACAAGCTAAAAAATAATTGTTCAGACACAGCAAACTAGTTATTGAGAGATAATGGTGTTGATCACTCATGCCAAACATATTTGTGAGTTTTTTACAACTTGATAAATAATAAAAAAAATTCATAGTTGATACAAAAATCTTTATTCATGCAACACAACACTGAGAGAACTTAGAAGGGAACTTACTTATAATAATATGCACTAAAACAGGCTAAAATCACTCAATATCTTCATCTCCAAGTCCATCCCAATTTTCAAAAATTTCACACTCTTCCTTACCCCCAAAAAATACCTCATCATCATCATCATCATCATCATCATCATCACCATCATCATCATCATCATCATCATCAATAATACTCTCATTGCTAGTGGCTACATGAATTAATAACTTGCTTGCCAAAGGAAAGCTGGGACTCATTCATATCATCATCTAACTTCATTTTATGCCTCCTTGACAAATATTGCTCAACTGCATTGTTGATGATGTCATCAACTTCTCTTGGCGTCCATACATGTTGATTTGCTTGTATGAGGAAAAGATTCTCCATAGTACCAGCCTTCATGGACATTCACCTATCATTAAGCATTACATTCAGAATGCTGAAGCCCTTCTCTACCACACTATTGCTTGGGCCCATGGACAACACAAGAGATGCCAGTTTACAAATTGTAATATTTAGGTCCGGTTCGCCATTGTAATATTTACTCGATTCGTCAAGATAATATTTATGTCTCCTTTCTGGGGTCTGTACTGACCGGTACACTTCTAAATATTGTCCGAATCTAATTAAATTCGCAAATTTTATTTTTACCTTTGAATCAAAAGATTTCTCTAAAACAAAGAACACTGAAGAAGAAATAACTTTATACCTTCTAAGGTTTTATTTACTGGGTTTCAAACCTTAGCTATTTAATTTATACAATTACCAAATGGGCGCAGGCATTTAACATAAATTTAACTAACCTAGCACAATAATTAACACTACCTAGAAGTTGGGAATTGAAGAAATATGAAACATTGAATAATACTGAATTTAGAGTGCACCCGATAGCCCCGGTCAACACGATACCTCTCTCCCACTCTCGATGCCTTGTTGCTGCCTCGTCCTTTTTCCTTCCGCATCGTTCCCTGAGTGGATGTCCTGTCCTTTTCGTCTTGGACCTCCCGAGAGATAACTGTCCGTCCTGGCCTTCTGGGTGACTTCCTGTCCGTTGGTCTTGGACTTCTTGAGCGCAAAATGCCAAACTTGCAAACTCCCACTCCTTCCCTCTCTCCCACTCTTGATGCCTTGTTGCTGCCTCGTCCTTTTTCCTTCCGCATCGTTCCCTGAGTGGATGTCCTGTCCTTTTCGTCTTGGACCTCCCGAGAGATAACTGTCCGTCCTGGCCTTCTGGGTGACTTCCTGTTCGTTGGTCTTGGACTTCTTGAGCGCAAAATGCCAAACTTGCAAACTCCCACTCCTTCCCTCTCTCCCGGGTTTAAGTCTCCCTTCGCGCGTGTTTGCCGTCACGTAGGCCGTTTTTCCACTTGAAAATCCCGCGCGTGTCTGACATTAATCTCGAGTGGAAGAGAGCGGTCTTTCGGTGCATTTATATTTGAATCCCCAACTCTAACGGTCAAAACTATCTATTCACTATCCTATAATATGAATTTGAATGCATGCATAATAATGATTATGATACCTGAAAATATATAGAAATGTTATACATGGTTATACACGCTTATCACTCGTCGTGGGGTCCTCATCCTTTACAAAATGTTGGGGTATTGCTTTGATCTATGAGTAAGGATGCTACCCCACAGCTGACAGCATTTGCAATTCTTGCAGAAATAATTTGCTGTACTCTTAAGCTTTGCCCACTCATTTTTCAGAGGCCCAACGGAGAACCCTGCCCTGTGAAGTGGTACTTTGAAACTCTCATAGAGCAGATTCATCATCCTAACTTCCTCATCAGTATCACACCAGTTGGCAAGGTCCAGCCAAGTCATTGCTCTAAAGACCTCCTCCATAGTTTCATCCAATTTGAATCTAGTTTGAATGCATTTTCTCACTGACTCAATCATTGGAGGCATCATTGAAATGACTTTGTTAGCTGCACCCTCTACATATTTCATGGAATTCATAAATATTTCCAAGGTGCAGCTTGCTTGATTCTCCATTTTTTTCCTTTTATCACCAGCAACTGCCAATTTACATTTCAGCATTTCATTTTCAACTGTGATGTGACAATTCTCTAAAAATTGAGAGCATGTTTTGGGAAGAATTGAATCAATAGAATTTAAAGTAGATTCAATAAGACAAGGCAAATCAAAAAAGTGAAGGCCACCTTACTCAAAAGCAAGTGACAGGCATGCAATTTGATCAAGAAGGGCACAAGAGGCAAGAAATTTGAAATTCATCAGTTTTCTTAGTATGCCTTGGAGTTTAGCCTGCTTAACTTTGAAGTCACCATTCTCAATGCCTTTCTCCAGGCACTCCTTTAGCACTGGCCAATTGTTGAGGAGATTTGTCAATCCTTTTCTCACATGATTGATGAAGCAAGTGCCATGAACTTTGGGGAATGCATAAACTGTTGCATTCAGTACCTTGGCCAGTTCCTTAAATTGTCGCTTCAACTTTCCACTTCTTTTGAATTGATAGTATAAAATAATCATCAAGTCCTTCATGTCTTTGAAGCTCTTCTCCTTCAGCAGACAGTCCTTCAAGGCTAACTCAAGACGATGGGAAATACAATGGACTGTAACCAGCCAGTCTCTGTCTCTTTGGAGCTGTGTGAGCAGGCCATTCTTGCAGCCCGTGTTTACACCGGCTCCATCCGATGTTGCAGATATCAGCTGGTGCTGGTATACACCTTCGGTAACTTGCAGCTGCTTGATGAAGAAGTCATCAATGGCCTTCTTAAGATTGTCTGAGGTCACATTTCCATATTGATCAAAGTCGATCAACCCTACCACAAAAAATTTGGGTAGGCCGTCATCGATCAGCCTAACCATCACCATCTCCTTCTCTGCGCCAGTTTTCTTTGGTTGGGAGCCATCAGTCAGAATTGAAAAGAAGCAGCTGCCCAGCTTCTTTGTCAATTTATTGTGAATTGATTGGGCTAATTCATTAATAAACTTCCTGGCAGCTTTGCTGTTATCACAGCCACTGACCGATTTGGTCCCAGTCATCCTTAAGCATTTGACCATGGTTTCAAATTGGGTCAACGACAAACCTCCCGTTGCACACATATATGCTGCCTGAATCAATTTCTTGTATGAATCCTGTGACACTGATTTGAGCTTTGTGTCTATCTTTGGTTGTTTTGAAAGCGGTGGGGCATCTGCTGCAAAGCCTTCCTGTTGGTGTGAAGACGATTCTTCAACAAGCCTCTCCATTTCCAAAGCAATATCATGGAAAAGGCATTTCAAATGCCTCTTCACGTTGCTGTGAGTCACGCTGGTAGTGCCATTTGTGTACTGATCCAGCCCAGCAGTCAGCTGACCTTTCACACAGTAGTCACTCCGGATCCTATTCTTATGTTTAGCACACAGCTTACAGTGGACCTGCATGAGCAATAAAATTAATTTATAATTATTGATTAAAAGGGACAAGTTGAGCTCATTAACACATTTACAAATGTGTAAATGATTAAATGGTCCGCTTGTGGATCAAAGAGAAGCCACGTGCCTGCAGTGCAACACAATACGTTTTCTTGCAATACCAAGTTAAAGAATTTGACGACAATGCCGTTGATAACGCATTTCCTACAAAGTCATGTACCCCAAACAGCACGACTGCACAGGGCATACGAGAATAATGCACCATCGTGTGAATTATTTATCTTACTTTGATCTTGCTTAAACTATATAGAGCATAGCCTTTATTCAATGATTTATCTTTTTTTTACATCAACACACTTGTTGAATTTCATGCTTCTATCACTTGTACATTTTCTGCGCTCAAACAAAAAAAAAGAAAAGAAAAAGGCAAAATGCTTCCAAAAAACGTGGCAGTCGATAAATCATAATACGGTGAATATGAATTGAATACAGCCGTTCCACCACTCCCAATCTGTGTAGTTCATCTCTATTTTTTTGCTTCGCTGCCTCCGACTCCTCCAATCTTTTGAAATATAGCATTAATGCACGCACGTGCTGCCTCGCTTCCTCGCCAAGACTTCCATCACGGGCTCAGATCCACTCGCTTCTCCACTCGATTGATCTCCACTCACAACTTCGTCATCTCGTTTGTTCCGCTCCTGAACATCGCTTAACCCAGCGACCTATTAAATTACAGACTTAACAGAATTTTTGCCTACGATTGATTCGCTTTGTTTAGTTAACTTGTTAAGCGTTAAACGAACGGAGAGGCGCCATTTGTTGTTACACTGACCCTACTTCAAAGAAATTGCCGACAATTGATGTGTCTTGGCTGATGTTTGTTTTCGACACGCCATTTGGGAGGCGGATTACATGTGTTATTTACAATGGTAAAATGAAGATTCGTTCCCTAGAATCGTGGTCGGAGTTGGATTAACGAAAAGGACGGATTACATGACACAATTAACATTACAAATGATTCGTCCCTGAGATTTTAGGGCGGATTACGACAAGGGCGGATTACATGACGGCGGATTAACGGGGTCTGACTGTATGAGGATGGAGTGCCTCATCTGACGTTTGCCTTCTATACTTCTTAATGGAAGTCATTCTTCCATAGGCGCAATGCTAACCCCAATATTTGGAATACATCATTTCTTTATGCTTGCATCAAGGCATGGTGTTATTGGCACGAAATGCTATCAATTGGTGCTATGAGTGAATAGAACATCACTCAAAATTCAGTTCCTTATCCCTTTAACACTCTTACCTGTTTTTGAGACATAAATCATAACATCATAATGTGAAGCATTTGGAGCAAAAAGTCTACGTGTATATGAAAGAACTTTAAGTCAAGACATACTTCATGTGACACTTTTCTGCCACTTTACCAATATGCTTGACTGTGTGCCGGGGTTTCAAGGGCCATGCTCGATCTAACTGTACTTACTAGGTCTATGACCATTGTACAGACTTATTATGGAATATTGTTTTCTTCAAGGAAACTTATGATTTCAATCAGCCCTAACTTCCTTAATTGAGAATGGATTTGTATGGAATTTGTTTTAAATGATACCAAAACCATTTCTCTCCATTATAGTTTCCCAAAAAAGGATCATGGTTTGAATTATCTTTTTGTATGAGGATGTACAATCAACCCTCAATATAACGACAGCATTCGTCACAGCCAATTTTGTTTTGTTATGCACAGCCGTCAGCTCCCCAAAGCATGTCTCTCAGGGGTAAAAAAAATTACTCAAAATGTGAACGTTATGAATGTGAAACATTATGGTTGCAGGACGTTATGAAAGCACAAACACATTTTATTTTCTAATGATCCCTTTATTTTGAAATGTATTTATTTCTGATCTCTTCATTTAGAATTTTTCACTTTGAACCTTTACATTGAGAAAAATAGTCTGAAAAGGCTTCTCCATTAGTCTTTTTGTATAATCAATTTCTCTTACCAACTCACGTACAGGAGGCACAAGAGCTTCAGAATACTTTGCCTCAAGTTGTGTGCACCCTCAACAGTATCTAAATAAAGTTTGCAGCGCATTTATTGCTTCATTGTCGGAAGAAAGAGGGGTTGGCAACACATTGTCTAAGTCATCATTTGCTGCTTTGTTTGGCGATGTAGTTGATCGCTTTTTTATCTTGAGGGGTGAACTGTGCACGTTAGCGCTTATCTGACGCCAGTGATGAGGGGGGAGTAAAGGCAACACGCTCTATGGTGACAGGAGATGAGTCAGATGACCATTCAGAGAATGACATGAATCTGATGAAAATTGTCTCTGGCCCACGGCCTTTTATCCCCTGATTTCCTGCCTCAACTCTATAAGTCGGTAGTCTCCATCATAACTTTTCTTTGATCTCATGCACTCTGTGTCACAGCGTGTGTCATCTAACCTCGCATCAAATGCCTGCCTGTTTTCAAAGCAGCACCTTTTTATTTGACTGTCTAACATGCACCGCCAATTAAATATTCAATCGTGCGAGTTTTCAATTCACTCAATGCTGATTAGAGACCACGTCTTTAACAGTTTAACACATGCGTGTCATGCAGCACTCGCAACGATTGGCTGAGAGGATAGCTTTGCTCTCAGAGCAAGTTTACTGGTCTTCAGCGCTACTGAAAAGAAGCATTGCAGACACCAATGAAAACTCACCCCTATTTTGGTACATCCATTTCACTCAATTTCATATGACGTCATTCGAATTTTCCAAGATGGCTCACAAGGCAAAGAGAGTGAAAATGAATTCACAGTATTTGCTGAGTACGACTAGTTGACTAAATGTTACTATAAATAGCAACCAATGAGATACGGTCAATGTTCTATGTTCGGCTCTACCTAAGAAAACTCTTTCATATTTTGGTACATCCATTTCACTCGATTTCACATGACGTCATTGTTCATGATGACATTCATGGTCACATGACATTCGGTCAATCTTCTGTGACGCCGGAGACCAGTAAATTCAATGGGCGGAGGAGTTATGAATTGCATTGTGAGACTTTAACATAAGGTGAATGGCTTGAGTGATCTAAGCCATTTGTTTATTTATACAGGTTAAATATGCACGGATTTTTTTCTCAAATACACATGCACATCATGCAGCTCTTGCGACGACTAGCTGAGAGCTCAAATCAAGGAACTTCAAGTGAAATAATTCATGCAATCAGTTAACGCGGCAGAAATTGTTCAACAGAGTTGCAGTCAAAGTTAACATCTTAGGGTTAGGGTTAAAAGTCAACTAGCTCTGCACTTGTTTTGAACTTGGAGTTTTATTTGGAATTTGCTGTGTCACTTGAGTTCAAGTAGTCACTAACTTTGTTTCAATAACATTCCACAATGGAGATTGTAAATGATTTTCAAAAAAAGACACAACACTAAAATTACTGGCATTCAAGTTTGCCAACAGCCCCGCATACCAGGCGTGATAACTAGTAATTAACATGTCGCGCAGGCCGCCGATGGCTGTAAATCAAACTGAAGTATAAGTCAGCAGTGTGGATATAGAAAAGCAATTTTAGGCATAAAACATAGTATTGTCACAGGGAGGCCCTTCGGTGTTAGAAACCAAGGGTTCTGTTAAAATGAGTTGCTTAACATGGATAAGGATTTGTCACATGCTATCTGCTGCCGTTAACCATGGCAGTCGTTTTTGTGATTGAGGGTATATCGATGTTCAATTGTAATAGCAAAATAATATGGAGAATGAGAGTAATTTGCAATTTTCATAGTACATGGCGTTAATTCACATTCCCAACCACTGATCAATCAGAGAACAATTAAAACAAGACAGTCAATTCAGAATTTCATAACCCTTGCTTTTGGCATTTTGGCAGCAATTTTGATTTCCATGAAAGTTGTTCAGAGCCAAAATTTTTCAAAGCATCCCATTAGTAATGGAGTGCACAGTTTTGATAGGGCTAGTATCTTACTCTTCCACCAGACAATGATGCACCTCATCCAGGTTTGTTGGCTGCACCTCCCTATTGATCTCAAAGAGATTCATATCTGGACTGCAAGCTGGTCAGATGAGACGATTCACATCTTCAAAAAAAAATGGAGTGTTGTCATTTTGAAGCAGAAAAGAATATCACAAGATGTCTCCAAGCATTTTTTCTTCCAGGATACCCCTGTGGGAGACGGTCACTCAGTACATGCACTTGCCATGAAGAGAGCAGCAATAAGCTGTTTGTTGGAAAACTAAGTTCACTCTAAGTTCAGCGATGGAGACTGGAAATGCACACTGAAAATCGGTAACAATGCAGTTACACGTATCATTGTTACAGGATCAAAGTGCAATGGTTTTTTTTTCCATTGCATAAGCACTAAAGTGTCTGCAGTGATCTGCTGCAACCAAATGGTTGCATTCTTAATTCGTTCTTTGGTCATAAGATGCGCGCTTTACGCACGTGCACACTCGACAAAGAACACAAGGGGATTGTCAGCCTTTTGGAGTTCATCATCGTCGATGGAGACGTACCAGCAGTCAAAGGACAAGTTTCCTCTGTCACACTTGGCATTGTTCACTGTGTACATGTGTTAAATGATGGAATTACCGTAATCATGAGCATCTTCTCAATGAATACAGTGACATCTTCACTGGGTTAGAAGCCTCTGACAGGCCTTACAACATTGAAGTCGACTCCTCATTGACACCAATCATACAACCGCAATACAACGTTCCGTATTCACGAATGAAACCTTTTCAAATGGTGCTTCAGTCACTCCAAGAGAAAGGGGTTATCGCTGATGTCGACTGCCCAACCAGTTGGGTGCATAATCTGGTCATAACAGAGAAGATTGGAAATCTATGTTTGTGCATTGATCCTGAATTACTCAACAGAGCAATCAAAAGTGAGAAATTCCAAATTTCTACCACAGAGGATGTCCAGACCAAATTTGCTGGTGCCAAAGTGTTTTCTGTCGTTGACATGCGAGACAGCTATTAGCACGTCATTTTGTCTGAAGAGTCCTCATATTTGTGCACATTTCACACTTTTTGGAGGAGGAATCAAATTTTACGTGTGCCCTTTGGAATCAGCTCTGCAAGTGAGGTCATGCAGAAGCGCACTGAGGAAGCATTATCGGATATTCCTTGCGTACACATCATTGCTGATGAAGTTATCATAGCAGCCCCTTAAAAGGAAGGACACAATCAAGTGATGACAAGACTCTTGGGGAGAGCAAGGCAACAAAATGTGAAATTCAACACTGGAAAACTGCAGTACAAAGTCACATCAGTGAACTACATGGGCAATGTAGTGACAGACAGAGGATTGACCCCATGTCCAAGCAAAGTCAGGTCGATCACGTACATGTCAAAATCCAAGGACAAGAAAGCTGTGCAATGCTTTCTTGATATGATATGGTTCCTGGCACAATTCGTCCCGAGCCTGTCTCACATGACAGCACCATTAAGGAATCTCCTCAAAGAGATGCCACCTGGGAGTGGAGTCCAAAGTGTGACTTAGTATTTTGAAGAAAGTCATCAGTTGACTAGTGCTTCTGCAGTACTTCGACGTCTCCAAACCAACCACCATTGAGACAGACGTCTCTCTATATGGTCTGGGTTCATGCTTGCTCCAAGATGGGCAGCTGGTTGGATACGCTCCAAGATCCCTGACTAGTGTTGAGGAAAACTACTCTCAGATTGAGAAAGAAATGCTCGCAATCTTGTTTGTATGCAAATATTTCCAACAGTACATCTATGGCACAGCTGCAGATATAAAGTGCGAGCAATTTAGAGCGCAGGACAGCAAAAAACCTCATAAATCCTTTGAAGTCAATATTCTCAAAGCATGGAATGCCAGAAGTACTTGTTTGACAACATGCCATTTTTGAGTCATGAATTTGGAGAGTTCACCCAAGAATTGAGCATCACTCAAGTCATTTCAAGCCCAACATACCCCAAGTCCAACGGCCAAGTGAGGAGAGCTATACAGACTCTGAAGAAGTTGTTGATGAAAGCAAGAGACAACAAGAATGATCAGTACCTAGGAGATGATGTATGGGTTCAGTGGGGGAAAACGTGGAGGCCTGCTCAGGTGATTCATCGTGATGCCACCCCCTGTCTTACTGGGTTGATCTCAATGGAACAGAGTTGAGAAGGAACCAAATTCACCTCAGACTGATGCACCATGAACACATCAACATCCCTTCACCAGCCAATGCAACTCTCGATCAGGAACACTGGCAGCAGACTGAGACTTAGTGTAGATACATCACTCAAGAAGGGAGATATTGCAGACTCATACATATTCACAAGCCTGTAAAGTAGCATCATGCATATTCATTAGGTCATGTGAATAAAATAATTCTGTAGCTGTAACTCATGTCAAATACTCCTTCTGTATTCTCCCCTACTCCCTTTTTGTGTGCTCTGAAAACTGAGAAATATCATGCAAACATCACGCCAATTTAGTCGCGCGCTTCTCTTTGACTTGCTTGATTTGTTTACATATATTTCAGTTGTTTTTGGTGTCAGCTTATCTGAATTGTCTTTTGAAAATTCCAATACTAGTATTGTTTATGATTTTATGAGTACAACTGAATATGAAATTAATACGGCCACAATGCACTCGACTGCTTTTCTTTCAACTGATTACTTCCAATTCCCAAATTGTATTTCAAGCCAACTTCCCAGAAAGCATGCTCCATCTTGATAATAATTATGGCGCACAAAGCATTTCATCGCAACGCGAATCACGCAAGGCATGTGCCCTACATAAATTATGCAAATGAGGCAAATGGCTGAGTGCCTTAGCATTTGTAAACATCTTGAAATGTGGCATAAATTTGCCGAGTTTAGTAGGCAATAGTGAACGGAATCTAATTTGAATAGTGTGGCCTTTCTAAAATAGATTATTTTTATACAGGATTTTCATCGTGTCTGCCAAAGCCCACGGGTTTTGACGCCACAAAAACTTCCAGTTTTTAATATACAAGAATCATCAGCGGAGATCTGAGATCGCCGCAGATGAATAGGTTAGTGTCCTGGAAACCCAGATTTCTTTGGTCCTCTGAAATCAATCTTAAAGGGTACTCAATGTTGTTATCCAAAGTATAAGATATTGTTCTCTGGTTACTTTGTTTGCTTTACATTGGGTCTAAAGATTCAATTATCGCTCACCAGTCACCATCTACACCTTAAAATTGGCCCAAAGTTTTCGAAATTTGGCACAAAGTTTTAGATAGCACTCATTGGTTATTTTCTGCATATCAATTGGGGACTAGATTTTCCTGTTTCTTATTAGTTTATACTGTTCATGTGAAGAAAGGGAAGTGGTGGCAGAAAAGGTTAGAGTGCTTGCCTGGAAAGGGCTTGGTGCTGGCCACTGGAGGTTCGAAGCCAGCCACCAACCTTGTGTCTTTGGGTAAGGCACTTAACTCCTGCTTACCTCCTCGGACAACATAAGCCTTAGTTGCTTCAGGATTCCAAGGTTAGATAAGACCACATAAAAATTTAAAAAAATTAACCGTATGATTCATCATTTGGAAATAAATTGATGTATCGTATCAAATGATCGAACAAATTTTTTTGATACGTGACCACAATGATCATTCATAGAATTCTGTTTTTACTGCAATAAGTTGTTTCGTTTCATAAAATGCAATTGAATGTTATCCGAGATCTATCGTGACTCGACGTTGGGAGGGAAATCTATTTTTAGTAACCTAGGGTTGTTCTTGCCTACGTCATGTTGTGGGAATCCCCCTGGTGAAATTGGAGTGGGCAGTGCGAAGATTTCCATCGACAATTTTGAAGAGTGGCGAATTCTATAAATTATTGTACGACATATTATCAGATGGAACTGGTGTTGGTCACCAGAGTGCATGAATTAAGTATACCTATTGATAGCTGACATACTACAGCGAGCCCAATGGGTCTCGCCCGAGAATCTGTGCTAACCTATTGAATGTCTTCGAAGCATGTCACTCAATACGTAGCCCCTATAATATATCCTACGACAAGCGTTAATTTATTTTATTAAAAAAAAAAAAAAAAAATAAAGTAATCATGTATTGATAATAATGACTAGCCCTAAAGGGCTATAGGCTATAGGCTATATAGTATCATAACTTGGCTGATCCCAATCGCCCGTGAATCAGCCCTACCGTGTCAGGCCCAAAATGAGTCCACACTAATTAAACTTTTAAGCTTCCAGGTTACCTTACAATTCTCATGCAAATCATCTGCCTAATGTAATAACAGTGCATGTCCATGCTGTAGCCGGCAATTATGCTAAGGCAAGTGCTTGGCGTTGGGGCCGGCACAATGCCAAGCCTGGCGCTGGGTATCGGGACTGGGCCTGATGCAGAGCGCCACGATTGGTATCAGGCCCAGCCGATTTGGCGGTGGGAAACGAAGGACGAGGGCGTGCCCCCACAGAATTGAACAGCTTATCTTGGAAGAGTTCATTCTTTAATATGGATTTGCATTTTCAATCGTCAAACTCACACAAACCCTCCCTGTTGCCTAATTATTGCATAATGATAATAATTGATTATATAAAGAGCGCATAGCTCAATTGAGCCCTGAAGGCCACGATGGCGATTATCTGGAGACATGACACAGCCATTAAAATATAATGATTATTCGTGATGGTGATAATTCCTTATTTTCACAATAACCATTTAATTATTTTTAATAATTAATTTAATAAATTGTTTCATCTGGACAGTAGGACGAGCATATATAGAACGTATCCCACTTATTTTCCCAGCTTCGAATGCGTAGGTTTCAGTAGGACACACTTATAACTTGTCCTACCCATTCCCAGATTCAAATGAGTAGGTCAACATCTAAGCGCATCCTACTCTACTCCTTATTCCCTGGGGTACAGGGGGTATACCCCAGCCCGCTTGGATCCGCAGCATATAGCAGCAGGAGTGATCTCCAGGTGGGGTCCAATGTTGTACTCTTCTTCGGCAGCAATCGGGGTGTTGCAAATCAAGCAAACTGGGTGCCATTTCCCTCAATAAAGAAATATTATATCACTTTGATTCAAATGTGAGCTCGCGCATTCAGCAGCGATATGCGCGTTAATAATAATTATATCAGTCTGCAGTGAATGCCTGAAACCGTGAGCCAATAAGCATCATACAGTAAGACCAATAACTAAATCGCCAAAACTTTTTAATTTCAATGGAGTATTATCTCGATTGAATCTGACCCGCACTTCAGTTTGAAAAGCAATTAAATTTTGAGGAAATTTTTTTTTTTATTTTCACTTGTAGAGTTACCCGCGGGCCAGGTTTACTGTGTTGCCTCAGTTACAATCACAGTGCATTAAGGCCGACAGCTCTAGTAGTTTGGATGAGTATTTATGCTTCAATGCTTGGGATTATATTTACACCGAACGTCGTCATCAGTGATACCGGTAACAGGAAAGCATTGGAGATGTCGCAGGCCTCTCTGAGGGGCCGTGCGGGCCTCACCTGGCCAGCAGGTCGGAGTTTGGGGACCCCTGTTTTAAAGAGCTGTAAATAACTGAAGTTTCTCTGCGAGATCAATTAACGCCGTTTTCACTGACCAGCGTTGTAAATAAAAAAGAGCAGCCAAATCCATTGAAATCACTGCGTGTGTGTGCCGTAATTTGTATTTGAAATAATGCACGTCACTGTTGTCACATCAACATCTCTATGGAATTCTTAAAGGGAGGGAGAACTGGTTAAAAATGGACTTTGAGTCGTTATTTGATGCACCAAAAATGATTACTATGCCTGGCCCACACAAGGAATATCATCCCTAACGATTTCGCGGGAGATATATTGCTAACTAGGCGTGACGTCAGGAGCTGTGATGAAACACCGAGTTCCCCATCTTTTACAATAGGCCTCGTCATATCAGCGTGTCCTGTGACTAAACCCCTGGATATTTTTTCATTTTCTTTTCGGAAATAGATAGAATAATCATTTTGCCACCAGTCAGGCGCGAAACAATTTTTTTTTCGCTATTTTTCTTATTTTAACAAGCGATTTTCTAGGACACCTACCATGTTTCTCATCCTGAAACAGTAAAAAGGTCAGCCAGAGTGCACCACGCATGCGCTTTCGTTTCGTAAACAACAGAGATGTCCTTTTATGGCGAAGATGATCTGAAATCGATAGCTTCACGAGGGGAAGGGGGCCAATCACGGCAGGCCTTCAACTGACGTTTGCCTCCTATACTTCGTAATGGAAGCCATTCTCCCATAGGCCCAATGCTAACCCCGATATTCGGAATGGATTATTTCCTTACGCTTGCATCCAGGCATGGTGTTTTTGGCACGGAATGCTATCAATTGGTGCTATGAGTCAATAGAACATCACTTAAAATTCAGTTCCCCATCCCTTTAAGTAATTGGACATGTAATTTCTGGAGCAAGAATTATATTCATGTGAAAATTCTAGCTGTTATTGTTATAATTTGCTCTGTTATGATTGCCTATTATACCTGAGGGAGCGTAATGCAAGCGCTAGTAAGTCTAGTTCGAAGGACACCCTGGACAGAGTCCGTTGTTAACAGTTTACGAAATGAATTTTGCGAAATGAATTAGATATGAAGGACTGTGAAATTTTGCTTAAATTACCTGTTAAGTGTTTTACAGTTGTACCTGATAATGGCGGCCTCACGATGATCAAGAAAAAAAGTATCAAAGGTGGTATATGACCACTTAATAGTTGTGTAATGGGTTAAAAAATAGCAACCAACTTTGGTTCCAGTCGCCATTTATTCGCATTTCTTTAACAGACCTCACCCATAACCATAACGTCTGCCTGAGATGAAGTGAATGTCGGGAACATCTTGAATGTTGGCAGCATCATGCTGAAAGCAGGAGACGTTTTGGAGGAAAGTCAGAACAAGCGATGGAAGGTCGTTAAGTGGAGGGGCAGTGGAACCTGCTGCGATGTCTACGAGGTCAGTCTCCTGGGAGCAGAGCACAACAAGGCTGCTGTCAAGGTCTACAAACAGGGGCTGAATTTTGAGTCCGCTCACGACCGGGAAGCCATGTCGCTGAAGCTGGTGCGCCAGTGTCACGGCACGTGCCCACAACTAGGTCTGTTCTGGGCGCTTGCGGTGTCTTTTTTTACTGTATTTCCTTTGTAGTTCAGCACTACACCCAGATTGAACACATGGGTCGCAAGTGCCTCCTCCAGCAGTTACTTGATTCCAATGTTCGTCAGATAATGCAGCTGTCACCATCTGGTGCTATGTCTTTGTTTGTGTTGCGTAGACTGCTAGCTGATATCATGAGGTTGGTTTGTGTTGAATGAAGCATGTGATCATTGTGGTTTGCGTAGGGGGCTGTACGTACTTCATGCCACTGGCTTTGTGCACGCTGACCTGAAGCCAGATAATCTTCTGTGGAGTGCTCAAGATGGTTGCCTCAAGGTTATCGACTTCAGTCTCAGTTTCCACTGCGAAGACAAGGTCAGTGTCCTCTCTCATCCTCTTAACACTCTAGATGCTTTTTTTTCTCAAGGTTGTTGGCCTCATTCAGAGCCAGGGTTACCGTGCGCCCGAAGTCACCACGTGGAATGCCAATCGACAGAAGCAAGTTCAGATGTTGAAGCAAGGCAAGAGCGCCTCCGGATCGATGAGAGATCTTTTCTCTGCAACCACTGACGAAGTGAAGCCGTGCTCCGCATGTGACATGTGGAGCGTTGGATGCATTCTGGTTGAGATGTTCTCCAGCTCAAAATTATTCACTCAAAATCGTCTCAAAGAAATATTTCCCAGCCATGTACGTGCACCTCTCAAGTTCATCTTCAGTATTTTTATTCTCTCTTTGAAAAATTGCAGAATGCCAACGAAGGCTTTGCTAACCTGTCAACTAGAGTCGTTCTCAAGCTCGTCTCTGAAGCTTTTCAAGCAAGAGAAGTGAACTGTGAATCTGCTGAGATGGTGCAGCATCTCAAAGATCTTGCCATCAAGTGCGGCGTTTTATTCACTATCACTAATCACCTCACGCGCTGTTCCTTCCAGACTGCTCAATCCCAATCCTGGACTGAGGCTAAGTGCATGTGAGGCTCTTCTGCATCCTGCGCTGGCAACCCCTTTCCCTGGTAACCAAGGCGATGACCACTGTCCCACTCACTGGCCATTGTTTTTGCAGGTCCTGATTATGCTGATCTTCTTGTTCTTCCAAGTCCGATCCTGAGGATGATGAATCTGACGGAAAATCTCACAAATGAGGACGCTGTGAAAGGTATGGAAGAATGCATTTTTTATCAATCAAATCAGTCACTAATGTTATCTGACAGAGGCCGAGGAGGACGTTCATCAGATGTGCTCTCAGTTTGGCAGCGTTCTTCAGTGCTTTGCATGTAGGTCAGGTCAAGGTCAGGGAAAGGTAAGAGGTCATGACCTCACTAATACAGCTTTTAACTCCTGTCTATATTCCAGATATTTGTCCATTTTTCATACGCACATCAAGCGGTCACAGCATTCCACAGTCTGAGTTCCGTCACGTACAATGGTCATTCGGTCATCCTGACCTACTTCCCTCTCGACTCATGGCATCAACGTCAGCTTTTTTAAAACGATGTCCTCAGAGGGTTTTCATCGCATGTTGCTTCGTCTTCAGCACCCACACAATGGTTGTGATTTACATGAGTTTTGTTGATTGTTTTCAAGTTAGAAGACCTCGTTGGGAGGCATGGTTTGAACCTTACCCGACATCACAAATTTACTTTTGACATGGAACTATGCTGCATGTCAAGTTAATCTGTGTAAATGTGTTTTCTTGTGAGTTCTGTGTTAAGCGAACGTCAGGTTTGGATCTGCTGAAATTCCTCGCTTCATTCATGCGAGCTGAGTGCATTTACCTCATTCCTTCGGGTCCTCTTCACTTTTGTCTTCCTAATCCTCGGGTAAAATCCTCAAACGAGAGCTCAAATCAACCATTTTGTATATTTTGTATCATTTACTCTGATTTTATAGAACATATTTTTATATATCTTCTCAATTGATCAGGGTTTTGAAACTAATGGCTGAGTCTATATTTGATTATCATGTTATTTAGTATATTAGTCTCAAGTGGATTCACTGAACTGAATCTTTTGTTTTCTTCTCCCCAATTAATTTCATTCCACTATACAAATCTTCAAACAAATACTGAGTTATTCTGCTGCAGATCATTCCTTGATTGAATAAATTTCCAATTTTAATAATTTCTCTGGTAATTTCATCTTTGCTTTCTTGTCCAGGGTTCAGCTATGGTGTAAACAGTTTGTTTTCTTGTTTTTTTCGCTGAGCACATCTTATAGCGTTTTACTGTTGTTTCGCCATAGAAGTCATGGCATTATGTTAAACAATACTGACCGTTACATAATCGGAAAACATAGAAGCCGCAAAAATACCCTGAATTGTGAAAATACTGCTACAAAAGAGACCGTAGCTTATAATTATTGTATGGAATTGATGTAAAGATATTTACACCATTATGCCGTTATTTCAGGCTTTATCAATGGAACAGCAATACGTGTATTTTGCCGCTTGAAAATTTCGGGATTTTAAGTGAAGCAAATTTTTCAGAGCATGAAAAGTTCGCGATTGATGAGTCGAGGGTGAGTCATTCAAAATTGCTATTATTTCACGATTCCTGAATCGAGAATGTGCGTTATGATTCTACGCCGGTCTGTGAGACATAAGTGTTGACAGATCCTGAACATAAACGAGGACGGCGCCTGGTAGCCCTCAACGCATGCACAGGGGTCAAGCCACACATACACTCGCTTTAGCAATAATTGGCGTAAAATGCTGCACTCATCAATAATAGAAATCGAATAGAAATAAACACAGAGTAAGCGGAGGATGAACATGGTGATTCAAAAAGTATATTTACAACATTTCGTCAATGCTTATTCGTTAAAATTAGTCCGAATATCTGATGACATCTAACTGCAGATTAACAAGTTAAGAAGTAAACATGTGGCCAAATGCTCGATAATACAGCTACCATTAAAATCCCCAGTCTCCTCTCTAAGTACATGTAGCATAAAATCACGCTGCTGTTCGATTAGGCTCAGCAATCGGTTTCTTAAGAGAGGCGGCAGGTTCTCTCTATCAAGATCGTGCTTGACACGCATGATCGCTAACGAGTCACTCCCTGCAGACCTGCTGCCAAGGATGATTCTTGAATCGAGAAAGGTGCGTTATGATTCTACGATTCATGAATTTATGAAAGTACGTTGATTTTCATGTTCCTCTTAAAATTTTAAGTACTTTAGTATAATAATATTAGTCATCGACTGAACATAATTCCTCATTCAATTCAATCAGAATCAATTAATTAAACAGTATATGAAATAATACTTCAGACAGGGATTCACAAATGGTTTATTGAGAAAATGAACAGATTTCCAGGAAACACAAAATCGTGGATTAAGCAACCAATTGTGATTTAATTAAATGTATTACATGTATACGGGCATATCTTATTGACTAGAAAACATAACACAATTGTCAAAACGCAACATGATCTGAATAATATGCACAGTTCTAAGTCAACTGCTATTGTCTATTGCACATGAGCAGGAAACACATTTCGAGATGCTACACCAATGTGCTGGTTTTGCTCTGCATGGAGAACTTGTCCTCCAGCGACTGACACAGCGTGGCCAGAAGACCGTTCACCAAATCGTAATTGAGCATCTTGTAACTGTAAAGCAGTTTGCGAAAACCATCGCTCTGGTTGAGGAGATGAGTGAGATTCTGCAGAAAGAATCCTTCGCTGTATGCGAGTAATTCATTCGCATGATACACCTACAAATACATATACATATAACACGTGTTTATATACAGGATGATCGATACAAACCTTGCTGTGCTTGTAAACAGCGGAGCTGTTGTCCAAATTGAGGTGTTTTGATAGTAAAATCTCAGAGTGGCGTTTCAAGGAATCCAACTTGTAAGTGTGCGACGCTTTCAAAAGCTGAGAATAAGACAAAGAAAGTTACAACTGGAATTTGCGGATGTGCTCCCGCGTCGCTTACGTCTAAGAGCTCCTTGGTGTCCACTCCTTGTGTGTCGACCGTTCCGTGATACAAGAACATCATCATCATCTGAACAATCAAACATTTGAATCGTGTAACAATTCTACATCGCACAAACCTCGAAAGTTTTGAATTTGATGTCATGGATCTCCACTTTGGTGACAGACGCCGGGTCACTGTTCTTGGTGTGTTTCCTGGCTTCCTCCAACAGTGACCTCATGTGGCTGGATGCGTTGACCAGAAGGATCTTATGCCCGTGAAAAACCTTTCCTTCGACAACGAATTGAATGTCCGACATTTCCGGGTTGTTCACGTAGAACGGGTCAATGCGAGCGATTGTTTTGCCGCGTAACGTCGGAATGGGAGGCACTGGTTGGTTGCCATAGAGACTGGAAAGGATGTTCGCCAGCTGTTGGCTGGTGACTTCGTTCTGGTGTAAGGAAGGGGATGATCAAACAGAACATCAAACAAGTCATCACAAACCTTGCTATTTCTGAAGATGTGGAACATCAGCGGTAAGCACTCGTTGATGAACTCGATGTTGATCTCGTCGTGCCTCCCCGTCGCCAGGTAATCCTTCAGCAAACACTGAATAATGGTCTTCCTCTGCAGCAGATGCGCTGCCCACAAGCACTGGCTCCAAATGTGTAGCGACCAATTCACTCCAATGCTCCTCAGCTCCAGGGCGATGTCCAAATGACCGCCTTCCGCTGCGTGGTACATCGCTTCCTGTGCTCATCAAAACACTCTGGTTATGACCTCACCGAAACCTCATGATATTAAAACAAACCTGCAGAACTTTGTACTGAGTCTTAGAGAAGCTGTGTCCGGGAAGCGACGTGCATGACGCCGATGAAGAGGAGGATGACGTCGATGAAATCGTACTCGATTCTCTGCCGTGGTGGCGGAAGCTTTCGTTGCGTTTGTTGATGCTCTGCAGAGTGGCTTCGTCGATGGTCATGTAGAGATTCTCTTCTTCTGAGTTGTGGCGATGTTTGTCGCCAGGAGATGAGAACGACACGTGATTGTAGTAATTGTGAGAGGACGGTCGAAGAGGAGAACATCCATCCTGTGGGTTCCTCCTCTGACTCGCGCAATCATAATCATCCGAAATGCAATCTTGGCCTTCTGCCAACATCTCCTCCAGTGACAGAGCTTCATCGACCTTGCTGGTTGGATTCGCGAGCAGCTTCTTGAAGATTGTCCTATGGAAATAATACATCAACACCCGTTCAACAGATCAGCGAGTGAATTCACACCTGTGGCCGTGCATGGCTGCGAGAGTGAAAGCATTGTGTCCAGATTGTGAGCTAGATAAGACGCTCGTGGTGGAAGTCAGATAGGGATCAGCTCCGTAATTGAGCAGCGCCATGACCACATCGTAATGTCCTGGAAGAATACAAAAATTGAAGCAAACAAAGTGGATTTTAAATCGTGGGCATACCGGCAGAGGATGCGATTTGCAATGGCGTCTCACACAACGGATCGTCATCAGATCCAGCCCCCTCAACACTGGCACCATACTCAATCAGCAACTATGAAATATGTGCACGTATGGAGAGATGAAGATGCGGCTATTTAACTTTGCTTACCTGGATTATACTGACGTGAGAGAGAAGCGAGGCGAATGATAGTGCAGTCCAGTGCTTCGTATCGGGAATCAAACCTGGGAATTTGTGGCCATCAGAGGGCACCTGGAAGGAACACAGAATGATGAGGGTCATCCTGGAAGTTACGTAGACAAGACTTACCGCCATGTTGACCGATGCTCCAGCGTCGAGGAGCATTTGGACCATGGCTTCATCTCCGTGCAGACATGCGCACATCAACGGCGTGAGGCCCTGGTCGTTGAAGGTGTCAACGCCTCCTGGACCGAGGAGGCTGAGTGCGTAGGCGAGGAGGTCGGAGCGGCCGATGCACAGCATAGAGAATGCCATGTCCTGCTGGATCTGCAGCTGACACTGAACAGACGTCTGTTGGGTGGATCTCCAGCATTGTACACTAGGCCTGTAAAGATGGTTATACAGACGCCTATGACTGATTAAAAGAGACTCACTTGAACATTCGCTGAGGGCAATCAGAAGAAGGAAGCAATACCCTGGCAGCCTGAGTGACGTCATCGCCATCCACAACCAGCGCACACCGGTGTTCCGTGTGGGCCAGGGTTGTCCTCACCCACTCGATGAGCGGCGGTTGGAGGGAGTAAGGTCTGAAAGAGAGACCGCGATCAAGACACTGCTCCGTTGCCTTCAATGATGCCCACCTCTCCCGACACAGCTTCATGTCTCCTTGGTGCAATTTTGGCTGCAGAGAGCTGGGCGCCATTTGCGAGCATTTCATGTAATGGAAGAGAGCGTGGAGGGCGTCTGCTCCCCAGGTCAACGCTGGTCGAAGGGTGGAGGACGGAGCCAGGACGTTCTGCCAGTGGTGCATCACCTGACTGACCAAGTTACCTGTGATATTACATAACATTGAAATCCCTAGACACTCTTCATATCGCCAGTCTTACCAAGTTCTGGAACACTGCCGACACACGTCGCCAGGAGAGTTGTCTCGATGCCCTCAAAGTAAGCGGCGCTGCGGGAGGATCCCTTCCCCTCCAAAGATCCTTCAGGCGAAGATCCATACGACGAAATCGACAAAGACCCCGCGGACGAAAATCCCGATGATGATGACATAGTTCCGGGTGACCCATCGTCAGCTCCAGTGAACGGAACTTCTTTGGTGTTGGACAGCGCCAAGGAGCCTGCGGAGCACATGTTAAATGTAACTGAGGCATGCGACATATGCTGTGATAAAAGAGGAGCACGCTGGCAAAGGGAAGCCCTTCTGTTGTCTACATGGGAATTGCACGCTGTCAAACACTGTTCGCTTGCCATTGATCATGACACCCGCCCTGGGTGGAGGTTTTGGGCGGATCGCTACATTCGCTCAAACTGACGATGATCGAGGAGAACATGCTGCATGCAAAAGCCGGCAATACACGCTGCTGCGTGGCTGCGTCATGCAATGTCTTTGTGGAGAGAGGGCAGAAGCGGTAATTCGCTCCATTTTCGGCCTTTTGTGAACGGCATCAGTGGCGGCCATAGAGAACATGAAGCCAATCAGCGAGGCTTCATATCGCTATACGTAACGCCCGCCTGACACCTGCGGCGTCGCTAATGACATCGTATGCAGAAAGATAGCCCGTTAGCCTCTTTGGCTGCACGAGATGATGGCAGTGCATGGCCAGGCATGCAAGGAGGCAGTCATGCCAGATGGCGTTGTCGTTGATTACTCTTGCGAACTACTTCATCGGCTGTTGTTACGTGCTTGCAGCAATGCAGCTTAGACCCATACATCACTTGATTAAGCACGCTGCAGTGGTCGCGAGGGAAGACATTGTGCCAGGGGAAGCATTGTTAGGCGGGGGAAGGGACAATGGCGCACTGAAACCTCAACGGGCCTCGGAAGGCTTCCCGTCCGACACCATCTACGCTACATTTGTCGACTGGCGACGCCGTGTCTGGGAAAGGCGTCGACCCGAGCATTGAATTCGAGTTAGCTGGACAGTGAATGACCACCCTTTGACCACCCTTCCCGGGGGCAAAGTGTCATGAGGGCGACCGGTCTTTAGTTTAAGCCTCGCTTGGTGCTTTTGACGACGGCTATTTTGAGGTGAAAGTTATGGCGATCGGTTGAACGAGGAGGTGCTCGTGTAGATAATTGGGCCAAAATTGGTCAAAAGGATTTTACGATGAAAGTTCTTCTTCACTTAGCACGGCATTTCTCCTTTTAAAGGGATTTCTTTTCATTCCTTTCTGGCCAATTTTAACCCATTACCAATTTACTCAGTTCGAAAAAAGCCCCGATCATGCAAGAAGCAAGATCAATGAATTACCTGTGGAGATTCTTCCGCAAACGAGGTGCTCACAGGGCTGGAGTAACCCCCAAAGGTCAGGGTTCAAGGACACTCCGCCCTCCAGGGCTTCCAGGCTGAAGACCGACGACCCTGAGAACAAGAAAATAAAATGTACAATTTCATACATATTTCAGCACTTTGAAAAATAGCTCACGGCAATCGTGTAGTATAAAGCATGAGACCCAAGCTGTCATCTTATTTCAACCCTAATGGCATTCTAAAAGCGGTCATTTAAGTGGTATTAACGGAATTTACATCAATGGCTGAACTCCTTAATCTCCAGCATTTAACAACTGCTGCTCGAGAGCCCTACGTATGGGGCACAATTGGGGTGCAATGAAGATGCCAGCGATTTCTTCGAATGGATCCTTGGCGTGTCACTACGTCGGTGGCGCTAGAGACCCACCGCGCACCATTGTAAGAGAACAATGCGAAATACAGCCACATTCATGTGGTGACACCAAGCGTCTATTGAGGGCCATATGAAAGGTTATGTGTGGGTGAATAGCCAGCGGGTTGTTACATTGAGCACCGTTCATTAGGATAGGGGTGCGAAGTAAACGGTGAGCAGTTTATTGCCCTCGTTAAAAGAACAAGCTTTGTTGAGGAAATGTCGGACGTATTGATTTAAATCACTCACCTAATTGCAAGTGACCTAAGCATCTCAACACGATCTCCTCTAAGAGGTTTTCGACGCAGGCGGCAAGAAAGATGGCGGCTGGCTCCTGGACGCGACAGGATATCTTGGCGTCCAGGAGCCAGCGATGGAAGCGTCCGACCGAGAACTTTAGACCACAGTGTTGACTCTTGGAAGCTTTGGTGTATTGACCACTTTTCATGTTGTACAATGCGACGGCCTTCATACACGCTTGCACACAGCTGTCATACAGGGGCCGGGATAGAACGACCTTCATGGCACTTTGAAGGTCATGCCGAGTACAGCGGCGGAACATGGCAGCAAAACGCTGAGCTTCCCGAGCGATGCGAACGAGCGGTCTGTGTAACATGACAGACAGACGCTGCATCATTTCCACCGTGATGTGTCCACTGTAACTCTTGGCTCTGCCCTCGCGCAAAATGTTCAGCACTTCCTGTTCGCCCCAAGGCACGTAATCCAGATTGGTCAGTTTTGGGTACTGGTCAAGGAAGCTGGCATACGCGTCGCTGGGGTCCCGACGCCTTGGCTGGTGCTTGGCGGCAGCGTCTCCCCAGCTAAGACGCCGTTTTGTTTTCGAGTGGAAAGTGAGTGGCGTGCGGCTCAGACTGCTGATCTCTGAGTAGATGTGGTCGTCGTAGGGATTCTGCACTTGGTCGTCAGCGACACACGTGGTCGTTGAACTGCTGTTTTCCGAGGGAGAGTCTGAACTGCTTCGTGATGACTTGGACCTAGTGGATCCGCCCTGGGCGTCGCTGAGGAGGCTGACGGTCGAGCGATGCTTCATCTGGGTTTTCCCGCCCAGGATTAGCTCCGATGACGCTCGGATTAAATCCGCTTTCAGTAGGTCCACCTCCTGATCCTGATTGCATATTCCGGAGCTGGATCTCTTCATGTTCTCTGGCTTCTTGGGATACTCCAGACTGTCGAAATGAATCCCGCTGTCTGTGCTCTGGTGGCCGGATTCCGGCTTCATGTTCATCGACTGCATTTGCCTCTGAATTCGACTAAAGTCAGCCATTGCGTCTTGATCACATCGTCAGCGCCTGAAGGAGGAAGGAAGAAAATTGGCACCGATCCAAATATCAAACACGATTTCAGAAGAACATAAGAATAATAATAATAAGATAAACGCCCAGCAAGTGTCTCTCGATTCTATGATTGACAGTTCTATACATTGCGGGGGGGGGGGGGGGGGATTAATCGGCATCGGAATGTCACCCACAAGCGCGCTTGCCACTTATAAAAATATACCACGCGAGCCGCATAAAAATTAAACACCTGAAAATTTTTTTACAAAATGCAAGTCGAACTTTCTTTAGAAAACTCTGCTTAGAGATTGAGGCAATTATTTTTCCCCATTTGTGCATCACTTTGCTTATACGCTCTGCTGCGTGTGGTGAGCCCCGTGGGTCTCTTACTCCTCATCACATCTGCTTAATCAAGTTATAGGCACAGACACGTAAAGGAGAAGTGGAGATGGGAGGAGGAGGAGGAGGAGGAGAAAAAAGGTGTGGAGCAGTCGCCCCAGGGAAAATGCACGTGTTGTAGATCGATCGTGATTCAGCCTTCGAGTCTTTTTCTGTGGCATCTTAATCACTATGATGGAGGAGGTGCTAATTGTGTGTATACCGACGAAGTCAACGAGCTCTGTTCTCAAAAGGATCTGATCACATCGAAGATTAGGTTTGGGTGTAATTCTTCCGTTTTCTTACCAAACCGGTTACATATAGAGTTGAGAAGGCGGCTGCATATTATGTGATTTAACCCTGAACAATCACATATGTTTACTTGATTCTCAGAATACTTCAATCGCCCAACTGAAAAAGCTTCACAAACGATGTTGATATTCGTCGTTGTTGGGGTCCGCTTCTTTGCAGACTGCCATCATAACCCAACACTCGACTGGATTGAGATTACTCAATTGTCATGACTGTAACAAAACTTTAATTCAAGTAGCAATGGAACACCCCACCCCCTCCCTGGGCCATGCCTCGTCGCACCCCAAAAGCGTAAAGTCTAAGTGACCCTTTGATAGGATCCGGCGTTTCTTCAACAACGTTAATTCCAGACTCAATTTAAAGCAGAATGGCTTTGTATTCATTTTCCTCTCAAAATGGTTGAAATAAACGACCACAGAATAGAATTTGGCTAAGTTCGCGTGACACGGGGAACGTGTAAAAAAAGAAATCATCGATTGTGCCCAAATCAAGGTTTTGTTTGAGACACTTTTCAACCTGATAAACTTACAAAGAAACAGCTGAGGAAAAAAAGAAAAGAAATCAAAACAAGAGATCTCAACCAGAGATATCGTCTTGAATGCAACATTAAAATTAGGATATTTAATCCCCCCTCCTCCCTCCCTCCCAGAAGCAGCTAAAACCAAAAATCATTGACCAACTTATAGAAGCCGTTCGCGATATATATCGACAGTGATGATTACAAACCAATATTTGTCGAGCATCAATCAAGATGTATTGAAAGCGAATTCGCTTTAGTCTGCCAATATATTTAGATGAATGACAACCTGTCAATCTTCATTCAATCTCTTTTCCATTAAAACCCATCGTTAATCACACGAAAAAGCAATCAATGGCCTCGTTTATGCCCCGTCATAACAATTTCCCCGATTACGTGTGCCCTTCCAATATAGATTACACGACGTCGGGATCACCATAGCAACCGATTTGGTTGCCCATCCTCACCTGTACAATTCCTAGAAAACACAGCAACACTTTTCCGGGAAAAACAACACAAGAGGTGAAAGAGATCCAGGTATGTGTATCCAGTTATGAGGACCAACAAGAATCACGAAATCCGATTAGTATTCCTGATGAATTCGTTCATCCGACGTAACGTCCTTCCTTCGCGGGGCCTGAGGACCATCTGTCTGTTCGCCCGTGCGCCGCTCGCTCTTACCTGCTTGGCTGAGCACCCACAACCAATCAGCGAGCGCCATTAAAGGCAGCCCTTCAGCTCCCGTTGAGAAAATATTCAAAAGTCACCTGCCTCTGAGGAATAACATTCGCTTTTAAGACAGCGTAGTACTAAAAGCAAAGCCTCGATCTTCAGCACCGTCAAGCGGTTCCTTAATAGAAGAGTGCCTCTGTTAACCTCGTTGACGGAGGAGGATCTGTTAGACCAACGGCAAATGGATTTCGCCAGAGTGGGCTGCTAAATCGACTGCCTTTGAAAGTTGCATACAGAACGTAATGAATTATGCAAGAGCGTTAAGCGGACTTTTCCTTTGTTGCATTGTGGTACGCAAGATTAATTAGCACATTAAACTAACAACGTCGGCACACCTGAAGAGCACCGCTGTCTTTGATGGCCCGCTTCATCACAGATTAACCAAAATGCGATGAATTCATTATAAATTCTCCCTGCCCTCAGGCGATTGAACATCGGTCTTAAATGATTGGCTTCCAGGATATCTTAATTAAACAGATGTGGGCCCCTACAAATCGGCATCTCCTCGGGGGAAGGTAAAGCGAGATAGAATTTCAATTTTATTCACTTTGCGGTTTTAATTGTTTCTTCAGACTTCAAAAGCAGAATCTTCTTTGATCAAATCAAGCGGGTTGTTTATCACCGCAAGGAGTGAAAGCTAATTGACTGGAAGCACAATTCATTCAATGAAAAGTTGACGGTGAATCGTATTATTGTAAAAATAAAGGTTCATATACTGGCAGGGTCATTAGCCCCGTGTGGTTCAACCCTTTTTTATTTTTATTGGAGAACATATTTCCAGTCATTTGAAGTTCATTTTAACCACACACCCGATTTAGCTGATTTCTTCATTTTTCCTTTAACAAAAGTTTAACTTATTCTTTTAGCTCTACATCACAATGTTGTATAGTATAGTCTAGTATGTATTACTATTAATAATGTCTAAGAGTTAAGATATATACCACATCAAAGCCCAGTGTCATGCATTGCCCTATATACAGGTATAGTGTACTCGCAATGCTGAACACCCTGGCATAGTGACATATATATACACACTGCTTTTCAGCCAGAATGCAAACAAATCTCTTGCTTTAAAATTACATACATCGACATGTACAGTGTCAACCTCAGTCTAATCAACACGACAATAATCCCCGGGCAAAACCTTTTTAATTCGTTTCACAAATGAATCGCATTGAAACAAAATCGAAGGGATACAATCTGTTTTGACTGAAGTCTGACGAGGCGAAAAAACATTTTAGCGTCACTCGATGATTACAAATTGACAGACGACTCAATGACGTTTTCTCAATTAGTCTACGAACAATGAAGCGACGCTAATTGACCTAAATACTCTTAATGTGATACACTCGCAATCTGAGCGTCATTGGCGTCTCGCCTTTTGTCGACAACCCAGCGCTGGTCACTGGAGTCGATAATTGGTATCGTCAGCGTGTCATATTATAATTACCTGTGCCATGCACTTATCATAAAAGGTCAGCGGGTCAAACGAAACACGAGGATTTCGGATAGTTCGTGACGTCATTCTGAGGTGTTCCTATGGCGACACTGTGCAGTCTCATTACGGTGATTAACTGTAGTAGAATAACATCAAAGACTCAAGCCCATACGGTGGGATCTATACTTCATTAGAAACCGCCTTCAAAGTCCTTATTAATTAAGCATTGGATGGCTTAATTCGCTGATTCTTTAGTTACTTCGTTGATTACATAGGTCGTGATTCTGGCTGCATATAGGTCTGTCTGTGTGTGGCATTGCAGCATATACTATACAAGCGAAATTACTTTTTATTCTTCCTGTGAATTCACGACTCGATAAAGAGCTCCTTTCATACGGTAGCTGGTAGATTGACACAGCAGAAATTTGGTTTTAACTAAGTATAATGTACGCTTCGGGTCTTGCAGGCGATGTTTTACACCATTTATTAACCTGTATTTATTTCTGAGTTAACGTTTCGTGACCGCCCGACAGATGAGCAGCCGATTGTGAGAGCCATGAAATCGAGACGACGGACACCTATAATCAGATAACGACTCCGCTTACAGAGTCATCTGGGGGATCCGAGGAGTGTGCCGGGAAGCCAGAATGGTGCTTGCCCTTTGACCCGCGACCTTTGATCTTTCTGATAATCAATCGATCGCAAGAGGACGCCACCTGAGTCGGAAATTGGAACACGCAACTCTTCACGTTGAAGTCGGTGGCTGATGGCGAGGGCAGAAAGGGGAAGGTGCGCATGTGGGATATCCTTTGAAGTCTGGAAGTCACCGCGCTAAATATGCCCAATTTCATAGATGAAAAAGCCTAATTTTAAGTTTTTAACAATGGCGATTAAAATTAATTAAGAACTTTTCAAATGTGCGTGAAGTATTGTTTAAACACACCTGGTGGATAATTGTGAGAAGAAGGCCAATTACGAATCTTCTCTTTCATCGCCGAAGATGTTTTTGCTCGTTTCAATTCCATAAAAAAAACAAACTGCGAGCCTCTGTCGCGGCACAAATAAAAGGTATATACCTGAAAGGTCTGCCCGCCTATGTGCTCCTATTTGGCCTGTTGGGCTATTTCCCCTTGCGTATGGGTATGTATGCGCGACCATGCATCAAGATCATGAGTAATTATTCAGCATGTATATCCTGCTCTTCCATGCCTTCCACGGCAGCTCTTTCTTTCTGTAAATATTAACGCAATTGGCGCAGATGCAGTGGTCTTTGTGCTAAGGTGATGACACAGGATGCATCAGTGGTGACGTCACACCTTTCCTAATGACGTAGTGCGTGCTGCATGGGGCAGTAGATCTCAAAAGAAAGGTCCCGTTATTTAATTGAATCGTCACTTTTTACCTGTCAGCACCTGAATTGCGATGAGCAGCTGCTCTGGTCAGTTGCTCCGGTCAGATGGTCAAGCGACGCACACAGAAGGCGCGTGTCTTAATGGACTGGTGTCAGTTAGCGCTGAAGGCAAACAGCCGACGGGCTTCGAACACGCGAGGAAAGAAAACATCATCATTGCTGTGTGTAACATCATTTAGACGTAACGAGGGTCCGGGTACTCAAGCACACGCATCCAGCTGGACTGAATGGCGAACTCTCTCCTGAATGTATCGTTTATTTTCTATTCATTAAACAAAAATCAATCGTTTGTTTTGTTTTGTTTTCTACCGAGAAAGAATGAGTTTCTTTGCAGTCCTCGTGTCAAATAGTTCCTTTAAAATGGACATTTATTCGAGATATGGTATCCTTGCGCAGGAAAGCACTGAAAGCCCTCGAGATATAGAGACACATAAGAAACAGAGACTACCACTATACCGTTGGTGTCTGCGGCGTTGAAGCGTTTATGAACTGCTATTAATCGATCGTTGACGGAAGGTTAATCCATTCATTTCATTGACGACTCCATGCTGAGCTAAACTCTCGCGCACACCAATCTCAAGAATAGCGAAATGGAAACAGCGCCGGCAAGAACAACCAAATATTGATTGTGCGCCCGGAACAAAAGGTAGATTATCCCATAACCGAAAGATTAACAAGGATAGGTAATGGGACATCGATGTCAGGTGTGGCTCTGTACAGGCGAATGGCTTCGTATTGCTGCAATGGGGAAATGCATGCGTTCAATCCGTTTATTTTGCTGCAGGATGCGTGCCACTATGCAACTGTTGGCCGCTTCGACCGAACTGGTCGTTCTGGCGTCGTCTGCTTGTTAAACAATGGGATGCATGCATGGCAATCCATCGTTCCTTTCTTACAATTATTTCTTCCTACTGATTTTTGCAGGTGCAGGGAAGTATTGCTTCCTTTTTCGTTTCAATTTGAAGGGGCATTTGCCCAATCTCAGAAACACCAAAACAGAAATTCTGGCCCAGTTCCAATTCCAATGTGTTAAAAATGGAGCGCATTGTGAAATGTCTCCATTATTACGATATGGTTTGATTAGGTTTGTGGAATGCAGCTGTTTACTAATATTACTGAGCCCCCGAAAATGATGGTGGTTTGGTGTGGGGTAAAGGTTCATTGATTGCTTTAGCGTATTTCATTTTAGACGTAACACTTAAGTGAATTGTTTCTCAATAATAGGTCAAGGGGTCGTGAGAACGAGGCTCAATCTAGAGGGTCGAGTGGAAATATTTGAAGCGTACTTGCTGAAATTGGAATTTCTGAATGAGACAAAACAGATCGGAGGGAGGCAGTGGGGATTAGAGCGTAAAACAGTTGTGCAACTACCTCCACATTGTGTGTGATATAACAGTGCATTAGTACACCAGAGTGAGCAACAGCTGCAGGTGGATTATTATGTTGATAATGTTCCCTTTGATGGTCAATGATTGGCTGGACACACGTGTAAACAATACTCTACAGCGATATCCCTCTTATGCAATAGCTAAATTGTGCCATTTGCGGTCCCTCTCAGAATAAACGCTTTTGTTTCCAAGAGGAGCAAATGCATGCGACTGCCCCATCCATCACGTTGCGTGCACGTCGATGCGATGTCTTTTTGTGTCAAGATTTCTTGAGCGAAAGTCGTTTGTCGATGCCTGGATTTGTCGCCAAAGATAGCAACAAATCGATCCCCAGATCTTCTTCAAAATCTCTCATGTCTCCCAATTAACCAGTTTACCATAGAATGTAAATAGCAATTGGGAAATTTGGTTAATTATACCCGTACAGGTATAGGGGATTCAGGTATTAACCCTAATGCGAAGAGCAGAGTCGCTCCTGGCATCTCAAGAGGTCGTCTCTTTTTTTGCTCTTCACCGATGGGATGACTCAGGTTACGTGTTTCCCCAAAGGTACCAAGAGATGAAGATGAAGGGGGAAATGGAAGATGTAAAGATATTGATTAAGCACAGCAAGGGGGCAACACACATCAGCACAGGTGAATGCGATCGATGAGCAGGTGATCTCACTGGTGCACAGAGATGACGTCACGTCCTTCCAGTTAGATTTCCTCACATATTATTTGATGAACTGAAAAGGACACTCACCCTGTAAATTGTCCACGGCGTAATTTAATAGAATCACAAATCGTTCATTGGCGTTGGAGGTGTCGTTATATCCAAGTGTTCGCGGAGTTAATCACTTAATATGATTTGCAGAATGTCGTTGATCTTTATTCAAAATTCCTCGGATCCGTTTTAGCCGGAAAGGTTTTAATCCTGATGAGATTTGGAAACATTCGAAACGAGTTCTCACAATTATCGTGCATGTGGAATTAGTGTAGAGACAGAGGTGGGCGGGGACCTCGTTATAATCTTCCAGAACAGAAGTTTCATGATTTGCCAACATTGATCAAGGGGTATGATTAAGGGGCATGATTCTACTTATACATAATATTTGCCTATATTTATTTACTGGGTAATCAAAGCAAAGGTGTTTCGTACTAATCTACCAGAGGGCGTTGCATAAATGTTGCTTACATCATAAGGATATAAGCGGAGAATATCGATGGATCTCGGAATCTCCGGGTCAACGAAACATAAAAGAATGGCGATCGTCGTAATGTTCACAATGTTCAAATAGAACACAAAAGATCCAATTATGGGATCCATCAATGCCCGGCAAGAATGAGCCGAGTTCCTTTGATCCATCCGGAGATAAATTGAGTGAATGGTGGTAGGAAAATGAGTTACACATAGCTACAAAGTAAACCCGATTGATAACCAATAACAAATTTCGTAAGCAGATAATATCACGAATGTGAGCTAAATCTTGAAAGCGGGCACAGGGGCGTAGCCAGCTCTGAACATGTACTGGGGTGCAGCCCCATGAGCGGGGGTGGGTTCGTAGTAGCATGTTCAATCTGAGGCTTCCTGATGTCTCTATATAATTCTCAAAGCAACCGTTAAATCCGTTTATGGAATGAATATTTACACTATAATTCTGGGTCTGGCCCGCGGAAGAAATCAAAGAAATGCGGCCCCCAGAAGGCTCACAATTTAGTTTTCTCTGAAGACTGTACCAGGAAATGCCCTGGTCGGTAGTGTTCATTTATATCGCTTACCTTCAACACAAAGCCATTTAATAGCTAAATTAAGTCACCTTGAAACTAATTACCACAATATTAGTAACAGGTTATCTTGTCCGCTGGAGTGCGACAAATTTGAGTGTGTCATTGCAGTTATTCATTTGTGGCGTAGAAACACATTGCCTGCGTCAAGGAAGCTTGATCAGAGATGATCGCACCTACACTGAATGTTGAACATTTTGATGTTACGGATTCCACAAGAATTCAGGGTTGACATCCTTGGTTACATGTACAAGGATAATAATGGCGATGGGACGCACCCGTCCCATCGCGAGGGCTCTGACTCTTGAAGACGCAACACTATGTGACTATACATGTAATTCTAGTTTCAAAAGGAGCTAAAACCAAAAGGTATTGAGTATAACCATAATGCTCTTTTGTTTTTCTGGCGCCCGGAATAGTAAACTGAGTTTCCCTGTCGGGAAGCTGCCAGTGATTGGTATCGACAGAAGAAGCGTCGCCTAGGAAATATTTACAAATCACATCATATCAATTGTATGCATTAGGTTTCTTGGGAAAACAAAACGTGTCTTCGATCATTGTTTGTGTGATATTGGTATTTTTTTATAAGTAAGGGAAATCCCTGTCAATCCCTGATTTTGGACTTTAATTGGAGCTTGTTTTTAGAAAAAAATCTCGGGGGAGCAAGCCCCGGACCCCCCCTAGCGGTGCGTCCCGTGGGTACGCTTCTGTGCCTTCCTCACAGGGAAATGCACTTAATTAATTAGCTATTATAGTTTATTACCTGGTCTGGCCCCTTGCCATGTGGCTTTATCCTGATCCGGCCCTCCGAACAATATGAGATGCCGACCGCTGCTATAATTATATCTATGAAGCTGCCATTATTGAATGGGCGAAAATGAATAATACAATGTTGTTATATAGATGACTAAGGTCACCATAAATTAGGGAATTCATGCTGCCCCCTTCGTGATTATAATCCTGAATTGCTCTCAGCTGAATTATATAATGATAATATTTATAATAACAATAATACAACAACAATAATAATACATATATTAGACAGTTCTAATGAAGCTTGCAAGTAGAATAATTTTCAGATAAATGAATTCAAGCAAGCAATCCGAATATTATTACTATTATTATATTTTTGTTTTTACCGGGGCGCAAGCCGTCTCTACCGGAGCGCCGCCCCACCCCGCCCCGCCCTGGCTACGCCCCTGAGCGTGCATGAGCAGATCGAGACAAGTGAATTAACTATGACTCTTGTGCACACCGTAAAATAAGTTGATTTGGTAATAGGTCATCTTCGTGGGGGGTATTATGAATTGATGACGTGGTGACGTCTCCTGTTGTGAGGGAATAAGGATCACCATCCGAGCGGCATGCAACTTGCATGCGACGTACGAACGACGTCACGAACGAGCACGGAGCGTGGAAGTTGGTAACACTAGATGGAGTTACCTTTGTTAAGCAGATCAATGGCCTGGGAACTTAATTCTGGCGACAATTAATGCAATCGGACTTCGATCTTTCGATTTGCACCGTGGACAAATTGCCAACAAAAGCGACGCCAGTAAATGATATGCACGAGAGAGGAGAGAATCTCCATTTTTGATTTTAGCTCAATTCCTTAGAGAATGCCACTCAATCGCTGCAAGCACTCAATAAATCGTGTCAGAATAGCTTAAAACAATAGATGAATGCGTTAATTTAAATGTTAAGTGCAGCAGACAGCATGTGTCGCATGGGATTAACGGGCCAGGTCATTCTGACCAATTGAGGAGCACCTGACCGATTGACCCTTGCCCCCTGCCAATCAATGATTGCTCCGATTGCCGTCAAAGAGGGAAAGCCTCCGGTGACATGGTTGCGTGCGCACTGGGGAAGGGGGAGGGGTGAGTTACGAATGAAAAAAAAAAAGTATTGACAATCCAGATTTGGTTAATATTATTCATCAAATTATGCTCCTGTAACATGACGGCGATTGGCCCTATTCTTGTTTTTATATTGATGCACTGATGTCGAGCACATGATGCTCCAAAGATGATGGATGAGTCACCTAAGAGACCTGAGAAACAGACGTCTTTTGTTGTGCGATGTTTGTCTCGGCAATAGACGTCGATGCCTCCACT
>KB297741.1:377445-411104 GCA_000328365.1 Capitella teleta
GGGCTGCGCCCAGCTCCAGATGTCAGGGGTTATCCCGGTGCTATACACAGACCCATTTAATATAGCGGTCATAAAACTATAAAAATGAACCTGTTTGACCCAAGCAGCGTCCCTGTGCAGTATGTATGAAAATGTATGATGAATGAGTGGCCAGCGTCTTCCGACCAAAATGTGAGTTGGAATGACCTTGGTAAGAATCAGGGACGCCACCAGCCGATTTAGAACTGAGCCGGGCCCTCTCAGTCCCCCGTCTAAGGGAATGCCGGGCCAAAGTGGTGTGTCGCCTAGCCAGCCCGCAGAACCGGCGTCAGCTCAACCACCAGGATCCCATTATCCCCCGTACGGGTCGCGACTCACGGCAAACGAGTCGCCCCTTTTAGTCGCCTTCTACGACAGGCAGTAGGATACCTTGGGTCTATTCTTCCCCGGAACCCACACGGGGTAGTTCATTAAGTGAACGGGGAAAATGAATGAGTGATTCATTCCACTTCGGACACAGATTGATGAATGAAACATAGCACAATTGATCAATTTATGCAAATTATACAAACGAAAGTGTTATACGTGTACTGGTATCAAAGGCAGCGAATTTAATTAACATTTTTAGGCCGTGAAATCAGACCATTATGTTCGAGCGGCTTCCAAGTGGCGCGCATAAACTATTGACCCCCGTAATGATTTGGAATTGGATCCGTCTCCACTTTGGTCTTGGCGTCGAGTTCTGGCGAATTGGTTGATGTCGTGCGACACTCGCGATTAAACGAAAGATGCAGTGCAATGCTCGCTCATTTGTCGTTGATCACAGTCATTAACGTCAGACGCCATTATGTTGTCATGCCACGAATGCTCTTTTCAATCTCAATTTGGTTTTGTTGCAAAGACTCAGGTCAATTGCAATTAAGGGGCAATTCTGCCAACGAAGGGCGACTGGAGGGACAGTGATATATGGTCATGAACAAGGTGCAGACATGGACGAAATTGACAGACGCCTACAACATGGATTTTACCTGTTTGATAATAATTTATTCAAATTATTAACACCGCATTTTTCTAGCTATTACAGTTTATGAAGGATGACACCCCAATTAGCGAATGCACCAGCCTGACACCCCTGCCGATTTAATGAACTTTCCGATTTCTCACTATTTATGGTTTAATTCGATTTAGAGGGAACCAGAAGATTTGAGAATAAAGTTAACAAGTACTGTTAATAATGAAATATAGATAAATTTCGGGTATCACCCGGCCATATCAAGTAAACAAAATACATGTTAAAACAATAAAATAAAAATAAATAGAACATTCAACCGTGCATTAACATTGTAAAAAGACATTTTCGCCAGCGGCTGAACATTAGGTTGTTTAAAACATCAAAACTAACAAATAAAGTTGATGTTAAAGCATTATCAACCACAGAAACTCTCTCTTTAAAATCAAAAATACATTTCCGTATGACTGCAGAGAAATTCCTCATTATCACATAAGTTATTGGTTAAAACAACACCGAGGTATTTTACCTGCGATCCAATTGGTAAAATGACACAAGATGCACAGAAGGTATATTCAGCTCAAAACGACAGAGTCTAAAACAATGTAGTTCTATTTCAATGGATTAAAAACAATGTCAAGTAACATGCACTCCCTCTTTGTTTGCAGATATCAATGTGGTTTAGAGCCCTTGCACATGCATGGGATTAATAGACACAGATCATCAGCGTAAAATAATTTATTAAAACTTTCTCCGTTAATAAAACAGCCGGTCTCTCCGGGTCGCAAAGAGGCCGAGATGCTGTCAATATATATGGCAAGTAACCTGGGCGATAAAAGGCTGCCCTGTTGAACCCCATTTGTCCCTTTAAAATATGAGAAGAGGGAGTTACCCCATCTGACACCAATATCCTGCGATTGGTACCAGTGAGCTAAATGCGCTCAAGTGACGGTGGAACTTTACGAGAGAGAAGTTTATGTTAGAGTGTCCAGTGATTAACTGGATCAAAAGCTTTCGAAGCATCTTAAAAACAACACATCACAGGGCTATTGTACGAATTGTAAAAAAATACAATATTTTGTTAGCGTAAATATAGAAATCGGTGGAATGGCCATTTTAAAAACCAAATTGATTATCATACGATGACAAGTGCGGAGACATAAAACCGAGCAATACAATTTCAAACACTTCAAACACGGAGACACCATGGCCGATAATTGCCCTTTCGTTTGACTTCCCTGTCTTATTTTTAATACATGTATTTGGTACAATTGCGGAGCATATGAACTCAGCCGGTAGATAGAGCATGGGTTCAAAAGAATTAAACAAAAGAACAAAATTAAACAAAAGAACAAAAGCGCGAGTAGAACTGCAACCCTTCCGTCAGCATAGATGAAATGCTCATAAGCGAGGTCGTCAAAAGCGCATGCCTTCCCTTCTTGAGCGCCGCTGTGATGTGCATTTGTCCCGTGGCAATGGTTTGGAACAGCGCACCAACTGGAACGTGTAAAATCCAATACCCGACATTGAGGAATCCAGAATATGGCTTAAGTCCACTTAAAACGCAACTTTGTGATGGTGTACTAAGCTATACTTGTTTAATGTGCACATGTAAGAGGAGTCTCGAATCAAAACGCTCAGGGCAAGTACTATAGTCACGAGGAAATTGCATCAATATGCACAATAGACTGCATAAATGACTAATGCTGTAGAGGATAGAGGCCAAGGCTTCATCATTTGGAAATTTGTTGCTAAATTGTTGGTATCAGTGCGTTGTGTGAAATGTTGATGAACACAGGAAAATCTAGTTTTAATGTCAGGAACTGGGACCACCCATGAAGTAGCAATGCGTGAAGGCCAAAGCAGCTCAATTCGAGACAACCTTCGAGAACAGTATAGGCCAGAAGAACGATTAAATAGAATAGGCCAACCGAATTTCAAAAGAAATGTCATGTAGATTCTGATATTTAGTTTCCAGGTGGTTAGTGAATAGTCAAGAAATTCAGACTGCGTAGTGAGGTGCAAGCAGGCTCAATCTGCCCTAAAGATGCTGCTATCAATATTTCAATCCTATAATTAATTAGGATTATGGGCCAAAAAAAGAAGATTTTGCAGGTCTTAATCAAATTTACGATGCATGCATATTATTTTTCATCAAGGATAATTACGGATGGCCTACAGACGGAGTTCACCATACTGTTAGACAGTCAGGTCTTATTCTCAACAAAAAAAGAAAACTTCACCATAACAAATAAGTCGTGAAACAGCATAATCATAGAAACATTGAGTTTTAATGAACACAAGAGTTAAAAATTGTGTAAGACTGAGAAAAAGGTGTTTACAAACACCAAATGACGTTTTGATTCCGTTCTTGAGCGATTTCCACGTTGAAGATGGATGCTCATAAAATGGTGCCAAGTGATCATAACGTCCTCTCAGGGTGCGTTATGATTTGACGAAGCCACACTGAAACAGATAATCATAACGCCCATAACACTGCCGAGTCACGCGTTCGCCAGCTAAGCAAAATAATTGCAATTGTTCATATTCCGCCAATCATTCATCGTCCGTTTGCGTTGTTGAGTGCCTGAGATCCTTTTTTGAAACATTCTGCAAAAGAGAAACAACGAAAACGTTATTTTTATCTTTCATAAGTGATTCCAAAGCACTTGGGCATTGGGCCAAATTGGCAGAGACTCGCGAATGCCATGGATTTTACAACCCAAGTTTTATTTTGCGGTAATAATATGCAAAGTTATGCACAGCTGCTGAAGAGAACGTGCTTTTTGTAATGCACAGATGTCCACGTCAACTGCGCAGTAGAGAAAAGCTGATCGATTTTAAATGGTTGTTGATGAAATACTGCGCTTGATGTCCCAGCCGACATGCTGCCAATTTCATGAATGTGCTTAGTTGCAAACTCATCAAGGCAAAGAAAATACTACATGTTCAAAATAATATACTATGCAACACCACATTCAACACCATAACATATCGATTACATTCACATTGCACAACGAAATACGGTGATGAATTGGAAGATAGGAGCATCATATCCCATCAACAACATTCTGCCAGGGAATCTCGGTCAGTACGTGATATTGCTCAGATAAACACCTTAAATCATCATCTCCGCAACGATATTTGTATATTTTCTCTTATCGCAAGCATCAACCCAACAGTAGGCTCAAGGACTTCGTTGGTTCGTTTCGAAAAACAAGAGGGAAAAATACGCCAGACGAAACGAGTCGCTTTCGGTGTCCGGCACTTCAGAGAGGTCACAGGTCAGAACACAACACCGATAAGTCACTACAGGCCACAGAATACATTCGTATACTAGTGCATGCTATCTGTGCTACAGGGTCGAACAGGCTTTATCGATTAACAGGGTAATGTGGGTATAGGCGGTTATTGGTCCATAAGGGCATGAACCATAAGGCCTCACTCGCTGGCCTAGCTTAGCCTGTCATATCGAGTTGTCAATTCTCAAGGCTAATCCAGTGTGAGCAGCACAGTATAGCGAATTCCACAGACATCCATATCAATTCACAGAATCGTACCTTCTAGCCAGTAGCTACTCTAGGTTGTATGTATACTAATGTAGAGCTAATGTAATGTTACAAATAAAATGATACAATATAATATTTCGGATTTTTCTACGCTGCCCTCAAAACCTGATTAATTAAATGCATAATGAAATGCACAGCTTAAAAGAAACTCAAAGCAAATGAAATTCGGTCAGGGGTCATAATATTAAAATGTATGTACTGTAGTCTGTAGGCCATTGACCCACAAGAGCTATCACAAAATTGTGTATTATTACATCAGGTAACTAATAGTTACACACGCACGTCTCAAAATGTTCTACATAATACGAGAGCAGATAATATAATCACACTGATAAAAAAATGCCATGGGGGCCTTGTTGTATTAAGATAATCACATCAGGTAATAATAGTACTAGCATCCAGCCTACATTACCTAGCCTGAGATACATCTACGCGCATCCGAGCGTATGCAAATTTATGCAAAACTATGCACGTTTACTATTAAAAAAGTACAAGACAGCTATAGTAGAAGACTGTATTACGTGCATAGCTCATAAACAACGCTTCAATTTAGGAGCGCACTGTGATTATCACTAACAGAACTTACTAACAGAAATATTACTGACCGAGTACTACTACTAGTAATGAAAAGTACTCTCACCGTAACTAGGCTTTCGCTTCGTCACTGCTTCGTGCTGGCGTTATTATGATGATTATTAATCAGTTTGGTCACTGTTTTCCTAGTATGGCCGCTGGGATCGTTACGGTTTGTGTTCATGCTGGCTTCCTTCTTCGATCTGCCTTTTCCACTTTTGCCAGAATACATGTATTTGTCTTGGGAGAAGTTGTAGTGATCTAATTCGTTGAAATGGGCCTCCATCTTCGACGACTGACTGGGTTTTGCGGGTTGAGAGATTCGCTGTGTTTTCAGTTTTGACAAGAAGCTCTGCTGGTGAAGTCCGTGTTTACATTCTGTGTTTATATACACCGATCTAGGTCAAATGACGTCAGTTTGCAGGCCGCTGATTGGCTGTCATATGGCGCAGTGACTCGGGTGCTCCAGGGTTCGAGGGAAAAATTGCACGTGTTGTGATGAAATGTTGTGTTTTTTTCCTGCTTGCTGTGTCAATATCTCCTTTTTATCACCACGTACCTAACGATGACAACTCAGTTGAATTTCCGTTGTATTCACATTTTTTCCCACTCAAACTCATGACTAATGATCATCAGGCCACATTGGGAAATTTCCCCCCCCCCCCCCAAGTGAATATACAAGTTATACAACGTCCATTGCATCAGTATGAATTATTAATGCGTCACAATTAATGCATACCATCATTATAATGATCATGAAAACAATGTTTTCAATTCATGTTTTTAAATTGGAAAGATCATGTATATGTGCAAGAAAATTGAAGAAATGCATCCTTTGTGAGCTGGGCATACATGTCTTTGAATTTCATGTTTTATTGCTTAATATTCTGAGCGTCAAAAGAAAGTACCTCCTCTTAAAATACCGATAAAAAGTACGATATGATTTTTAGAATGATCAATTTGAGCATTCACTAACCATATGATATGCTCACCCGATGGAGTGCATTTTTGGGGCTCCTTTTGTTATTTTTATAAAAATGGGATTTTGGGTTAAAAACGGTAATTTCCAACAAACGCAGGGATGCGTGCGAACAAAAAGCTCAAAATTGCCAATTTCATTGTCTCAATTCTTGTGAACAAATTGCCACCTTTAATTTTGAGCTGCTTCGACTGACAGCAACAGGGCGCGAGGCCGAAGCAGGTGTCCCCATCACCCGGGTAGCACAGACGTTCAATTGCCAAACAAGAACTATCCGTCGCTTACGGGATAGGTTTGTCGAAACCGGCAACTTTGATGATTGCCCGAGGTCTGGGAGATCCAGAGTGACGACAAGGAGGCAGGATGGGATGATCCAGACAATTCAACCCAGGGACACTTTTTATAGAGCTATTCAAATAGATGCATCACTTGCATGCCAGAAAGGTGTCCATGAATGCCCTACCAGTGGCACAAGGCATTGTACATGTATACATACACAGGGCTTATGTATACCAAAAAAAACTTTGTTTCCAAAATATTTGGTGTACCATAAATGGAAGGGATTGGGTCAATAGGCCGAATGCTCACAAGTCCGAAAAGCATATACATGCAATGTATATACTTTTATGCAAGCATATAATTCCCTAACCCTAACCCTTGTGAATTTTGACTTGTGAGCCGATCCCACCATATGCCTACATAAAACCATAAGCTTATACCGATAAGTACTCCACGGTCGTTGTAAGTCCCTATATTCATATAATCACAACCCTTCAAAATTCGGACTTGTGAGCATTCGGCTTAAAGAGCCGTTCCCAAATGGACTCATCGAAGGATTACATGGTAGTGTTGACCACTTTGTCTGCTCATGTCTGATCGAGTGGCAATTGGAATTGTACATAAATTATTTTAATCGATTGTGAATTTGTTACATTAAAGTAAATGATTAACAGCTATAGTGTGTATACGTGTAAATGTGTTCGGTATTAACCTTATTGTTTTCTCAACCTATGGCTTTTATGGGAATTATAAATATTGATAAAAGATATATTATCTGAGGAGGCTGCATAATTATGACGCTTGTGTTTATCAGGTTAAATGTTGATCTGGAGGGAAGTTGGCAATATGCCGTTTAATGTCAATCAACTGATGTTATCAAGTTCATCGACTGATTGCTTATCAGTTATGACCTAAATTTGGTGCAAAACTAGACATAAATAAATACATTTCTTGACACTCAAATGTATCGTTCGTTGCAATCAAATTACGCGTTCTACTGATCATCTGATACCATGATCAGATCACATCAATGAATTAATTTGTGGCGTGAAATAGCTTCATGCCTTTGAACCCAAAATAGAAATAACAACGCACCGTCACATACAAAAAGTATGCGCCACTAAACAGATTTGAGTCGATTTCCTGAAATTGACAGTTAAATTTTTAAATACTGAACCAACAACGAAACTGAAATCGACACAGCAAATTCTCCCCCAGAGATGTTTATAAATAGAATATGGTATTTACAACAAGCGTTGCATATGTCATTGAATAGCAGCAAGTTCACCCATTACCATGGGCAGGGGGTACGCCACTCTATGCAATGTACAAGTAGGCAAGTATGCATCACTAAACAAAAGGCCACCAAACGAATTGAAATAGTATATACGCCCAATAATCAAATCCGAACGAAGCGTAGATGATAGGCGCGAGAATCAACCAAGAAGTTCAACAATTACATGTATAGGTGGTCTAATATCATACACGATATATACTGTAGTCATGCAAAGGTGGTATTCGATATTCACGAAATGAACACGAAGGTTTTTTTAATTAAATAAATTATAAAATCGGTTAATTGTCTTTCGCGTTAATTGTCCGTCTAGGGCGTCATGATTGTGAATCGTAATTTGTTATAATTATATTTTCTTCGGTGACTGCAGTGCTGCCCCACTTGGTAACAAGGCCGAGCGCTGTGTACCACAGTCTATGGTGGTATGTGTAGTTTATGAACGTTATGATGTAGTGTATGAACGTTATGATGTAGTGTATGAACGTTATGATGTAGTGTATGAACGTTATGATGTAGTGTATGAACGTTATGATGTAGTGTATGAACCTTATGATGTAGTGTATGAACCTTATGATGTAGTGTATGAACGTTATGATGTAGTGTATGAACGTTATGATGTAGTGTATGAACGTTATGATGTAGTGTATGAACGTTATGATGTAGTGTGTGCACGTTATGTTTTGGTTACGTTATGAGGTGACATTAAAAAGCATGAAAACCGGAGTTGCGTCGTCTCTTGAACTAACTTTGAGATTGTCTCTATTGGTAAGTCAAAACGCTATATACAACGTGTAGCATTCATAATGAGAACAAACTCGACCTGTAAGACATGTAACAGTATAATTTACCACGGCATAAATTCGTGAGAACTAACAGGTACAAAGCAATAATTTATAATGGTATTCGTAACGCATTTCTATTTTTGGCCAAAATTACACACTATACTATGAGGTGCAAAGACAAGCGCCTGGGACATTTGAGGCAACACAATTGACTTCACTGGTTCCCTGGTCATATATATAATGACACAGGCACACACCGATGACAGCAAATACTGTGAATTCATTTTCGCTCGCCTCGCCTTGTGAGCCATCTTGGAAATTCCAAGTGACGTCATGTGAAATCGAGTGAAATGGATGTACCAATATAGGGGTGGGTTTTCATCGGTGTGTGCCTGTGCTTCTTTTCAGTAGCGCCCGAGACCAACACATTTGATCTACGATCATCTCAGAATCATAACGTTCTATAACACCATATGTTACATCATTTTAGGATCCGTATCATGGCTTTTCTTGAGAGTGATTTCGCTCGATTCACGTTTGCGGACACCCATGGAGTGTCTAGATCCGTGATCATCCCGAGGAATAAGATCCAGGATGGCGTTGAAAACGGAATCGGAATGGGAGGAGGTATGTTTTCGGGTGCGCCAGATATACAATGATTGCATTGTTTGCTGTTGACTATATTCTGTAGCTAATTCAAAGACGAGCAACTCTTGAGCGGAATGCTGAAATCATAACGCATTTAATTTGAGTAAAATCATAACGTATTTCGTGATGCACGGGTGTCTCTCGTTTCAATTGCCATAGAGTTAAACCACATTCACGTCATTTCAAGTATAACATACTATGAACTGATGAATGCATCTTTTCGCAGTCGTGCCGTATCTCGGGTGGAGGGGGGAGATTCCCTTCAGGACCTTGGACGAGTTGCCCAACATCGAACACGAGCCAATCAATTTCGATCTGATGCCTTGCAAGGAGACAGTCAGGTCCGTCACGTGGTCTGGCAATAACAAGTTCAAAATAATAGAATTTCTGTGCGAACCTTCTCCGGATTTCAAACAGGACATGATTCTGAATACCAGGTTCCTCGCCCGCAGACAGCTGCAGAGACTGGAGGACAGGGGATACAAGATGCTCTCAGCGGTCGAAATGGAACAGTTCTTTCTGAATAGAACCACCCTCGAGCCTTTGTTCCACGAGGCAGATTATAACAGCACCTTAATTCTGCACAAACACGAAAACCTTCTGTTCGACATGCAGGACAAACTCACAGAGTCTGGAATTGAAGTGACTTCAGTTAAAGTTGAGCTGTCTCCGGGTCAATTCGAGTTCACGCTGGAACCGAAATTTGGCATAGAATGTGCTGACATGGCATTTAGATGCAGAGAAGCGCTGATCGAGGTCGGGTTGCAGCATGATGTACAAGTGACTTTTATGCCCAAAATCGGAGCGAAGATTTTCCCTGCTGGCGCTCACTATAACCATTCGCTATGGACCCTGGGCCATGAGTGTGCTTTCTACGACGCGGAAGACCCGGACAAGATGTCGGATGTGGCCCGGTACTGGATCGGAGGCATCCAGAAACACGCATGCGCAATGACGGCGGTGGTCTGCCCGACGGTCAACTGTTACCACCGCCTGCATCGCCCGTGGACGCTGTCACACAACGGCTGGATCATCGCCAGCAGAGTGCACACATTCCGCATGAAGGTTGGCGAGCCTGGATCCACCTACCTGGAGAATCGGCTGCCTTCCAGTGCGTCCAATCCTTACCTTGTCATGGCTGCCACCATTGCGGCTGGCGTTGATGGCATTCAGAATAAAATCGAGCCAGTAACTGGTGAAGGACTGGAGGAACTGCCTCATAGTCTGGATGAGGCGTTGACTCTTCTGGAGGCGGATGAGGTGCTGGTGGAGGCCCTGGGAAAGGACTTTGTGCAGATGTTTTGCGGAATAAAGAGAGAGTTGGAAATTGAGAAATTGAAGGATGTTTGCATCACTGAAGATCGCGAGGAAGACTTTGAAATGGAGCGGAAAATGTACTTGATGACCCCATAAAGAACTGGGTCCATATAGTCATGCATGTACATTGATTCACATGCTGTTGGTTGTAAAATACTCCAATTATATTGTAAATTGGCTTTCGTTTTTCATTTTTGGTCTACAGCTCACTTGAATTTTGGATTGAAATGGAATTTAGTTTATCCGATGAAGGGTTAACACCCAGCAATATATTTTAATTTCTTTCTATGTCATATTGTATGTACATGTATATGCGAAGTAAACATTGTATATAATAAGTGGTGAATCAAAATGGCTTAATTCAGACAAAGGAGGACGACTGTGCAACAGGTCCTAGCATTGAAGCGTAAGATTGAAGGTATAAAGAGGAAGCACCTGCCAGTAGTGATGACTTTCATTGACTTTAGGAAGGCCTTCGACTCCATCCATAGACGAAAGATGATGAGAATCCTTGATGCTTATGGCATTCCAGGGCCATTATAGACAGCGATCAGCGCAAATTACGCAAACACGACTGCCAAAGTCCTTTTACCAGCCGGGGTGACAGAGCCCTTTCCGATACTAGCAGGAGTGCTACAGGGAGATACCCTAGCCCATTACTTCTTCATTATTATCCTAGGCTATGCTCTAATAAGAGTGATTGAAGGGAGGGAAGAGCAACTCTGATTCACTGTCACACCTCGGAAGAGCAGAAGAGTTGGTGCAATAGCGAAGACCGACTTCGACTTTGCAGATGATATTGCACTGGTCTCAAATCTTACAGAACCAGCCCAGGAGCTACTGCATAGTCAGTGCATAGTGTATAATCTGAATGCAGGGAAGTAGGTCTAAAGCTCAACGCGAAGAAGACAGAGGTCGTAGCCTTCAACATAGACCTAGTGGAGGTAAAAACCCCGGATGGATCAGTCTTGGCCGTAACCAAAGATTTTAAGTATCTGGGTTTCAACATAGGGTCAACAGAAAAGGACATCAAAGTGAGAAAGGCCTTGGCATGGCGAGCTTTGGATTTTATGAAGAGTGTCTGGAAGTCCTCCGTGAACAATGAGCTTAAAAAGAGTCTATTTCTTGAGATTTCTTGAGAGGCCATTCTCCTATACGGCTGTGAGGCATGGACACTGTCGGTTAAGGAGGAAGCCAGTCTAGACGGATGCTTCACACGTATGCTGAGGATGGTGATGAATGTGACGTGGAGAGACAAAGTCAGAAACGATGTCCTGTATTGCAATATACCTAGGGTGACGGAAAAGATAGGAAAGAAGGCTCAGACTAGCAGGCCATTGCATCAGACACAACGAGCTTGAGACAAGGGACCTAGTGCTGTGGGAGCATATAAATACGTGTTGGAGTCGTGGAGGTGGTGGAATTATTCTTGCTGCCCGAAACCTGCGAATACATTATAAATCAATTGCACAATAAAGAAACCAATAATGAATAATTTAATACGTACATGTACATATATATATATCATTAAAAAACCCGACTAAACATTACGTGAATTAATGATTAATACGTTAAAAGAGATAGAATCGAGGCATACACTTTGCACTGCCTAGAACACTTCAAATTTACCTTTGCACTCTGCAACTGATGAACTGGGCTATCTATCTGTGTGACCCTTGACCTGAAGATTTGAGTTCTGATTCGTGATGCCGGATTTAATTCAATCTGATAATCAATCAACAAATGGATTATTTCAGTTCACGAGATCAGAAGTCGTTGTATCGAAGCAAAGACTGAAGATCGCGGCCATTTTTGCCTGATAAGCCCTTTTATAATCAGAGTGCATTGTTTTATAATGATAGCAGAATCGTGAACGATTAATTATTCTGCGCGCACTTGATGCTTCTGGTTAACGGTATCTTTCAATGGTGATAAGAATTGTGCCGAGTTGCCATTGGTTGCAGGCCAAACTTTAATTAGGCTGCATGTTAATTGGGAAAGGGTCGTTAGGGTCAAAAATCCCTTTGGTCTTGGGTGAATTCATCTATGATTCATGATTGCGAATGCATGTCAATAATTGTCTCAGAGATTTATGATTATATCATCGATATAGACCTGCATTGTTAGATTGCATAATGATAATGAAATGGGTGGCCTACTTACGAGGACAAATGCAAACTGATTAATTCGTGAAGTTGTACCAATTCACGAAACAATTTATATGTGGTACTTATATGATATAATTATTACAATGTATACCTGTCGATATAATTATAAGCAAAATATGCACCTCCCTTATTGCCTTAATTAAAGGATTTAATGCATATAATTGTATGAATGACCCATCTGTATTGATATTTAAGTGGTGATGATTATGAAGTCGTGTTCAAACAATTTGAGTTGACATCGTGACACAACCATTCTGCTTCACGATGGCCGCAGCTTCTTCTTTATCTCTCAAATACGACCTTGACCCACAATGCCGATGACACTGCCGGTATTTTTCGTTCATCGCGGTGCAAAACTGCAAAGCGAGTCGATATAAAAGCCAGCTTGCTTGCAGCCCGCTTGCAGCCAGCATCCTACTAACACTCATGCTATTTTCATTCAAGGCTCTCATTTGTGAAACAAATCTTCAGTTTTCGAATTCTGATTGAGGAAGCAGCCAGACTCGAGTGACTGACTGTGTTTCATTCAATTGGGATATACTGGAATTTTCGATTCTCCATTCCTGGAAATAGCTGTGTTTCAATAACTGTATCAACTAATCGACATAACAATGGCTGGCAAATCAGACCACTCGTTCATGCAGAGGACCACCAAAAACATCGCCTCTGGCACAATTGGCGGCATCGTCAACTGTTTGGTTGGTCATCCTTTCGACACCTTAAAGGTCCGATTGCAGACGCAACCAGTCCACAACCCTGTGTATAATGGATTGGTCGACTGCTTCATGAAAACGATGAAATGGGAGGGGATTGGAGGTCTCTACAAGGGCGTCGGTAAGTGGCAGGTTACCCTCGCAAAACCCTCAAACATCGGCTGCAATGACGTGACCTTGCGTTGAACATGCAATTATATTGATTCTGGGCCGAAGATGGCGGAGGAAGCGCTTCTGGTGCAGAAAGGTCAACGCTGCGGCTCTCGGCTGAGTTTTTACACTGCACGATGAAATTATGTTGCATTGATTGAAACCCTCAAAAGTTGATCAATATCAGTGCAAACGATAAGCTGCATTGATCTAAAACTGCAAATGATGATTCATGTATTGAGCACAGACTGTCTCTATACAGCTAGACTCCAACTCTCGTAAATGAGTCAAACTTCAAGTCTCAACTACATCCTTACGCCGAGCCTACAATTAATTATACGAGCCTAATTCAGCCTTCGCATAGAATATATATTTATGGATTTCGTGAATATTCACACAAAACATCAATGCTTGATCCACCAAGGAGCTAAATATATTAGCATGTAGGCATTGACGTAGTTAGTCTACAAATATAACTCACTGTCGAAAAAAAATCTCTGGAAAGCCCTTGAATGAGGGCAGGTCTAGGCCGCAGATAGAGTAGGCCCTATTCAAGCAAACCTGCATCTGACTGTAAATGCATGTGGAAACATGATTAGTTTTAATTGCCAACACCAACAGTTGGTTCCAATCTTACAGGGTCGGTGCCTACGGGTTTGCGCTTTCGTGTAATACACCGATGGGATACCACACTTAGATTAATTAACACCATAGTCTGCATTTATGCAATCTGTATGCATATTCTAATTAAAACTCCTGTAAAACGTTGGCATAATAGCTTGATTACTATCATAAAGAACTGAAGATAACGGTATTTGGAGTATTCACGCGAGACTGAGATCGAGATTGGTGCACTATGGACCATGCTCATTTGTAAACATGTTTTTTTCCCCTCTCCATGCATCAATGGCAACATTCCTGAATTGACTTTTGACCTTTGTGTTTCGGTTGCAGGGTCTCCGCTGGTTGGACAGATGGTATTCCGCGCCACTCTCTTCTCATCGTTTTATCAGGTGACTTTTTCTTACGACTCGAGCAATCTTTCGAGCACTCGTTGATCACGTGCTCTGTTGTGATTGTGACTGCATAGGTTTAGTATTTGCTACATGATAAGGGTTCTCGAATGTTTCTTTTATTGGCGCTGAAATCTATCTGAGCCAGTGTTCCGAACACCGAAGATCGCTTTTAATAATGAAGCTCAGCGATGTGAGCACTGAGCTCCATATGCAATGAAATTTTCGAAGCAAGAGTTTGGCCTTCAGCTCCACCACTCTTCGTTGGTTCATTTCATAAGGTATATGACACGAAGCAACGAGGAGGAACACGATATGGGAATGAAAATCAACGCGAGGCCACCAAAGAACAGTGCGACATTCGAAGCCAACAACACAATGTTCTGCAAAGGAATGATCCGAAAGTGGATCAGCATTGGCAAATAATAGTAATTATTCAGTAGGCTTAATATATGTAGGTGGCCGTCGGGGCTCTCTGACCGTGTCTATTATTCCTGGAAAAAGAATATCGACAGAGGCTCTAGTACTGGCACACCTCCAATCAATTGTGTCAGTTGGATGACGAGATGTCATAAATTTTAGATTTGCTGACGATATTCACCATTGATGGCTTTGTAGGTTAATTCTGACATAGAACTAGGGGCACACGTCAGAGAAAAAGATTGCATAATTTCAAAAAAGTTCCCATCCAGATCGAACTTCCTTCAACCATTGAATTATGAGTTCACAACCTTTTATGAATATTTCCCAGGTCTGCAGTTGGCTTGGTCAGGCTGACCGCCCTGGACACCGTCTGACCACACCAGAGTACTTCCTGGGTGGATTCTACACGGGGCTCTGCGCCTCTTTCGTCGAGACGCCCATCGATTTGGTTCGTTAAAATTTTTAAAAGCGAACGCTTTTGGATTCCACTCTTCTTACACAGTTCAAGACGAAACTGCAGATTCAAATTATCCGCGCTCAGTCAGGGCACCCACAACAGTACAAGAACGTCTTCCAGGCTGGCTACCAAATCTCCAAAACATACGGCGTGAAGGGCGCTTACCAAGGACTGGGAGCGACCCTCCTCAGAAATGGACCCTCATATTCCATCGCTTTTGGTCAGTATATTCATTGGTAATGAAACATCAAGAACATTATATGCATCCACAGGTGTCCTTGAGGGTACGCGCAACTACTTCATCCCAGAGGGTGGCACCAGTCGCGATGTTTCCAACGCAGTTCATTTGTTCGCTGGGGGTGCTGGAGGCTTTATGTACTGGGTGTTCACCTACCCCACTGACGTCATCAAGTCATCTATGCAGTCTGATCACTCCGATCCCAAAGAGCGCAAGTTTAAGAACATCGTGAACTGCGCAAAGAGGTTGTATGTGGAGGAGGGCGGATGGAGGCGGTTCTACCGGGGCTACTTGCCTTGCATGATGCGCTCGCTGCCAGCTAACGCAGCCATGTTCACAGTGGTTGAAAAAGTAAGAGAAAGGTTCCCGTAATGGTCGACTGCTGGGCTATAGGAAAATTGCAACGCACATAACTCATTAGGGCCATGATAATTGATTGTGTAATTTTTACAATTCTTCCTGTTGATTAAAAATAATTGATATTTATAAGATGAAAAAAAAAAAAAAGTTTTATTTTTTTGAAATCAGATTTGGATTTTTATTGTCAGTTTTATATGTGGGGAAAAAATTGTCATCAACTAAATTGCACTAGAAAACATTGACCAAAAAACAAGAGATGTTTGGCGCAAAAAAAAAAGGAAAAAGAGAAAAAGATTTGTTGTTAGTGATTATGGTTCAAAAACATGCAAAAGAACCATGATAGAAAAAGCCAGATTGAAAAGGGTCCGCGAATAACAAAATTTAACAGCCCTTATTAAGAGGAAAAATGCTTACATATCGTGAGATTCATTTAAATAGCGATTCCATTGGGTGGGAGATTCGATTGGAGTCTGGTCAATTAAACAAATGCGTTTTTTCTTGACCAGATGGACAATTTGACATAAAACACATTCACAGAATAGAAAACCAATCACTAAACAGGCACTTAGCACAAATGGCATTAAGAAATAAAAAAGGAAAAAAAAAAAAAAAAAAAAAAAAAAGAAGAGGAATGATGAAAGAGAGAACCCGCATATATATAATTCATGTGACCGTGAAATTGAGACAAAAATCGTCGGGAGATCATTTTGAATAACAGCTGTAAATAAATTAACAAATAAGTACTAGTTATTATTAACTGAGAATAAATGAAAAATGGAATGTGTCTCAGATTATTAAATGCAAAAATGTGAAGAAAAACATAATTCGAAATAATTATAAATAAAAACCAGGCATACAAAGTTGATTAGCCTTATTTTGGATGGAAAAAGACTTAAGTTTGGTCAAAATAATAAATAACAATAAAATTAAAAATCAACAACAATATGGAGAAAAAAAATATATGCATGATATAACCAATAATGAATATGAAAATGGCGAGGATAAAAACACAACATCAACAGAATTTAAGAAAGAAAAAAAGAATATTTTCTTAAGAAAATGGTGAAAGAATTTTTCTTGAACTTTGAACATCTTGTCAATCCATATCCAATGCTTCCTGATATAACCCCCTGACCTCCAGGATTGAAGCCAGGTCGAGAATCAACTTCTGGAGCACAGGACTATCCAGGATATCTTCCTTGGGCATAGTTGGGTACGACATCGGGTAGAAAGAAGGACCCTGGCAACAAAAATCGTGAAAACCAATTTTTGGGCCGAGGTACACCTCAAACCTTGAATCCTCGATGCAGCTTGAGTACAATGTAACAAAAGATAAAACGTAGAAGCAGAACTCTGAGGAAGTCATCTCCAAAGAACTGCACAAACGAGTGATCTGAGGAGAGAAGAAGCGTTCAGGATGACGAGGTCAAAGGTCACTGACCGAGAGAGCGAGAGCGAGTGAACAGTTTGCTGGCTTCGCAAGTGAATCGGTCGACCTGAGCGTGACATTTGTCCCAGACGGCCACAGGAATGTCCACGATGTTGCAGATGTAGCAGAATGCCATGAGGGGAGAGTGCAGGAACAGCGTGAACAGGTTGCCTTTCTGGTGCTGATCTGAGGACACGTGTTTCAAAGAGAGGCTGCCGTCGATGAGATGATGCCTTACCCTGCAGGGTGGTGGGAACTTGTTCAGGTGAGAGCAAGCAGACAAGGGGCTGACCAAAGAGATTGGGCCAATGCTGAAAATTACCATGCAAATCATTAATGCAAAAGCATTTCATATACAGTAAAAAGTCGATGTGTCGAAGTTCGTGGGGTTAGCTCAATTACTTTGACTTAGGGATACTTCGACGAAGGGATCGAGGCCGTTATGATATGACCGTTATGATTTCAAATCGTGTTCTGACGTTTTGATTGACGATATGCGCTTATAAACCGCGAGAGGCTATGATTTTGTGATTGAAACAGTAATTAACAAATATTAATAAAAAAAGTAATGCCAAAAGATGAAATTATCTTGGAAGTCTTGGGGAAAAAAGAATTCCACAGAAGGTTGTTTACGTAGCTGTAAAGGTCTCAAGTGTCTTCACGTCTAGCTTGCGTTTTGTAGCCATAGCGATGCTAATGATCTAATGATGCTGAAGACTGTTGGTAACTAGATTTTTACTGTTTCTCGCAAAAACACTCTAAACAAATATCTTTTATATTATTGTTGCGTGCTTTGATATTAAAGCTGCCAGAAAGTTCATAACAGATCTAAGGCTGGATTTCTTTAATTAACTCTAGCTTCGAATGTGAGCTGTCTTTGGTCGGTAATTCATTAAAGATCATCACAAGCACACCAACAACAATGCCTTAGTTGAGATCCACGGTCCGTTGATCTTTGGAGTCAGCCTCGCTTTGGTTGCGGCTTAAACAGAGGAGAGATAAAGGCTGCCGACTGCTTTGTGGGGCGGGGATGTTTTGATGTTTTAATTGTAAGCAACTGTGCCTAACTTTCTTTGAAGTAACCAAACTGAGAAATATGTTTATAGAATTTTTCGACTTCGAGCTATAGATCGAAAATATGTCTCGGGGACACAGAAAACACTTCGACACAGGGATAAATTCGAGAATGAGATGTTCGAGGGACAGATGTTAATGCTAATGGTAAAGTATAGGAGAATCGTCGGGACTTCGAAAACACTTCGACACAGGGAGACATTCGAGGGACGGGTGTTCGACACATCAAGGTTTTACTGTACTTAAAAAGCATTACAATTTCCAAGGAGGGCAGTTTGCATGACACATTCAACATTATGTGTATTCAGGAGAGCTGCCGCCCACACCATGTTAATTTCCCAATTAAAATTCCCACATGTTAAAGTTATTTTCTGTTTTAAAAAGCAGATGACTGAACTGACCTGAAACGCTGAGCTGTTATTGCTGTCAATGATGACCATGAGGGGCTTCCTGGTGAAAGCGTACAGATCTCCCGGGTGGAGGCTGAAAAGGGGCGCATGGCCGAGAGAAAGAGAGCAGAATGGTCACTCACCAGTGCATCTCTTTCAGGTTCCCTGGACGCTTCGATTTATTTGACAATTCTGGTTCTCTGCGACTGTTTGTCACAACTCCACCATAGTCAAAAGCGACTGCAATAACAAGTGAAAATAATGTCCATCTAGTTCAAACTGTTATAACTGCAGTTTGACAATTGATTTCAAAATTTAAATCATGCAACAATCTCTTCACCAGAAGAGAGAGAGAGAGACATTGAAGGTGACCACAAGTCCAGCGGGCAGTTAAGCATTTGACCGAACAGTAAATTTATCCGCTAGAAAATAAACGAAGGCAGTGTTAATGTTATGGTTGTGCCAATAATACTGATGGCAAGAAAAATGGTTAAGGAAAAAATGAGAAGGAATTTTGACGTATGGGGGGAATATTAGTCAAGTTATCTGGTTTGTGAAAACTTGGGAAAACAGCGCGTCAAAAGAACTGAAAAGAGGTGGAAAAGGATGAAAATAAGGAGGAGGAGTAGGATGAGGATGAGGAGGAGGGCGATTAACAGAGGGAAACATCCGATTAGCTGATTAGAACGGCATAACTATCGTTCTCACCCTTCAAGGGAAGGTCATCCGTTGGATAGAAACTGAAAATGTCGCTTCCATCGGAGAATTCATCTGACACACATTTGGATAATCAGCAGATTTGCATAATAAAATAAATCACAGAAAATAAAAACAGAGAGAGAAAAGAAAAATATCTAAGGGAAGGAAACTAAACTCACTGTCATCGGTGTGCTTAGCGTTACCAAGGCAACCATCTGCTGACACATACAGCAACATGGCACCTGGGAGAAGAGAGGTAAGCGTGAGATTACACAAGAGACGAGTGTTTGCTACCAGTTGGAGGGAGCTCTTTGAAGCCAGATGCCAGAAAGGTGAACAGCTGACTGAAAGTGGGTTTGTAGAGGAGGTACTTGTGCGGGTTGTCTCGCTTATTGAGCCCCGTGCAGGAGCCACTGCTGCCGTCAGAGATGAAGAACGGCATCCGGCCGGGGGCGGGGGAGGCATCAAACAGCTGGTGACTGAGGTCCTCCTGTGGCTCCCTCTCCAGTGTCTGCAGCATGCGGAACATGTCCAACGTCAACTCTGAGAACTTCACCTTGAGAACGAGGGCGTAGGTCAAAGTTCACATTTAACCAATCTCGCAGTTTACCTGTTCCAGACAATTGCCAACAATTAAGATTTCTTGAAGTGTGAGGTATGTTGGAGTTGATTTCTCCAGCGGAGGGGTGTTTAACGGGGTCAGTCGGTGCGAAAGAATGATTGAAGATGAATCAACATCAACCACATTGACAATGTTATCCGCCTGTGAGGTGCGAGGGTTACTTGAACAGCAGAAAGGTCAAAGGTCAAAGCACTTACGTCAATGAATGCGCGGATCTCTCCCAGAACCAAGGACCATTCCAGCTGGTCCTCTGGTTCATAGGTGGCAGTGTAGTCGTCAATTTGCTTAGCTAATTCCTGCAAATCACGCAAATCAAGCCATCACCACAATCACAATCACAGTCCCCACTCACCCTAACAAGATCTCGGACAAGTTTCATTTTTTTGAGCAAAAGACAAACAACGATGAATCTGGCATAGTAACGGAGTTTCTTGACCATCAGATCTGGTCTGATTTAAAAAAAAAAATGGTTAAGAGAGCGGTTATAACATGGTTATATCATGGTTATACCTCTCTTCCTTGTTAGCTTTGGAATAATAACCGCGCATTCGGATGGCTGAGTAGAAAGCAAATGATTCGTTCAGATAGTTGGTCTCACTTGTACGCAAACTGAAACACAGTATTAATCATACATCGTCACGTGTGCGGAGAAGGTTTTAGAAGAATTCATGCGTTGGAATTGAGAGTTCAAAGGGACAAACACTCACTAATAGTGGTAGTACAGTTGCCCTATCTTGGAGGCAATTTCTCCGATCTGCCATCGTTTCAAGCCATACTTGGTGTCTAATACTTGCCTATAATAGAAAAAATAAAAATAATAATAATAATAATGTGAAGAGGAGGTCACGTGTCACGTGAGGTGCCCTACTGACCTATTTTGCTGCTGAAATTTCCAGAGTTTTGTGTAAACGTCAAAAGTTCGGCCAAAGTAGGATTGCCACTGCTTGTGTCCATACTGCGGGAGATCTCTGCAGAAAAAAAAAGAAGTGAATTTCATTATTCATGAAATGGGACAAGAGAAGACAAGAGACATATTGCTGGGGGTCAAGTGGTGTGCTGATTGCAGAATTCCTACATTTCATGACGATGGAAACAAAGGTGACACTCGCGTAATGAAATATATTGAAGGCCGAGAATAATTGTTATTCTACATTTATCTGTATTATACTCTGTCAATATTACATGTGACAAAAAAGTTTGTAGAATAGAATATAATTATGCATTGATAGGCGGCATACAAACTACCAGCATAACCGAAACAGAATTGATTTGACGGCGTTCAGTGCATGTGTTCACAAAGTCACATTCACCGGTACATATACCAGGATATGTATAGTTGTATGCTATCGTGTATAATTGTACAATGCTCATGTATAGAATTGCATGCACATAATATTATCGGGAAGTGCCCATAAATCATCATTATGTGATAACAGCACTGTATACGTTGGCGCCATGCCATTACACTACAAGTAGCTCCGTAGCAACAGCCACGTGCATGGCTCCGATCGAAAATTGCAACTTTGAATTATTGTGAGGCGCGGAATATGAGCAGAGAGATGTGAGAGGACAACGCCTTCTGCCGGGGAGGGGGGAAGAGGGTCGATCTGAGGCACAAGGGCCTCCTCGCAATTCGATGACGTTTTGCGAAAGGTCACGCCGTTCGTGACCCGCGGCGTCGAGCGTTCAGCACACAACTCGATTGCGAGGCAGGGGAGGACAGCCGCCTGTTGCCATGCCAACGATCGGAAGCAGCGTCCGGCCGTCGTCATCACCGAAGCCAGCCACTTCCCCAGGCGCTCGTTTTCCCTTTCGCCCACCGCAAGTGAATGAGCTCAAATCGGAAGAATTCGCACCGGCACGATTCGCTCAAAATCAAGTGAAAAAGGTAGCGGCCCAAATTGCACATAATACGATATACGATGTCCTGAATTATAGAATGTTCGACGTAAGCTACACAGCATTTATAGACTAAAGCACACACAAGCAACAGGGACAATGTTCAAAGTGGCAGCGTCGCTATATATTGCGAACCGATCAGCAGCAGCGACATGCGCAGTCAACACCCGAGAATCGCACGCGGAGCTGGATGGCGATATGATTAACTACGACTGCATGCAGCGAATGAAAGACACCTGCTTCGTTAGGAGGCTGCAGCGCAGAAGCACGCTGTTATGCAATCGGCTGCTGTGTGTGTGTGTGTATTTCAGGGGATGAAGAAGAGGAGCTGAGAGGTCAAGTGGCCGGTGTGCAGGTCAGCTGGGTTTGCGGATGCTGCGTTGAATGCGCCCCAGAGGAGCCCAATGATGAAGCCAAGAGACGCCGTATTCTCCCTCAGGTTGAATAAGCAAGTGAGCGAAAAATACAAGAGACGAATCGGGAATTGGGCCATTTGACATCAGCAGGCGAACTTCTACTTTGTCCCTGATACAAATCATATCTAGGCAGTAATTCTTGTGTACAAAAAGAAGAATGGGGAATTGGGAAGTAGCCCGAGTGGGAGGGAGGAGTGGCTATCGAAGCTTGGGAAAACATGGGATCCAAGGACAAATCTGAGGTAATTGGTGAGAGTGGAACGGGAAGAAAAGGAGAATGAGTAAACGCATTACATAGCACTTATATGGGGTAGCAGTAGTATTCTATGACGTAATGCGAATCAAGTGCAGTATGGGATTAACCTAAGTGCACAGAGGTCACCTTGAAGCATTAGCAATCGAGAAGAAAGATCTATGGAAATTGTGCATGTTAATCAGGAATAATGGAGACTCACTAGACTAAATGATGATCTATAATCTAGAAACATCACATAATGAAATAAATCTGTTCCGAACTATATGCATGTATATGGGAAGCAAAATAGATAAACCCTATGTCTAGTGCTCATGTAAACCCCAGAGTTCAAAGTGTAAAAGGTCAAATCATATTTGATGCACTAATAATAACGTAATATACTTGTGCTATGATGCTGCTCTGCTTACTCACGATAATCCTGCTCCGGGGCCTAACAACCAAGGCAAACTGCAAAAAGGACACTTAATTACTAATACATGCATTTAGCAGTTAATTAACAACGCATTTCCTGTCATTAACTGTGCTATAAACTGTCATCTTAGGCGAATTTGTTGCGTGCACGCGTATCTATAACATAACACGTGAACTGCTGTGAATAGTGAGCGCTGAAAATTAATGCACGGGTGCGTTTGTGATATTGAGCGCAGATCGAAGAGAGACAAAAGCCAGCTACGTCCATTGTTGGAACATGTCACGAGTGCGATCCGACTTGCGCTGAAGATGAGCACGAATTTCTCATTAAAAGCAATCAGCGTTGTGTTTGAACGTGATCGACAGCAAGCGACGAAATGAACACCAAACATGCGTGGGGATTACAACCAAATCGGTTGCATAACCCCGTTGCTTAATTACAACGAACAGTGGTCATTAAGGTCCGTGTGATATTAATTATGCATTTACTAAATGAACAGCAGAGTAAACATGCACGCGATTCGTGAGAAATGAACATTGCAAATAACAGTTGAGCATAGAATGCTTAAACACCTCTCCTATTAATTGCAATAGCACAATGGGTGCACATCCCGCAGAGGGACAGCAAACGCAACTGAAACGAATGCAAGTACACGAAGAAGAGGAGGAGGAGGAGGAGAGACGGAGGAGGCACTTGAGGGCATTGTGCGACGTGTGGGTGGCGTACATGATTAGACACTGCACGCGGAAACCTTTGCTGTTTCATGCGCTAATGAACAACAACGCTCAGGTTACCCCGCCGTCATCCGTGGATGTCATCAGGCTTCTTCAATAAGGCTTCCACGTCATGTACTCAATATCTGACCATTGCATATGATATGAACCGCTGATCGTGCTTTTCATATATTGCTCACTGAATGGGCTCAACTATTATTTGCTAGAACGAATGTTGCCAGGAATTTAAATACTGTCGATGACGCGGGCCATTAGCAATCGACAATTGGGGAGATGGGAGAGGGAATTTCCAAGAAATGATCGTTATCCTCACAGTGTAAGTGAATAAAACCACACGGGCCTCAGGACACAATGCTCTGCGCAAGAGGACAAAAAGTAAACTAATTCATTAGCTCCGTTCTTTTGGTGGCTAGGTTTTTATCAATTTCATGGGTATATATTAATTGAATATTGATGAAATATTTCACTGGGTCCAATGCAGGTATAGCAGGTGTAGTGACGCAAGGCTCATTATGACTCACATACAGTGCATTTGAAAATCACTGATCAGAGAGAAACCGTTTGACACCTGACCATAGTGGATTGCACTTATAACGATGGCATACTCAGGGATGGAGTCAGGGTCATCGGAGAATATGCATATCGAATAGTTGATAGCGGCTGCATTCAAGATTGCAAGAAGTAAGAACTTCCTACGGAGTATATAATCAAGCAAATTTCTGCTTCGTATTTGTGGCTCTCAGTAATCTAGGAGAGGTGGTGGCCGAGTGGTAACCCTTGTCGGGTATAACTAGGTCATTGCCTCAGTGCTAACTCCTGGTCAGCAGCTCATGATCCAATTTGTACAGTCATGCCAAGTGCATAAACATTGGTTTCTCACCATATCAAAATAATTGGCTCAACCAGTTTCAGAGTAAAACATGACTTCTTATCAAGTATTGCGTCTCTTTTTACAAGGAAACTAATTTACAGGGTGACCACGAAAACTGTGAAAATTTATCGCCCAAAATTTAGTAATCCGCTACATGTACTAATCACCAATCACCCTCTAGCACAGTTTACATTTAGATAAAGTGCATACGGTAATTGCAGACGATCCTGGATAGATTGCAGGCATGATATTGAATCAACACACTTGCATGTACAAACATGGCATCAATCCAATGCTGCAATTTTATAATTGTGTTGCGCATAAGCATGATTAGGTTATAACTTATAAGGCTTGTTACAAACTTGCAATCCTTACGGGAGATAATTAAGGGTCCAATATGAAAAGTGAGGAACTAGGATTCTCCTGCTAATCTTCGTAGTAGGTCCTTTTTTTTTCTTTCTATTATTCAGAATGATTAAAATTAGCAATGTAATTACCGGGATCATAAATTATTAAGATCGACCAAAAGGCAGTTTTCAATGCAGATGGCACATCATGATATACTGTAGAACAGGAAATTTTGGCTGACTGCAATTTTCGCGGTTTTAGGGCTCAAGCCTTTATTCACGGAAACAATTATTCATGGTCAAGCATAGGGTCAGATAGTATAAAATCACCCAGAAACATTTCACGGGCATCTAATACTCGCAGTCGCTCATGACCACAAATATAGCGAACATTTCATGCGGCGGGGGAAATTTTCTGTACAGTATCAGACGGCCCAAAATGGCAGTTGTGAGTGGCACCCGAAGGTGTAAGGCTAAGCTTTTATGATTGAGTTTCCCTGCAAGGACCAATTTTGAATTTGGTAAATTCATTGGTTGCAATGCTAGGAATTTTCGAATGATAAAATTGTGGGCCCTACTGCCACTGTTAAGCATGAAAAACTCACCCTACAGTACTAATTCCCGGCCAGAAGCCTGAACCGAGATTTGGTCCTACGACCTCCTGGTCACTGAGCTTCATCGTGAGTTGAGAGTCTGACGTTCTTCCCACTCAGCCACTGTGGCAGTTTTGGCCCTAGTCATGACTAAGCGTCCCAAACTGGACGGGACGTCTCCCTCTACAGGACCCTAAGAGGCATTCAATTGTAATTATGCACTTTGGATAAGCAATCAATTAATCAACCATGCAACTCAGTTATCTGGTTGTGCATTTCAATTGACACATAGATATGTACATACTGTATAGCAATTGTTAAAATATAATTTGAAAAGTATGCTTTTGATAATTAAAGTAAAACAGTGTGCAAAAATTTAAAACAATTCCATAGATCTAAATCTAATAGGCTGATACTAATATATCAATTGTTTCTTAGTTGGTTATTTTCAATTGACTTCAATTAAACAATATGTACATTAACAACATAGAAATCCAGGTATAGAGTAAATCAATGAATTCAACCATTCAAACTTCGTATGGTTATATACTCTGATACGTTATACTTCCTCAAGGATACTTGAGCAGATTCCTGCATAAGCTGTAGCTAGGATTTAGCTTCTTAAACGTGGGATCGAAAAGCGAGGCAGAGATTCAATTTATCGGCTGGTTTAGATGCATAGCATGTATTTGCATCAGTGCTGCTCTCAAATAAAAAAAAAACATTCTTCTGAAAATCGTCTGTGCTTTGAGTTGAATTGAAAGCGAAGCATTCAGGGAGTCACCAGTCACATGGATGATCATGGATGATGGACAGCTATATTCACTCTCAACATACAGACAAAATGCACGCAAATAATTAATCATGTTAAATAAAACATTCAAAGAATAACAAAAGAATGAAACGATGAGGCAAAAACACCGACCTTAGTCCATTGAAGAGCTGCTTGGATTTCTCTAGATAGTGACAGAACTCGTTGACAACCTTCCTTTCGCCGTCATCCATGTCAACGGACATCGCCGGAGACTGCGGGTTGATGCTCGTCGAACGATGCAAATCCGCGCTTCGCGGCTTCGGACCCCATGTCGTCGGCGAATACATCGTCATTGTATCCAGTTTATCGCTTCAAATGTTGATCAAACCCCAGTTATAATAATCCGGGAGATCAAAACAGCCGAGGCATCATGTTTGACATGGTAAACATGAATAATGAAATTCTTGCCTCGAAGCGAAGTGCGCAGAACCGGAAGTTGTCGTCTGCACAGCGAAAGCAAGGTCTGTTTTTTACTGCAATGCGGTATATAGCAGATATATGGTGATTGATCGGGTGTCTTGTCATTCATTGGGAGATTTTCGATTTTTGATGAAATTCTGCAATTTTGTTTCGGTCAGCCTTATATATGATTACCGATATGTTGGGTTTTGGCCTTTTGGGTGGTATATTGGGCGAATCTGTTGTATTATCGCTCACTCGACTTCTCTTACTCGTTACTGTAACTCAACTGTAAGTGTAAGTTACTAGTTACTCTTAATCTGTTAATAACTAGTCTTAAGTCTTACTACCCAGTCAGCAATACAACGGTTGTAAACTGGTAAACCATCGTACTTCTACAGTACAAGATCCACAGTGATGGATATCATGGTCCTTCGTCGGCACTTGAAAGTTATCCACAGATAAGCAAGCAACAATTGACAATTTTAAGTTGGAGTTGAATTGAATTGGTCGGCATTCCGTCGTTAGTCTAGCTCTAGTAGCTGCATTCTGTATAGCAATTGGAGTCTTGGAACGAGACTATCGTAAGTCCACAGAATATAAGGTATATCTATTCTTAAATTTTTCTCTGTAATGAAATTAATAAATTTGTTTCCACTCTTTATAGAATTATCCTGAACATAATAAACATGAAATTATTAGTAAAATCTATTATATAGATCAGCCGAAGAATGGTTGTAAACAGGGCTCGAAATAAGACTCAACTACTCACCAATGACAAGTAAAAAAAATTATTGGCGAGTAAAAATACAAAGAATGGTCACCAGATGGCCGTTGTTTTCACTGCATTCACATCTTTTCAAAGTCGTGCCTTAGGAATATTATGTTATATAGGTAGTTCTGGCAAGTCATGCTCCAACATGTATGTTGACGCGGTTTAGTTAACGGTCAAATTAACTATTGTTCTTTTATTCTTTTAAGATTCCCACTAAGGGTCGATCGAAGGATTGGCGGCGTCGACAAGTCTGTGCATTTTCTTTTGTAATTTTCCTTTGCTGGCTGTCGTGGCTCACCTAATTCAGATTGGACATGTGGCCATTATAACATACCAGCATAACCCTGAAGAGGGAAACACACTTTTCTAGTGGGAGAGGGATAGTACTGAATGCTTTTGACGCATTGCTAATTAGATAATGGTGCGCTATATGGCAGTGCATGGTCACAGATGATAGATCTAAATTAAAATCGGTAGATACGTTATGTATCAAGTAAGTTCATTTATAAAATAATTGCGTTCGTTTCATGCTATATTTTTCCTCAAAATTTCTGCCGAGTAAAAATAAATATTGGCAAGTAAAAATTCTTTGTTTTCTTGCCATGTGGCGAGTAAACTTTTTCGTTTATTTTGAGCCCTGATGTACTTACAGTACAAGATCCACAGTTATCATACTGTGGTCCTTTATTGGCTCTTGGCAGTTATCCACAGATAAACAAGCAACAATTGGTCGGCAATTCGTCGTTAGTCCACAGAATAATCAGATCGGATTGTGATATCCCTCCACAAAAGTTTTCATGATCAGTAGATGCAGCTGCATTCTCACTTTTCTATGTAATAATAAGTCATATAAACAGAATAAAGTTGTTTCTGTTATTTTTAAAATTATCCTGAAGGTAATGGAACATAAAATTATTAGTATAGTTATATTTAATGTTACAAAACTAGTTCTTGGATCTAGTTTTTGGATCTACTCATTCAAAGAAAATTTCACTCCGAGGCAAGAAGGAAAATAGTTGAAGATATGAAAAATTGGTAAGTTTTATTGTTTAATCCATTTACATCTCTGCTGTTTATTCTCCATTTGAAGACATCTGAATATATTTAGTTCGTGTTGTTATCCTTTGAAATATTTTTGTAAGTTTTATCACATAGGATTTCATGTTCTGTATGCTGTATCTCGCAACAACAACCAAGAAAAAAAATAGGGTCCTTTAATTTTTTGTGCTAAAAAAGATGTGCTTAAGTGTAATCTATTTACATAATTATATATATGCAGATAATATAGGATATGAAATATATTACTATTATTGCATGGCGTTTTTCTTGAAACACTCCACGTTTTTGCTCTGTCCAACATTCACGGGAATTGGCGGCAGCTGCTCTGCTTGTAAATTAAACAATGAAATTTCACAGAATTCTATTGAATTCTCGGAAATCAAATCAGTTTGGCCGACAACAGTTTTAGAAGTTGCTAATAATAAAGGCGGCGTGAATACCTGGTCAGTGTTTGCCGATTTGGCAGTTTTTTCAATGCAGGCTTTATTTAATCCAATTTTTCATCTAAATATGCTTTTTTTGTTACATTGCATTTTTTTTAACATTGCAGATCCTTCCAGTGATGACGCAACCGTCTGAAGATTTATATGATGTTTGACTTATTTTTGCATTTTTTTTTTCTTGATTTTATTTGTATTGAATAATTATTTATATAAAATATAATATTTATTGAATAAATATTTTTGTTGGTTATTTTCATTTCATAAAGCTGCGAAGGACTGACGTCGAACCGATGGTTGTGAAACTACGAAGGACCAGCCTAGTGCTGGTGGCCAAAACTACGCCGTTCCTGCGTAGTTATACTATCATGGTCCTGCGTAGAACCATTGTTGTATTGCTGACTGGGTATAATCTTAAGGAGTTAAACAAAAACATGGATTACACTATAGAAATATGACTCATGGGTGATGACAGCAATTTATTATTTATTTGAGATAGTTACTCAGGTGGATGTATTCAATAATGTCTGAAAATTGATATGTTACTTAATGCAGACTCAGAAGAACAGCAGATCTGAATTTTGAGGATGGCTACGCCAGTGACCCCGTCGGATGCTCCCGACATGGCCCAGCAAGCAGTACTCGTTCCGAGCGGCAAACTTCCTGTCGATCCCATTGAAGTAAAGGGGTACGATTTCAACGATGGCGTTGATTACCACAAACTGCTACAGTCCTACGCCACAACTGGATTCCAAGCCACAAACTTTGGCCGAGCAGTCGAAGAAATCAACCGAATGGTATTCCAATTGATATTTTTATACTCATCTCAGGACAAATTTATTTTTAGATCGCCAAGAAACAAGAACCATATCCGTTGAGTGAAGGAGAAGACCCCATTGATAGCTCAGGACGAGCGAAGACCAATTGCAAAATCTTCCTGGGCTTCACGTCAAACATGACATCAAGTGGAGTACGCGACACCATTCGTTATCTCTGTCAGCATAACATGGTGTGTGCTTCATTGATAATATAATTATGTGCCTGACACGGTTCTCTGTTCAGGTTGACTGCGTGGTCACGACAGCTGGAGGTGTTGAAGAAGACTTCATCAAATGTCTCGCTCCCACGTACGTTGGGGATTTCAACCTCAAAGGGAAAGACCTCCGATTGAACGGGATCAACCGCATCGGGAATCTTCTTGCTCCGAACGACAACTACTGCAAGTTTGAGGATTGGATCATGCCGATTCTGAATGCCATGTTAAAGGAGCAGCAAGAAGAGGTATGATTGGTGGATGTTATTTATTAACTGATTGATAACAGTGATCTCTCAACAGGGAGCTATGTGGACGCCTTCAAAGATGATTGCTAGGCTTGGCAAGGAGATTGATAACCCAGATTCAATTTACTACTGGTGTTATAAGAATAATATTCCTGTGTACAGTCCTGCTCTCACTGATGGCTCCATTGGGGACATGCTTTATTTCCATTCCTTCAAGAACCCTGGACTCGTACTTGACATCATTGGAGGAAAGAAAAATGCATTGAAATTTTAAAATTCACCTGCTCATATTCCAATCAGATATTCGAGGCATCAACAGTTTAGCCGTGCACGCCAAGCATACAGGAATGGTTATAATTGGCGGTGGTCTCATCAAGCATCACATTGCTAACGCCAATCTCATGGTGAGTGAGATATTGTAATTTTATCGCTTTCTAATTTAAAGTAATTTTATTAACAGAGAAATGGAGCGGATTTTAGCGTTTATGTGAACACAGCGCAAGAGTTTGACGGCAGCGATTCTGGAGCAAGACCAGATGAAGCGGTTTCTTGGGGAAAGATTAAAATTACCGCCACTCCAGTGAAGGTATATCTGGAAGATTATGTGATATGTCCATTTTTATGTTTTTTGTAGATTTATGGAGAAGCAACGATTATTTTCCCACTACTTGTGGCTGAGACATTTGCCAGGCAGAACAAAGAATGACATCTGTAAAAGAAAATTATTTTCGCTTTTGTTCAAGTATTGTGATTTCTTCTCATTTATTTAATGCGGTATAAATAAACCATGAATTATTTTGTTGGGGCTTTTTGTCTTTAGAAAAGTTTACCAAAATCATAGTACTCGGCATTTTGAGATGAAGGGATTAAAAACGCAGCAAAGAAGTACATTTTCTTTCTGCGCATTTGCATGTTGAGTTTTATTGATTTCCAGATATGAATCAAATCAAACTTCCCTTTTCAGAAATACCACACAAAATTCTTTCACACTTCGAAAACATTAACCAAATTATCTAAAACAAAAACCACATCACGTATCCGAATCCGAATTGTCAGAAGAGTAGGCACGAGTAAACAAAGCAGTTCTGCGTTGGTCAGTCTGGTCAGCAGTAGTACCTCTTTCACTACTGGAGCCAGGCTGAGGTTGCGTTTCCTCAGACGCAGCATTATGATGCGTCGGTTGAACAAGTAGATTGGCAAGTTTACTAGGAATGCGAGGGTTGAGGATTCTAGAGTCGTTCGGACTCCTGTTTGGCGGTTGTGCTACCATGGGTGGATCTGGTGGTGCGTCAACTCCTTCATCCTGAGCAACCATTGAAATATCATGATCGGAGGCCATTGCTATCAGTTCATCTTTAAGTACGACAGGAATCTCCAAACTTTGAATTGCATGGCGTGGCACAATAGCCCTCAGTACTTGGAGGCATCGATCTCTCAGCTTGAACACTGTGGAATCTATGGGTGGAATTCTAATTCAGTTTAGTTGAAGACTTACCAGGAATCGTGATGTTGACAACTCGACGTTTTGGCGGCCCATCTCCGTTTCCAATTGGTTCGTAAACTGTCTTGAATTGTGCGACACATTTGTCCCCTGTGAGGCTGTCTCTAAAGATCCAGGGGTGACCCACGAAAGTGTTGACATCGATGAAGTTTCTCGGGGGGAGGGTGCGGTACCTGACACCCAGACCCTCGTAGTTGAGCCAGATGATGTCCACCAGACGGTTGGTACGGTTGCAGAAGCGGATGAAGGATGGCATGCTGGAACGCCCAGACAGCTGACCTCTTCTCAGTTGACGATCTCTGTCCTTGCTCATCGTCAGTCACTGCAAAACAAAGCAAAATGCAAATATGTCAAGCACTCAAGTTGGTATTGTCATTGAAATTGTGTAAAATTTGTGCAACCTATGAAATGTTTATGGTGACATGCACTAAATTGACTAATGGTTATTCACTTCATAATACAATGAGGAGATGAAGAGGTTCGCAGAAGTGAGTTGCTGAATATGTGCAGAGGGATCTCTTTAGCTCTAGTAATCGTCAGTAGGTATACAGCAATAAGTCAACTGGTTGAGGTTCTCCGGCGCTACTGAAAAGAAGCACCGGCACACACCGATGAAAACTCACCCCTATTTTGGTACATCCATTTCACTTGATTTCATATGACGTCACTCAGAATTGCCAAGATGGCTCACAAGGCGAGACGAGTGAAAATTAATTCATAGTATTTGTTGAATACGACCAGTTGTCTAAATGATATTATAAATAGCAGCCAATGAGATACCACCTCTGTCACCGGTGTGTGCCTGTGTCATTATATATTTAATAATATATATGATCAGGGAACCAGTGAACTTGATGAGGCCTTGTCAAAGTCACGACAGTGTCAGTATGGCCCAGGCTAGCACAGATTCTCGGGTGAGGTCTGGAGACCCATAGGGCTCGCTGCAGTATGTCAGCTAGGCCCAGGCCTGAGAGATGTAAGAAATAAGAACTACTCAGTCTACTGGCCCTCCGCCCTGTCAGCGAGGAAAAGGTAGTTTTCAGAATCATGAGAATGAGTAATGTTGGCTCAGCGCAGTAAGGTTGCAATTTCTAATAAAACTATCATGCATAGTTAAAATATGACCAGCAAAATAATGCCAACAAATGAACGTACCATCAAAAAGCCTTTTCTTTCACCCCAAAAAAGATATTCCTCCTACGACATCCGGTGTTGAGCGAAGTATATCGTCTGCACGATAAAATAATGCGTTATGATTATCAAATACCGTGATGATTTCATGGCCAATTCAGCCACTGGAACAAAGCATTGTTGCACAAATACACGCTTGACACATCGAAGCACATTGAATTCTATGTAAATTTGGACATCTGTTTAGTGTAGTTCATAATTCATCTTGGGTGTAGATCATAATGTAAACATAATCAAAAATTACATATATATCTTTGTGGAAGTTGACAGTTGCTTTGCTCGTGGGGACTTAATATAAAATTAATAAAATGATTGCTTTCTTAACTTTCTTCATCAGAACTTTGAGCAACTGAGCAGTACATGTTGACTCGTAGCTTATTTCATTTCTGGAATGCAAAAATGTGAAATTGAAAGCAGAAGAAGAAACCATGATGACACAAATTTATTCATGACAGTAAGATAGTCGATTTCCTAATAAAAAAAATTCTAGCATGCATTGTGAATGAC
>KB297741.1:449748-487074 GCA_000328365.1 Capitella teleta
CACTCGTGTTTGTTTTTCCAGCAATGTATGCGCGATCTGCCCAGTCTTGCATAAACGAATGAGCTATCGGATCTTTCTTTTTTTTGTCACTTTGCCAGTGATTCGAGTTTATCTGACACCGATTATAAATTCGCCGCCGAAGCCTTCATGCAAATCCGAAAATGGTCGAATAACTTCGATTTCTCTGTGCGCGTGGCTCCTATTTTATTGCATACGTGTACTGTATTAGTATCAAGTTAACGAAATTAGTTCGTGATATTATGTCATCGATATCTCTACAATTGACTATAGTGTGTAGCACCGTTATGTAACAGTCTACCTGTCCCCTTTAATTCCCTTAAACCTACTAGTATTGTACACTAAGTATAAATGTACCGCGATTACTAGTATTGTTACGCATACCAGCCCTCTACCCATAGGCAAAGGCTCTTTAGGCCGAATGCTCACAAGTCAGAAATCCGAATGCATTCGGCCCATCGACCGGACCCCACCCCTACCCATAACTCTCACGGCCCAACCCAAGGACTATTCCTTAATAATTGATAAATATTCTTTGGCCTAACCCAAGCATATTGATAGTAATGATCTAATGTCGTAATTACACTGCTACTGAGAGTGATGTGGGCCCTGGATCTCACGATGCAGAATAAACGCAATGGAGCGTATGCTTTTTAAGGAGTGATAATGCTTCTCTTATCAGCTGAAACTGATGATCATGGCATGAATATGATCGCTGAAGTTGGGCCTGATAGTTGAATGAAAATTCAATTATGGATTTTTATACCGCAACATTGCGCTTGGGTTTCCATGCGGTTCACAACAACTTATCCCTGGTTATGGGACCCCCCAGCGAGATGTGATCACAATTCACAAGTGGTGCATCAACAATGATGGCGATAACAAAGCCATCTTCGTCTAACCAGGTTCCACAATTCAACACTATGCAATGTGTCACGCTTTGATGAGGGTTTTCATGCCGCGAAATCCGACCCCGGCAAGTTGCCCCAAAGAGAATTAAACCTACAGGCGAGCGCGCCAGCACTGCGCCATTGCGGCCCCGTTATGTACGTTTGAACCCACAATAAAAGAATATCGAAGAAATAAGAAAAGAAAAACAAAAAAAAAACAAAAAAAACCACCAAAAAAAACAAAAAAACGGATGACTAAGAAGGAAGAATATCGAAAAATGTGTATACCTGCTATATATATATAGCTATATACACTATACAAGTACTTGTATAATTAGTAAAACGAAAAATACATGTATTGAGAATAATTGGATTACATTGGGGCCCTTATTATAAAACCAGACAATATTATAATAATCTCCTGGACTTGTTGTCTAAGCAATCGATCTTGTACTGGGGAAAAATTCGACCCTCCACAAATTATCAATACTATCAATGCGAAAGGAAGAATGGGGCTCGGTGTCTGAATCTCGCGTGTGTGCAGATAGATAAATGAACGAAGAATTGCGACTGTACAGTGTATCGGACAGGCTTCACACAGTGCAAACATATTACATGTATATGTATATATAATATGTATTTGTGTTGATTGAATGTTCTGTCGATTTCTTCGGCTGATGATGCGAACATCGCAATTTGATTCGTTGGTTCAGTGCATTCATGATGAAATGAGTTCAGAATAATTAAGAAATTAGTACTTGTTATTAATTTCTAGTATAGTTTTGATACAAAGTCTTGTGAAATGATCAGATATCAGGCAAGCATAACGGTAGATAAAACATTAATAATAATTATGAAAGACCGGCTTTGTTATGCTGAATATTTTTTTATTTAGCTATAGCTAACATTAATTATTGTAATGAATCAAGATTATATACATGTACAAAATTGTACATGTATCACGAATCACATCAGCACAAGTGATTTTATTTGTTGATGAATTGTCTTCAATGCAAAATACAATTCCTTGTTGAACATTTATGGCTTATGATTAGTGATGCATATGTTGTATTCGCAGGTGAAGATCTTGTACGTGCGCAACCTGATGCTGACCACCACAGAGGAGTTCCTTGAGACGACCTTCAACCAGGCGTGCGGCAAGGAGGGCGCGGTCGAGAGGGTGAAGAAACTGAGGGATTACGCGTTCGTGCACTTCAAGGAGAGGGATGACGCCCTGCTGGCCATGGAGGTCATCAACGGTCAGCTGATTGAGGGCTCGATGGTGGAGGTCACGCTGGCGAAACCAGTGGATAAGAACAGCTATGTCCGCTACACGAGGGGAGGCGGAAGGGGTGCTATGCCCCAAGTGCCAGCAACGGTGAGTGGCGAATGATCTCAGCACTCTCCTTTACCTTCATCTCAGCCCCTTTATCAGGCTTTCCCCTTTGGATTAGACGCCACAGCCTTCCCTGCGGCTGCTGCAGCTGCTTTATACCAGACGCCATACGGAGCATCACTGGCTGCAGCTGCTAACTCAAGGTGCGTTGTGATTGTGGGATCTTGTGTTGATTGCTCATTACTGTCGTCTTTACCAGGGAACTCGTCATGGACCGAACACTCCAGTCACGACTGATGGCAGGGGGTGGCATGGGGGCAATGCGCGGGGGAGGGGGAGTGAGGGGCAGGGGCAGGGGAGCTGCTGGGTCGCGTGGAGCAGGAGGGGTCGGCCGTGGCTACATGCCGGGATACATGCGAGGAGGCAGCAGAAAGCACGCTGTGGAGGTGAGCAGTTCTGCTTCATGCTCAGCACTAACATTTAATGCACGTTGCGTGTGAGGATGAGACATGATTGCTTGTCGTATATGCAGGAGGAGGGCATGTATGACATTCTTCCTGGCATGGACTTAGCACCCACTAACCCTTATACTCTAAAGCCACAAAACTCGAAAAACCCCGTGCAGGTAACGACAAGGCTGCTGTAGCCGTTAAGACGATTGTACATGCTGCACTTGTGTTGCATCCAATTTGAACGGCCTATGTACATATTTCATCCTCTGATTATTGCGCTTTGTTTGGTTCTTTGACAATATTTTATTATATATTTATTGGTGTTGGTGTGAGATGTCTCAGTGTTCGGCTGGTCAGATTCTTAACTTTCTGGAATTACATGTGGTAATTCTTTTCGTGGGAGATATATACTTGACTCAGCACAATGATTATTTTTTTGTCTAACTTGAGGAATTGGTGGGAATTGATGCCTCATCAGTTTTGCAGACGGGTCGTTTTGGGCAAAATTTTTTGCATCAAACTTATTTCTCACGGCTTTTTTATTTTTCATTCGTAGTCAATTAATCAGCAGCACAATTAACACTTATTCCATGCAGATTTCCCCCACCGTCCAATGCCATCATCTTACATGCTTATAATCCTCACTTAAGCCACACTGCACTTGAATCAAACTTATAAGCATAAAAATCAGTATACGAGTTTGAAGAGTGACTGGCATGCTTCTAGTGAGCTTATGGCTTTCCATGTAAAATTAAAACCAGCATCTCATTCTCGATGATTCTTCATGCAATCTCGTTTGTTCGCAGCTCTTGGAGGAGATCAGCGTGAAGAACAATTGGGGAACACCCGTCTACCAGCTGCTATCGACTGTCAACCGTGATGGCAGTGGAGATGGCATGCAGCTCTTCCTTTATAAGGTCAGTCCCTGAATGGTCAAGGGCTCTCTGATACCACTGACCGCTTACAGGTGTCCATCCCTGCTCTGTCCAGCACCACGTTCCAGCCGAACAAACTGTGTCGCGATGTGGTGGAAGCCAAGAATTACGCGGCTGAACACACTTTGCTGCAGCTGGGTCTGCAGATGGAAGGTGAGCAATTCCTCTAGCTACACTTCCCCCTGTTGCATCATGTACATTCTTTAACCAAGAGAAAACCTTATTTAATAACCTTTTTTTATGGGGGAATTTTTGCAGCTTCATTAAAAAACAAATATACCAAATGATTCTGAAAAAAAAAAAAAAAAAAAAATCATTAATGAAACAAAAATCAAATGATGTAGAAATGATCATTAATTTCTTTTTTTTTTAAATACAAGCTTATGCATCAAATATTAACGAACTTTCTGCTTGGCTGAAAATGATGATTTTTTTCTGCAAATTGAAATGGAATTGAGACATATAATCAGTGGTAGACATGAGGCTGACTGACTTTTGTGTTAGGAGGCTGTGAATCGCCAGTGCAACCAGAATCCCCTCCGTCCATCCCAATGTCCCCTGTGTCATCTGCACCAGAACCCTCCACCTCATCCAGCACAGCTGCAGCCGTGGCAGCTGCAGCCATGTACCAGGGAAGGCCTCTGGTGCCCTCAGCTGCAGCAGCCGCCCAGTACGCAGCGGGTCTTGGCCTGGGGCTGAGCGGCACCCTCCTTGACCCCTTGAACCCTGGCTACTCAGCAGCGTCGTTTCCTCTGGTGGCGTCCAGTGCCAGCGCTTACCCCAGTGTTGTGTCCCCAACGGGAAAACTGCCCTCAGCCACGCCTCCACAAAGTAAGACACTGCATGTGACCTCCTCCTCCTCCTCTCCTCCTGCTCGCTCTCCTCTCAGATTAACCTTCCCCGTCTCCTTCATGGTGCTGGTTTTTAAGCTTCTAATTATTACACTAATTAATAACATTTTCAGTTCTGGCGTATGCTTCTTTCTATTCGTATTTTCTCAATTCAGATACAAATTGACATTAATTCTTGCGTTTTGCCTTTCTTTTTTGCTTGTTAACCTTAATTTTTTTCGCTTTTTAAACCTGCTTCAAGGTTAGCTTTTCATTCTTCATTTAATATTCAACAATTATTGTTACTATTTTTTCCAATTTATTCCACCTTATACAAACTGCACATGTGTCCTAACTATTTGTCTCTGTTCTTTCCAGTGGCAGCCTATCCCGCGTATGCCTACGCACAGTACTGAAGACACGTATGAGGCCTAGTGTACTTATTCGGCGTATATTTGTGTGTGAATGTGATGTGTATTTCGTTTGTCTTCTACTCTTGTTTGGTCAATTAATATTGACCATTTATTTTATCTCCTTTTTTTTATCTTTATCTTCAACGCTCATTTCTACAGAAACCTCTCAGAAAACTGTGTCAGAGAGATAAGACCTCTTTAATCTTGTCTCCACCTGTTCTAGCCATGTATCCACCTCATCTTTATTGCCGAGTGCAGCAGTTTTTCACTTGAACAGATCTGTGTGCTATAACGAAACTTATCATGCCGTTTAATATACGACTCGTCAAACAAACAAGCGTAAATTGGTCTTGATTTGCAATCAAGCGTTTAATTCCCGATGTATCATTATTCTGATCTCTGGTGTCTGTGCTGCAGGAATCATTTGTAACGGGACTTTCTCCGATGTGCATGTGCCAAAAAGATTTCATTTTGGAGAAGGTCCCTGAATTTTGTTAGCAGAATCCATGACGTCGGCTCCAATGAGCTTGCTAGATGCGTTAAAAGCGAAATTGCTACGATACCGAAAAAGTGATTCCTCATCATGATGCTACTCTATCAGTGTAAATGACCGATTTCAACAATGGTGTACATAATACGATCATTGAAAGTGTTCAGTATTTTTTAGCCAACTAAACATTCCATGCGTGCCTGTCTCATGCAAGCACCTTATCTTGCCGTCTGTATTGTTGTGTGCCATGTTCGGCTCACAGGCTGCCCGCTCCCTCAACCGGCTCTCCATGAGTCAACACCGTGGCATGTGCTGGGTATTTACTCTTACTCGTAAATTAGCGCTCGCTTTTTCTAGTCGCTCAGTCGGGCAGCCTGTTGCGGCCCACCCTCCAAACCAAGAACCCATCAGTCTCTGACAAACGAGAGAAATGCTGAGAGCTCTATTGATTCCCATAATTCTCTTTCCCATTTCTTCCTCTTTCTTCTTTCTTTCTTCCTAGTTTTGTCTTCTTCGTAGTATGTGTGATTCATTTTATTCACTCTCTTGATTCCCTGATCGGGTTTAATTCCAGCGTTGCGGTAGTCAGCCACGTGGTGTGTTAAACTACCACACACCACGTGTGCTCTTGCGCTGTGGCTAAAATGTAAATACGTTTTTGAAAGCCTAAAATATCCATTTATTTTAGAGATTTTTTTTTTTTTTTTGCATGTATTAATTGATTGAATGGATATTCAATTATTATTTTTCAGTTATGGTGGTGGCTATGTTTATTTTAATCAATTATATTTAATCCAGTTATTTTCATTTTTCATCACTTAAGCACCAATGACTTAACAATATCTCTTCCTGATGCATGGCGGATAATTTGGACCTTTTTTCTTCCTTCCCTTTTATTGCATCTTTTTTTTCGAAATGATAAAAAGCTAAATTAATTATTCGGCATTTTCTTCAACAAAGTTAAAAGAGACAGCGTTTTGGTGAATATTTTGCCAAATCAAGTGCGGTGCTTTTTTTTCTGTATTTTAGTCATATGTAACTTATTATAATGTAAGTGTTGTGTGCACCCCTAGTTATTTAGTGTTATTTCAAAGCAACTTTAGTGTTGTGAGGACATCTTACGTGCTTGTTAGGTCGGTCTTTTTTGGACCGCTTCGTTTTTACTCTTCTTTTCTTTGCTATCGTAGAGAGCTGAACAAGTTTATTTTTTTGAGTTATTTTCCTAGAGTAAATATAAAATTCCATTATTATTACTTTTATTATGACTAAATTTTAAAAGATAAAAACATCTTAATTCTGTTATGATTTGGACCTTTTATACTAACGAATGTCACCTTAAATTTCCACTCGAATCTTCATTTTAATTTTTTTCCTTTTTTTTTTTCTTTTTTTTTACTTCAAGATCTTAGTGACAATTCAAATGGGTTATTTTCTCTGTCCTTGACAAAATTGATTTTTTTTTTTTTGTACCTTCAAGTTCTAATGTTGGAGCATGTTGTTTGATCATCCAATATATTTGGATTGATTATATTTGGTTGCTTTTTTTTTCTTCTTTTTTTTTTCCCTTCTTAAGCTTTCAATTATTAAAGTTTCTTGGCATTACAAAAACCCTGTGTGTTCATTTTGTATATTATGCTATTGTAAGAGACGTATCTAAGTTGAACTCATTGATCTGCATAATGCATCTCATATTTAATGTAGCAAAGGTGACTTTACAACCGAAAGTAAACAGTGAAAAATACACTATACCTTCCGAAACAGAATTAATATTGACTTTAAATGAAGCACAGGTGGCTATATCCTGGAACATTTACACAGCGAAAAGGCGCAAACCACGTGTGACCCCGACACTGTATCAGGCTGAAATATTCGCCACAAGAAACAAAAGAAAATGGCGAAGTTCGCGCACAGTGCAGTCAAGTAGGCTAAACATATTGACTCAGTCATAAACGCTGCTACGACAGCCAGCTCTTGGGCGGCGGGGCAGAGCAGCCTCCTCCTATCCATCACCCAACACTCATAGCTCTTTCTGAAGAACTAGTTCAATATTTGAGCAACTGACTGCCAAATTAGACCTCTGCAACACCGATATTTTTCTCATCTCCGTCCAAGTAAAAATGAGCTATTTATATCGCTATATCCTATCGAAAGATCTTTTAGATGTATGTATTTCGTATTATGCACATCTAAAGTTGAAGCCAAAAGGTCATTGACCCATGGATCAACGTGTGATTCGAATATCAACAAAATTTTGAAGTTTCTAGAGCAGTTGCGACTCTTATCACTGAGGACACAAATCACGTGATTGATAAAGCGATAAGCTGCAAGTACTCACATGTCTGTGGAGGTTTTATCAATCAGATTAAGTATGTGTTACTGATCCATAAAGCCTCTTCATGCGTATTCTCTTTAAACTAAGAATTTAATGGCGCTGAATCTTGTCCTAATCTGACTCACCTGATACTACAGTATACACTGATAAGCAACAAGTGTTTTTCTCATCCTTGTATAGCGTTATCATCTCATTGTATTTCACGAGTCATTCGTGGGTTAAGCCAACTTATAATATGAATTATACAATATATTTATATTTGACTGCCATGAGTATACTTCCTACGGAATGTGCTCAATTCAAGGTATATTACATTGTCGGTATACATGCAGTCGATGAAGAATCAACTGTGATCTGCTTGCTGGTACTGTTTGCTACACGTAGGATACCGTGCTACATTGAGTGGTTGTGCGACGCTCTTCAACCTGTGCTTATACATGAACATGTATATAATATTATAATAGCATTTAATAGCAATTGATTGCTACATTGATCATAGTTCCACATGATGTAACCGAACATCATCCCGCGCATTTCAGCTCGGATGTTATGATGGCAATTCTCTTGCAATGCCACGTGCATGCTGTACCGTACAGTGAACGCGGGCATCACCATATTACGCAATATTAGTACATTGTGTAATTGTATGCACTAGTGCTTAGTACAGCACCGAATATATATATTCCACATACATGTATTTAATAGGATAATACTTTGTATACACACGCGTTATCTATCATTCGTGTTCGAGTGTTCCCTTGGCGTTGTCAGTTAAAATCACCCCCTCTAATCTGCTTTGAAGGGTGTCAAAAATGTGTACCTTTGTGGAAATTATGCAGATGAAATTTTGATCTGAAAATATGCAGCAGCTCTTGAGAATTCCGTAACACGTTCTCACTCGCTCTGTGGCCTTTATACGACGGTCTCAGCTCATTGGTGAAGTTCGTACTCTTCATAAAACTGTCAAACGCCGTATTTGTCTTGTATCACTTCATAGGATTCGGGTCGATGAGTAAAAAAAAAAAAAAAAAAAAAAAAAAATAGTGCGTTCATTCTGGGATCTGATGCCTCTTCAGATCGAAGTGATAGCTATACGGAGAGGTGACCTCGCTTTGGACTGTAATCACACGTCATGCTTAAAAGGTGGCCTCATACTTTGAAGTAATCCGTATGTAATCTTCCTACTCGATTAGGAGAAGAAAAAATAGACCCTTCGTAATTAACTGTTTTATGGTGTATTAATCGCGATTAAAGGGATTTTACGACCAGTTTTCACTATCGAGAAGTTATTGCTTGTATAAGTCAACTTCTCGTATAGAGTTTTATTTTAATTTCAAATGTTTGGCTTCAATTTTATAGAATAGATTGATTTGAATAATGTATACTCAAGGATACTTAATTATTTTCCTTATACTTCACATGTATATACAAGTAACTTGATTGAACATGCATTACATGCTGTATAGTTAATATAATCTAAACGCTCTCCGCAATGTTTCTGCATTGTTGCACAAGGTGCATTTGATTATTATATAAATAGACGTATTTTTATAAACGTATTATTATAAATAGACGTACAAGTAATGTGTGCAGAATGCTGGTATGTTGTCTGAATTTGGCGACACAACTTTAATCACACCACGTGCGAATATCAACATTGGCGCCGCATAAGACTTGTGCGACTCTTTAGCGACATAAAATGCTTACATACATGTAGTCATATAGTAATACTAACACAATTTTACATAATTATATAATTAATACACAATAGGTGCACAGCGCATACTCGTTCCACATTAGATTGGCCATGGCCTCTAAAAGCGCGCAATGCAAACGCCGTGACCTGCATAAATTTACATAAAACGCAAACGTTGTAACCTAATTCCACTATAGGCAGTAGAACGGAGCTCTTCTGTTACAATGTGACTTCACTTCTAGGCACGTACTCTTGTGACACCGCTAGGCTGGCCGGTGGGGGCCGCTCAGGTTGAAACAAGTTTTGCATGAGCGGAATTTATCAGCTTGGAATTGTTAGTCTATATATAATTATACATGTATAGCCTATATGACGTTTACACGTGATTAAGGTTTATGAACTTTATTATTGAACCAAGAGGTTAATCAATTTATAATTGGTTACAAGTGAACTTTTCGGGATGCAATCATGTGCAAATACAGGTACGTTTTGTACCCATGTATCCAGCAGGTATGGGCTTTGACACGGTGGACGCTGGTGCCATGCAGGAAGGAGTGTAAGACTGTGGTGCCACAGACAGACGCCAAGCACAACACGGTGAAAACGTGTCGCCCGCGGCGTACGTAGACAGAGAGCATTTATCGATCGACGCATTGCTACGCAAACAGGACTTTGACCAAGAATCGCTTATCGTTGCTTATCTCATTCATCAATGCCATCAATCGCAAGATAACCATACTCGGTCTCCGCCCATTTGCGGAGTCAGCGGCAAGATTTTCACGGGGAGAAAAATCACGCTCAGGCTGCTAGAGGTGCGTTATGATTATGGAACGGACCGTTATGGTCGAGTCGTTCTCAAGGAGAGTCGCCGATAATGCGTGACGACCGTTCTGAAATTAAGTACATGTGTACTGGGAAACATGTGGCAAACTAGTGATTAGTACTATAGATCATTGTGGTTTTATGTTCCACCAACACTCGATTGCGTTATTTTGACAGCAGTAAATGTAGAAGGATTATCATAATTTTCATATCATTCTCAAGTAATAAGTAAGACAAGTGATTTCAAATTGTCATGATAATGATGATCGTTTCTTTCCTTTCATTCCATACAATTAACATCCCTGTAAATGTTTTTGTACAAAATATATGATGATGATGATTATAATGACTATGGCGCCGAGTAGCCTGAGTAGGCCTAATATACATGTGCACCAGTGCATACTGTGTGTGTGCCACAAATGTCCACAGGAAGGATACGCCATTTTCTCCAGTGCCGACTCAGCCAAGCTGTTGTGATTTGATCCACATGATTGTAACAGCTCCACTCAAATGAAAAGAAAAAAAGTCTTGTGATAGAATTAGCTCTGTGAGCTTGATATTTTACTCGTTAACTTCTTAACATGCTGCTCATTCAATATTTTTAATTCCTTTGTTAGTTTACAATTCAATTTGATGGAATAAGCGTCAGTTGGAAGAGGAGGAGGATCTTCTGCGCCGATCTCCTCTTAAACGCCCTTCATCTCGTGAATCGCGTCTGGAACGATTGTCCACTCGATTCTGAACCCTTGACCTCTGCACAGGTGATCTTGACCTTTGACGGCGCACTGGTGACCTTGACCTTTGGCGGCACACTGGTGACCTTGACCTCTGACGGCGCACTGGTGACCTTGACCTCTGACGGCGCAATGGTGACCTTGACCTCTGACGGCAGACTGGCGAGCGTGTCCTGCGTTGTTCAGGTGATATTGATCTCCGGTGCTGAACATTTGACCTTGATCTCCGACTTTGGATAGGTGATCTTGACCTCTGTTTATGTACTGGTGACCTTGACATCTGATGTTGTACAGGTGACCTTGATCTCCGTGAACGAGGACTGGGATGTTTCTCCAAACCCCTTTTGTCCCCATGTGTCTCCTGCCTGGATCCAGACTCACGTCTTCCCCGGAAACGATCCCGAGCGGGCCCAGAATCTGGAATTAGAATTATCAATAAATTAGGAATAACATTTGGCAAACAACTTGTGACAAACTGAGGGAAATCAAGGCAGCACTCAATCCTGCATCGCAAAATTTGTCCAACAAATTGACTGACCAGATGATGAAGATGAGGGGGAGCTACTCCTCTCCCTCTTCCGGTTCTTCTTCTTCTTCTTCTTTTTCTTCTTCTCACTCATTTTTCTCGCCTCCTCTTCACTCTAGAGAAAAACTCTGAAACAAAACCACCAGAGAAGTTTGTTCATCAGAATACCTCGGAATCGGACGATTCCCGTCTCTTCTTGGATTTCTTCTCTTTTTTCATCTTCTTTTTCTTTTCTTTCTTCATCTTCTTCTCTTTCTTTGGGAGATTTTTATTCTCAGGTAGTTCGGCTCCAAAAAAGCTCGGTTCTTTGACCTCTTCCGGAATGAGGTCGTACTTCTGTGACCCAGGTTGGTGGAAGCAATCTTTAGCCATATGACCTTGAAAACGGGAGATAATTCAACTGAAATTGAGATGTCATGAGTCCCCACAACCAAATACCCTTTGCGCCGCATTTAACGCAAGTGGTGTTGAATATCGCTCCGAGCTCAATTTTTGGTATTTCCCGCTGGAATCCTTGCTTGCGTCTTTTTTCATCCAGCCTGGAAGCGACATTGGCTGAATTCAATCACAAACACACGCAACCCCACTCACGATAACTGCACGTTGTTCGCATCTTCGTCTTTTCCTGACGTTTGGTTCACGACTTTCATTGACAAAGCAATCTTCTCTCCATCCTCCTAAGAGACATCAACAGAGTTCAGAAGCAAGGGGGAGAGGCGAGTAGGTAAGTGAACTACTGTATTGTCCCAGTTACAACCACACTCCCTATTACAACCCAACCCCAGTTTTTCCAAACCATTTCAAACCAAGCAATTGTGCATATCACAGTCAGAGCCGGTGACAACGCACACTGCAAATAAAATCCCAAGCATTGAACTATAAATAATCATCCTGGGGTCTTACATAGAACTGTCACCTGACACCATGCGTGTTCTTCTAGTGACGCAGACTGTTTGAAGCAATACATATCTATCGGCCACGCACCAATGCCCCTTCCGCAGGTTTACAACTTACAAGGCTATGTTTGTGGAGTGCAGTTGTATTTGGAGTGAAACTGACATGCGCTCAGCCTCTGCCTTAAGGCACTGCGGTTGAAACCGAGACAATACAGTATAACAATTTTACAATGTCTTCATAATAAGACAATTAAATTCCTACCTCCACAGAGATGACTTTACAGTAAACGGAGTCTCCTTTGGACGCCATTTCACTCGGCGTTTCAATCCGCACATTTGACATCTGAGATTTGTGAACCAAACCTGAATGAAAAGCTCTAAGAATAAACAATTTGCAAACGACGACTAACCAACCATTTTTTCTGCTGCCTGGAATCTTCACAAAAATTCCGTAATCTTGGACTGAGACCACCTGGAGCGAGAAACAGATGTGCATAAGTAAGAAAAGACGGAAATGTGCAATTGGACGTGTTCTTGTGTCATCTACAATACAATGTGAATATGAAAGGAAGTCGTGCCATTCCTTTCAGCTGGTTCCTTCAACGCTTACTGTAAAACAGCAAAGTTTTGCGAGCAAGAAATTTTCGCTATAGTCGCGGTGACAGCCGACTGCGAAAATTTCATCCGTGAAAATTGTCCCATACGCGCAACAGCAAAAATTTAGGCCGGTGAAATTTTGCTGCTTTACAGTACCATCTGGAGCAATAAATGACCCAGCCGAAAAATGTGGTACGAGAGGCTGGTTAGCTGGCAGCCCCACAATATGTCAGATCCTGATCGCCCGTGGATCAGTCATAGGCTGTCAGGGCAAATGCAGGGCCCTCACTGATTTAAATATTAGGCTACAGGTTAATCTTACAACTTTCACACAAATAATTTGCCACAAGTAACAGCATACATACAGCTTTGTTTTTTTTTCTTCAGTATTTTTTAGTGATTCTCAAGGCAAACACAAAACAAAATGTAAAAAATGTATAAATGGCATAAATAAGAGAATAAAATGGCAAGGGGGGAATGAACCACTTGTTTTGCCTGTATTATGTGAAACATAAGAAGATTAGATAATAGATAGTGGGTTTTAAGAATTAGGCGAACTGTATTTTTCTGAAGCAAAAGAACTTAAAGAAGTAGATTAAATTAGGTTTCATGTATAATGTTACTGCCAGTTATGAATATATTAGTATCATCAGCGTACATTACTGGGAAAGTGTGTTTTTGGGCATTACCTAAGTCCTTTATGTAAATCAAGAACAGCAAGGGCCCCAGGATGCTTCCCTGAGGTACCCCACAGGTAGCAGAGCCCTAACATGAAGTGCTGTTTGATATTTTAACTAACTGTTTACTACTTTTAAAATAATTTTTCAGTAATTCAAGGGGAATACTACGGATTCCATAATGATTAAATTTTTTAGTAGAATATTGAAATTGACTGTGTCAAAGGCTTTTTTTAGATCAAGGAACAGGCCGATTACTTTATCGCCTTATCTAGGTGCTTAGTGATTTTGTCTATAGTGCTATAGCATAGAGCCATTTCAGTGTGGTGTTTCTTTTGGAACCCATATTGATTACTTGAGATTATATGGTTAATTGTGAAGTATTAATTAATTCTATTATACAGGAGTCTTTTTTTTAAACACTTTAGAAAATACTGTACAGGTAATACAGAGATTGGTCTATAATTTTGTGGCAGTGTATGGTCTCCGCCCTTAAACACCGGTGTTATAAAAGCCCTTTTCAGTTCGTTAGGGATCTGCACTTTTTCAAATGTGACATTCATAATATGTGTTTTAGTGGTTGCAAATGGAATGGACCAAAAAGTTTGATTTTTTTAGCTTTAATTCAAGCCAAGTTACAGTTTAAGCCACGATCCAGACTGTAAAACGGTTGTCACATGACATAACAAAGCGACGTGTTTCAGGAAATCATATATTCATGAGGTCAAGAGGGCACATTTTAATATTATAATGAGCTACACTTGATCATGGTCATGATCGACAAGCAACTCAACACCTTCATCGAAAATCACATTGATTGAAGATTCAGATAATTCAATCAATGTGAATGTCAATGATTCCTTCAGGCAGTAACTGAGTGAGTTGAGTAACCACTGGTAGGTAATTAACTAAGGTAATAATAAGGATTGCGAGCTTCCTCACCTCTCCTTTGAATATGCTGTATAATTCTGCTCCATACGGCATCGTTATTGCTCTTCAGGGATCTACAAGGGACAAATACTCGACAAACACCGCACAATATCGACCGCCCCACGCTAAAATGCAGAGAGAAAGTAAAATCGAAAGCGAAAGCGAAGATTTCGCTCTCCATTGGAGGATGAAACGCGGTCAACAATTGATCGTCATGTGATTTGCATTTCTTGTGACATGATTTGAAGAAACTGAACGCGAAGAAATCGCTTCGTCTATACTACAACGGGTGAATTATCCATAATACAACGAACAATTAAATACTCGTAGGCCTACTCCTCCTGTCTATATCTTAGCCGCCTTTTGGGTGACTGGGTAAGCGGTTAGCTCCAGGGGCCCTGCCAGGGGCCAGTGCACCCCAGTCCACAGCTGTTGTCGCTGTTTGTACATTAATTCAGTTCTAAAACACGAAATCATCGGTTATCTAAGTCCTTCCAAACATGTTCTTCATAATGATTTCAATCACAAAGTAACCTGGTCCAAACATTAGCATCTTTGGTCAGTTTTATAGTTCCAAATGCAAATCCCTCCACCATGACAAAAGATACCTCCATATGGCATATCTGATATATCAAATATTTCATGAGCAACCTACAAATTGAAGAATCATCTATGGAAAAAGAATTGGGTATAATCACTGATAACCACAATAATGAAGTTCTACCCCCACATCATCGCCATATCCCAAATTGCTTCACAAACACGTAGTGGGTATACCATCCAGAAAAATTTCAAACATCTCTATCTCGATTTCTTTTTGTTGCTCTACAAAACAAAAGTTCTGCATCTCCTTGAATACTCATCCCTCGTATGGAGTCCTTTCCATCGCAAAACTGGAACTAGTTCAATAGTCGCTATAGTGAGCTACAACATTGATGAAATTCTGAAACCTATCGTATCCATTATACCTTACAAAACTTGCATGGCATCCCAACCTATGAGTACCGAAGACATTGAGGCAACCTGTTGGAAGTGTACAAAGTGCTACATGGCTGTACCATGATCTCCTTATTCTCCTCCAGCCCTTATGCCCCCTAACTTTGAATACCCGAGGCCATCCCTTAAAATGATGAAAAGAAGGTCCACAGACATCATTCTGCCTTCATTGTAGAATTATTGATGTACAGTCAGACCTCATTAATCTGCTGTCATGTAATCCGCTCTTTTTGTTAATCTGCCCCTGACCACGATTCTCAGGAACAAATCTATACTGTACCATTATAAATTACATATGTAATTCGCCCTTTGAAATATCGTTGTGTTAACAAACATAAGACACAACACATCAATTATCAGCCATTTCTTTCAAGTCAGGTCAATTAAACAACAAATGGCACCCGTCCGCCTATTGAACATTTAAGGAGTTAATTAAATGAAGGAATCAAATGCGGGTATCATCACCGAATTAATTCCTTTATGTCTGCATGGCTGGCTTACTTTCAATTTAATAGTTGCATAGTTAGGCGATGTTCAGGAGCAGAAGGAACGATGGGAGTTGTGAGTGGAGATCATGGAATCAAGTGGAGAAGCGAGTGGAATTGAAACTGGGAGAGTCGGAGTTGATCAACGTACATATGCATGAGAGCCCACAACGACCATCCTTCAGTTCTCTACTCTCTACAATGCTCACTTCATTTGATCAGGGTTTTTTTTTTATGACCTGCTTGTAACAACCTAATGGTACATGCCACTATATGGTAGATGAGTTTTTGTACGGCATCTAATTTTCATCAATTTGTGGTCTGACATGTAATCCGCCCTTTTTATTAATCCGTCTGTTTCCTTGGGAATGGAGGAGGGCGGATTAACGGGGTCTGACTGTATTGAACTCCATCCGAGACAAATATTTATTTAATTGGTTATAAGGTCCCATTTTAAGTCCCGACCTAAGAAACTGTACGATGGTATGTAGTCACCCAGGGAAATCAAAACCCTTTACCACTGAGCCAAACAGGTAACTGACCTAATGACCTAACAAGGATCAATGTAAGTCAAGTGTTTATACTCTGCCATACACCCCAGAAAGTAAAGTATTAGTGTATAGTTAATTCAGATTCTTAATCACTTTACATTCTTTCTCTTTGCAGTATGATGGTGATGTTCTAAAAAAAAGATATATAAACGAGAAATCATGGAAAGCCGTGGTAGGAATTTTAATTCATAATTAACAGAATCTTCACTGTCCAATCCAATGCAGAGAAAGGAGCGTCTGATTCTCCTGGCGCAATGTCATCTCCCAGTCACCTCCTCATTGAGGGTGTCTGTCACGCAGCCCTCAAGAGACCAATCAATGCTTCACCTCGCATCAAAGTACATCATTCCTTGGTACCTCATTTCAATAATCACAAACATTTCCTACAGTATACTTGCCTTTCTGTGAGCTCTTCTCACATTGCGCTCGGTTGTAGCACTGGAAGCATCTACGTCTTTGAGCGCTGTTCACTTCAACATGTGCAGATGGTTTCGGCTGAAGCCAAAGTGAGATTGTCACACATAATTGAATGAATAATAATAATTTATTCACAGGATGGCTCTATTGTCGCTCTTTCCTTGGCTTCCAGCGGGGCTGCACTAGCGTACGCTACCAGGTAACTCCTTCTCTCCTCCTCTTTTCTCTTCATCCTATCCTCCTGTTCTTTTCTCCTCCTCCTATCCTCCTCCTCTTTCCTCCTCCTGTTCTTTCCTCCTCTTGACCTTCTTTCCTTTTCCAGTTCTGGAGTTGTAGTCATCGTTGACCTTCACTTAGAGAAGAGGACAAAGCCGGAAAAATTACGAGTGACCACTGACCACAAGGGAGCCTCAGTGACAGCTCTCTGTTGGGATGAACGCCGAGTGTTTGTTGGCGATTCCAATGGACTGGTCACTGCTGTTAATTCTGGAACAAAAGTTTGTCATCATAACGCACTAAGAGGAAATTTCATGGAGAATCTCTAAAATCATAACGCGCTTTTTAAATGAATCATAACGCATTTTCCTAAAATCATAACGCACTGTATTTTCAGGCGAGTGATTTGTTGAAAGTTCCTTCGGAGGTTATCATGCGCTTAGATCAGCCGGTTGTGCAGATCGACGTCCTCAATAACAGAGTTCTGGTTTCCACAACGAAAACAGCTTATGTGGCGAACACCTCAACGTGAGTTACAGAATCACTTTGCATCACAATGCACCTTTTATGTAACGTTATGAAACTATTGTGTGTTTGCTTTTAATTCCCTCTTCTAGGCAAAAATTCAACCAAGTTGGAAAGAAAATTAGGTAAATTCTCATAACTGTTTGAGGTACATTTTAAAAATAGATTTTTCGCAGGGATGGTCCCTACGGAGCGTGTTTCTACCCGGTCACTGGGGCCAACTCAGTTCCGATCGTGTACTCTGCTCAACCGGGATCACGCGTGTGGGAAGCGTGTTCTGATGGCGATGTGTTCAACACGCATCAGTTTAAGGCGCTCCTCAATATTCCTCCCTCTCCCATCATTCCTTGCAGGTTTGTCGTGTGACTTTCCTTTCTTCATTTTCCTGTTCTCTGTTCTCATTGTTACAATTATTGTAATTATTTTCTTGCCATGCAGTTTGGATGGCTTCCATATCGAAGCTTCACCGTTGCCAGGGCCTCAATCTCTGGCCTTTCGTCAGCTCTACCTTTTAGGGTGATTATCCAAGTGAACTTTGACCTGGGGATTTTTCTTACTCTACTATTCACCCGCAGGAATCACTTTATCCTGGCAGTGACCTCTACGCACCTGGTTATCCTTGATCCTGCTGATGTCAAGGTCGTTTTGTGGACCAGAGAATTTCAAGGTGAAGTTTATTAACTCTGAATTGTAAATTTTTAAATTTTATAAATTCGGCAGATATGCTTAATGTGGTTTGTGTGAAGCGAGATATATACATCCTTTTGCCCAACAACACAGTTCGTTTGTTTGCCTTTACGTCTGTCGTGAAATACTTGATTGAAGCAAGCAAATCTCAATCCGCTCAAACGGCATTGCATCATCTGTTTTGCCAGAGTGAATTCTGGGTACTGAAAACCATATCAAGACGACCCGAGATGCTGAAAATTGCTGAAGAAATCCTGCAGCAAAATATCTCAAATGAATTCAAACTCAATGTGGAGAGAATCCGTGATGAACTAGAAAACAAACTTGAATTGATGAAGGCCAAAGATGAACATAAAACCTTCAATCGAAATGAGAGCGGAATCTATGTTCTGGAAAGAAGTTCATCGATCGGCTCCGATGACGCAGAGAGCGAAGTGTTGATGGAACGCGTTCGGCAGAAACGACCGGAAGAAGATGCTTTGAGTGTGAGCAGCAACACGAGCGTCAACGGAGCACAGAAGATTGAAGAGCGACTCAAGGAAGCCAAGAACAAACTGACCGGATTGAAAAACATCATCCAGGACAAAGTCAAGCGACGGGTGTCTGATTCAGTCAGTCAAAGTTCAAAGGTAACGACCCCAACTAAAGAAGTCACAGCCGAATCACCCAATTCTCTGAAGCGGGTGAATTCATCGGAAAGTCTTCTGAGTTTGGAGATGAAACAAAGTGAAGATGATGAGAGTCAGAAATTGAGCAGACGCGGTTCGTTCACGAGTAACGATGTCAGCGAATCGAGCAGCGAAATTCTGGGTTCGTCTTCTTCGTCTTTCGGTGGGTGTTGAATGCATTCAAAGCAGTTTCATCAACGGAAAGGTTTATTCAGATCCTGAACCAGTGTTTGCAAAATCAGTGGCAAGTTTTTCTTATAAAGGAAAGAAAAAGAAGGCTGTGATGGTCGACTTTGATTCTTGCGATTCTACTCCTGCTGGTGAATCTCAGATCTGGAATTGTGTATTTCATCATGCATTGGTTTTTATTTTTTTTTATTTTAGCTGTCCCTGGTAAAAAGAAGAAATCAAAACAATTGAAAGGTGAATAAATGCAGAGATGAAAACCATTCTTATTTAAATCAAAGATATTTTACTGTCTAAATATACATTTTCTTGAGAATACCGATGCCTTACCTATAAATAATTTAGTTGCATAACATCTGTCATTATCTTGTCAGGTCGTACAATCCAGAAATCCATCATTCTACCAGAGCAGTTGAAGGAGCATCAGAACCAAGACTTCTCCGCTGCTTACACGTCTTCCCAAGAATTGGACGCATCTGAGGAATCGGGGGAAGTCTCTGTGAGCAAATCGTCTCCTCAAGGCGTTGTTTCAACTCTGAACTCAGTGAAAGATCGGTGAGTTTTATGAGAAATAATCGTTTGTTGATAATCATCATGTGTTTCGGCAGAGTTGAGGGACAGGCTCGCTCATTCGTGCATTTGATCAAAGAGGGCGCCAGTAAAGTGAGAGGTCCACCGAAAGGAGAAGCCATAGAAGTTGACCCCAAGACAATTGCAACCATGAGCAAGGAAACTGTTGTGTGGGGCGATCGCTCATTCATGGAGGTCAGGTGTTTCTCTGTTGTCACTGTGCTTTCATGAAATCTATTTGCAGAGAGTGGAGGAAGATTGCCCTGAAGGCGATTTGGATGAGAGGTCGAAGGTCAACCACCCTGAACCATATCTTGTGGATTTGAGTGATTTACGTGAGGCGACTACTGCAGCTCAGTAAGAGAAGCCAAAATTTACTGGTTACCATTATTTGAATTAATTCTCCAGAGAGAAATTGTCACCAGATTTGAATCCGTCAGAAATTCTCAAAGAGTGGATTTTTGTTCTGAACAGAACTCTTCAAAACCTGCATGCAACACTCATCACAGATCAACAAAATTCACAAAATTCCTCTGATGTCTCTGATTCTCCTGAATTGGACCGAGTTACCGACGTGACCTTCCCTGACTTTCAGATCCCATCCTTGTCGGAAATAACCGATGTTGTTCCTTCACATTTCCTGGAGCACCTGCGAAATCCTCTCTATGCAAAAGATCCGCTCAAAATGGATGAAATTTTAAGGGAGCAAGTTGAACTTTTAACCTCTTTGTGTTTGGAGCACCGTGTGTTTGGAAATATCTCCAAGTATCTCGATCGTGATGAGGATGAAAAAGACGAGAGTGTTGTGTTTGTGAGATGTTACTTCTATCTCTTAACCGATGCCGCTTTGGAGAAATTTATTCAGAATTCCAAGGAACGGACGACAAGAGAAAAGAGGTGGAATTTTGTGGTTGACTGTGAGCAAGGTTTGATTTCAGTTTATCTTTATTTTCGTTCATTCAGTGGATTATCAAGGATAATTTATGTGACGTTTTTTATTCTCTTCAGTTGCTGGTAAATGGGAGCGCAGATTAGCAGTTTATTTGGAGAAAGATGATTTTGCCGGAGCCATGAATTACCTGACTTACCTCAAAGAGAAAGGTCGCTTCAGATACACGAGAGGATTGCTCCCAAGGTGAGAACGATGTCTCCGTTGCATAACTTTTAGGGTGTCCGCTGTTTCCTTGAACGCTTTTAAAAAGCGGCTTTCTACGTCTCCTTTTACTTTTTCCATATTCCACGGCAAATGCAAACGACATGCAATTAAGCATTTCATACAAATCAGTGAATTCAAGAGAATATCGGCTTTCTATTTCGTCTTTTCCATTACGTTTCATATGTAATGTGAAACACAAAAATATAATTATAGTACATTCAAAAACATGTACTACTACACAACTGTATTGAACATATTCATGAAAGAGAACTACAGTTCACAGTACAAACATTTTACTCTTATTGTATGTAAATGCAGCAACTTGTGTTTTCAAGGTCCTTACAAAATTGTATATGAAATAACATATAAAAAACCTCTGTATTGGAGCTCTCTATCCCTCTGTATTATAATTAGAGCCAGTCCTTGTACATCCTGCTGTCCAATTATTCCAAGCACATTATTCGGAATCACCAATTCCAATAAACGTTACTTGTTTTTCGGTCAATTACTTCATCAATCATGGTAGTTTTTATTCATGTGAACACCACGTTTTATGCAATTGCAGAAACTGCAGAATATCAATCAATGAATCCATTTCCTTGCAGTTTACTGAAGATCTCTGCACCAGACTGCATTGAAATGTTGTCAAATAGCAAAGTTGTGATTGTCCATCCACTGGACGTTCTCTTCCTCATTCGCCGGTCAAGTGGGTCCGACTCTGAGGCTTTACTGACCAGATACGTGGAGGAATATGTAAAGCACAGGGAAGACGGGTGAGTTTGATTTGTAATCACGGGGGGAACGCTAATTCATCCTGATTCCACGCAATTGAACGCTCGTTGGTGGTACTCAAACACCATCACAGAACTGTCCACCCTCTGCGTAAGCGCAATCCACGTTTGCAGACCTTTCCTCAGCAGAGCGATGCCATACGGCCATGCGATGCCATGCTGCGACAGCGTCAGCAGAACCCGGCATTCGTGACCATCGCGGGAGAAGACGCACACTCGGTTGTTGGCTCCGTCCGCCACGATGATGTTGCCCTGGTCGTCGGCCACCACGCCCCCCGGGTGGCTCAGCTGACCCACTTGCTGACCGTGCTCTCCAATCCGGCACACGAAGCGGCCTTCAAAGTCGTAGATTTTCACGCAGTGGTTGTTGCAGTCGGACACGATGATGCGGTCCGTGAAAGGGTCAACGCTGATGAACTCAGGGTTGTCGAACTCAACGTCGCCATTGCCATGGCAACCGAAGCGATGCTGGAGCTGTCCATTAGTGTTCAGAATAGTGATGTCGTTGTTGCCGGTGTCCGACACAACGATGTGCTTCTTGCGATGGCACACAGCGACGCTGGTTGGCTCCTTAAACAAATGCCGAGCGTGCAGATCGGCAAAGTCCTTCTTGCTTGTGTAGGCATCCATCTTGAACGGGCGGATCTTTTGCGTGTGTGAATCAGCCACCAAGATAATGTTATTCTGCAGCACCGTGATATCTCGCGGCCAGAGGTCCTCCCCGCTGGCTCTGAATGCACTGGTCAGTTTGCCCTGGTCATCATACACCTGGATGTTCTTGGCGCCATACAAAGCGACAGCGAGGTGTCCGTTTTGCAGGAAGTGGAGTCCGTGCGGCTGAGCGGTTGGGGTCAGCCCACTGGGGTCAAGGCCAACACGCCACACCAGACGAGCGCTCTTCATTCCTTCGCTCTCTCTCTTCATCTCCTCCTCATCTTCGCTCTCAAGGCTGCTGAGGTCATGGGCCATCTCAGGGAGCTCTTCCATCCAATCAGGAAGACCTTCCAGCTCGAAGTCACCCAAATCAAGCGATCTGACTGGTTTGAAGATGAGCGCCTTGGAGAGTTCCTCCAACGCTTGAGGTTGTGCTATTTTTCGTTGCGTGAGGTTGAAGCTCCGCAGGCGAATGCAGTTGTAGTTGCTCAGCAGAGCGGCTTCCTGACCCGGCCGACTGAGCAGAGCGATGAGGCTGGCGAGGTTGCGCGTTGACTGCTCCTGGAAGCGGAGCAGTTTCTCCTGATGCTGCAGCACCTCCTCCACCTGCTGGTGCCTCTTCAGGAGCTTCTCCTTCAGCCGCTGCTTCTGCTGGTCAATCTCCCTGACCATCAGGTCTGCTTGCAGGTCAATATTCGCACACGTCTTGATCAGCTGCTGGTTCTGCATCTGCCGCAGATGCTGCAGCTGCTGGAAGGACCTGCTCATTCCATGGGCGTTCTCGTCCTGCAGCTCCTGCGCGCTGCCCTTCAACTTCTGCCTCTTGCCTCCGATGAACTCCTCCCACGCCAGCATGCTGTGCTTACCTCTGATGGCACTGTGCTTTAGCTGCTGGCACTTGACGCACAACGGAGCCTCCTTGCACGTCACGCACGCGCTCTGGATGCGGAGGCCGTGGCTGCGGCAGAACAACGCCAGCGACTGCGGCCACTGCCAAACCACGTGGCCCCGTTCGCCCAGGTGCCGACACCCGCACTCGAAGCACAGCCGCTTCGCACAATCGACGCAGTACTTGCGATCCTCCAGCGGACCCCCCTGCCCCAAACACACCTCGCATCCGCCCTCCTCCTCCTCGCTCCTCATCCCCGAACCCTCGCACATCGACGCGAGCGGTGAAATCGACAAGAGGGTCGTCTTCGTGCGGACCTACCTCGTCCACTGTGATGACCGTCGCACAGACTGGACACAGGATATCGGTCAAGTCGTTGCCATGGTGACCATCCTGATTGTTGAGTGACGCCCTGAACACGAGGCTCCTAAACTCAATCCAGCACTTCCGGCAGAAGATGTGGTCGCATTTCAGCTGCTGAGGCTGCGACACGAGGCCGCAACACAGGAGACAGCGAGCCAGCGACGACATGAGTTCCCTCCGTTCACCGAACTCTCGTTTAACCTAAATATCACCCGTGTGCTCACGAGGTGAGATACCATTCAAGTGGCTTTGTGCTGAAATCAATCGCTGCAAGCTGTGACCTCTTCGGGTCGGCTGTGGTGGCGCTGAGTTACGTGTTCCGACGTTGGTTGCTATGATAACGCTTATCGTGCGGGAACTTTTTATCCCCGGCTGAAGTCAGAGCGAGCAGTGAACCTTGCCTCTATTTCGAAGCACTTTTATAGCGGCTCGGCTTAAACCGTAGACGCCACTCGGTTCGCGACCGCAGCGGATGGTCCCATCGACGCCACGTTCAAAGTGCATCTCATTTCAATCATCAATTTAAATTTTCAGAAAGCGCCCACGTAAATCTCCATTCGACTGTCGTAATTATAACATGTATAATTCAGCCTGTCTATTTACTATATTTAGTCGTTCTTTTAATCGAAAGTTTACCAAATCCCAAACATCATATTTGAATAAATATTTACCTACATCACGCGTGTGCATCATATTGTATACTTACCGGTATTAGAAAATGTTTTTGTGGTCTGATTTCGTAAATAATGTGTTTAACCAATATGCCACGGTTGACTACGCTTGATTGAATTCGTCTTATTTTCATTTGTTCATTTCTTCTCGAGCAACCGATCAGTGTTCTGAGATGTATTCATGAATATGTATGAGATGGGTGGCATGGGGCGTGGTTACTTTCATGAACTTGGCCTCCGAGGTCATCAATAGTTGTCAAACTGTGTGAGCTTGCCGTGTTGTCAGTTAGATTGCATTACATTGTATACTATTATGACATCGTTTGTGTCATTACAATTATATAATCCTTGTGACTATGTAACTGTAATTACCACATACATGCCAACACTCCGTTTTTGACCCGGAGACTCCGTTTATATAAGTGCTATATAAAGACCTGTCGCATCTTTTGTGCGTACTTTTATCTTGAATTCATTCTCGGGGGAAAATCCAGGTTAGACACAGCATTCAAACTACCGTGGTATTTATTGGGAAATTGGTCTATTTAACATAGTAATATTTATTTATTACTACTTCCTCGTCAACAGAATTCGTGATGTGTGCTCTGAAGAGGAGGTTCTCCTGTGTTGCATGGACGCCCTGCTGCACGATCAGACGACCTTTGACCTCGCCTTCGCGTGCTCTTGTGGGTTTCCAAGGTAAACATTCCTATTATGTGGTGGTATCTGGCATTATTCCTATCATTCAGAATGACGAGGAGTTTTGCAGGACAATGTATTTTCTATTGATTTCATTTCATTACATAATCCGTTTCATTTAGCCCTCAGGAACACACAAGGAAGTGGAAACATGACCAGTTGATCGATTGCATAATTAACCACGTGGTCAAGAATTCTTCTAAAATGCTGGATTCATTGAAATCGTTGACATTTTCGTACCGGTGAGAGCCCTTTCTGCACATTTGGATATTAACATAACTTCGTAAATCGTATCGTGAATCGCAAACATGTACATCTGTTTTGAACAGCCTAAGATATCCTCTAATTATATTAATAATGATATAATAATAATGTATATTCAAATCACGCGCAAAATGAAAACAACGGCAATTGGTGGTGACAGAAATTAACAGAAAGTTTTTGCGTCACCTACAAAATAGAATGGAAGAAAAAGATACGAAAGAAGAATTTAATAGTAAACATAAAAACGATATCCTCTTAACATTGTTCATTGCATTCGAAAATATTGGTGGTAATGAAAACATCTCCCGTTTAGCGAGAAACCGCTGATTATGGCAACCATGTCACGTGATCGGCTGTTGGTTTTGGATCGCAAATACTAGTATGCATGCATAGTGTATAATGTGAGTGTTGGGAGGAGAATCTGGTGCTTGTTATTTGAAGTTGAGTATCTTGAGTACCACCTGAACAGTCACCAAGAGACTTGACTCACTTGAGATTCACAGATGATGATAATATAATTTAATAGATTGGCATGAGAGTGAACAAATGTTTATATTTTCACCGTGACGATTACCTCTCTGATCAGATCAGTTCTTCATTGGAAATGCAATGTTGCACATTTATAATTCGGAAGAATTGTGTCGATCAGGGCACGTGGGGAGGTGCGTTATGAACTTTTGTTTGCTCATTTAAAGTAAAAGGACGTTATGATTTTCCCATAGAGAGTCGGGGATTTTAGCAAAGACCGTTTACTATAAGTTTACTATAGTAAACTGTCTTTGGTTTTAGTAGACAGACGCTGACGAATAGGCTTGGTTTTAGCAGAGACTAAACAGTAAACACACATGGTATATATACATCATATAATGCTAGTATTGTGGATGTTGTCTCACTCTCATGGCTCAATAGGAAAAGTTTACTGTATTTATGTATTTCAAATAGTCCTAATATTCTAATTGTGATTAACAATGCATTCAATCCGTACCTCTATATATAACGGATAGCTACCATGATGTTTAAGCAATATTCATGTCATTCTAGATACTGGCCTGGTCATCTCCACCTTCTCAAGGCGGACTCAACTGCCAGCTGCAAACTCTTACAGATGTTGCTGCTGCAGCTGGCAGATGAGGAACTTCTCTTCCGAGGTCTGTACATGTATATACGATGTGCTAAACATGATCATAAATCATTCCCTCCAGATTTCCCCGTTCAATCTGGAGATGATTGGCTGAAATTAGTACAACTTCGAAAACTGCAGACATTTTCAAATGGTTCTCCAAATTGCTTGAAGTGTAAAAGCCCTCTTCAAATGATTGCCGATCCCTGTGTCGTGCCATGGGAAGCATTGGCACGCAGAGCCATGAAGTCGCTTGGGGTGCTGCGTGGCTGGGGTCTGCTGAAGGACACTGAGATGCCCGCGCATCTGCTCAGCGGTGAATTCTTCCACGAAGTTGTGCAGGCGAATGCCGCTGAGCACAAACAGAGGTCATTATGCAAGATTTATTAATCTGAAATAATAAGATTACACTGCACCCTCTAGATAACTTTGCATTAATCAAATTTATATTTTTATTTTCTCTTCTTAACTTTTAGCCAACTGCTTGAAGATTTGCTGAGAGATTTTGAAGCAGACCACACTTGCAGACAGCCAGCAACGATTCCACCTCAGGTCCATAATTATAAGAAGAAATATTTGATTAGAAAGATTTTGTGATCTTCAGGTTTTAATGGCCGCTCGGTTAGAAATAAGTTCTTCAAACAAAGATGTGGCAACATCAATGGTAATTAGTAATAAAATGATTCAATTTTTATATATTTATATATTTTTTCAGCTGATAAATTCATTGCTCAGTTGTTTGCATTCAAAAGAGAAGTCAACTGGTCACTGGTCATCTAGTCTGGACATCAGTCGGTCAGTTATCCCTAGGAAGATTTTCCTCTTCCATATTTGGTTATGTTTTAACCATAATACAATTATATTTATTTCAAAATACTATTAATTTTGACAGCTTCCATATCCAGGACCTCAAACAGGCGACTGTATTTAGTTGTTCAATAACAAACATTATTTGGCTCAGAGTTGCATAATACACTGTCGCATTCAAGAATGTTCACCCCACAGACCCTGTTCGTGTTGTCATCAACCCCTCTCAACAACTCCGTCACTGGCTATTCCCGGAATGGTGCTGCTCCCTTGTGGTAAGAAAACAAAACATTCATCAATTATGATTATTTTCACCTTTTTTTTTTTTTTTTTTTTGCACAGGTCACAATTTCCACCGGTTTTGTGCTTTAACAGAAACATGTATAATCTGCTCTGATCAGCAGAGTTAATTCCGTGAATATATTTCCAGATTATCTGTTACCTAGTCATTTTAATTGAATTGAAATGTTTCTTCTCTGATACAATTGCATGTATCAATATTATTTGTTCCATTCCAGCAAAATTTTTCTTATTCTTTTCCAAATATTTGTTGGCAATTTTACACAAATCTTGTTGTAGGTAACTACGATGATCTTTAATGATACAATGTATTGGTATGTATATGCGGGTATGTAGTGTTTTGAGTTTTAGCATCTTGAGGCCTCTAGAACAATGGTGCAGAAAGTAGATATTATGACCTCTGTCACTGTGCAATAAAATAAGGTGCCCGGCTGATTAAAATATGATAATTACCAGTATGAGAATTTAAAATGGTGCTCAACATGCTGTGATTTATCTTTCCTCAAATCTATATTTTGTTTCTGTATGCAAAACTATATTTTGTTGAAATAAAGATACTTGCTCAAAATGAGTCATCTGGTCTTAATTAAATCATTTAATGCAGGATGTAGTCACAGGATGTTAATTGTGTACATGTATCAAAGCAGATGAAATTTGCGACCCTTGATGGAGATATAGAGATATAGGTTTGAAGAAATGATTAAAGTTAATGTACATCAACAAAACCTGAAAGTGAGATGGCTTGTTCACAAAATGTTGGCTCTTTGAAGGCATTCCTCAAACAACCAGAATTGCTCTTGTATCTGTGCGATTTCTGTTATCGCCACTTTTTAATATTGGTATTCCAGATTGACTTGTATGTCATGGGCATCGGTACTTGTCAAAACCGTTTGATAAAAAAAACAAAAAAACCTAAATAGATTGCAGCTGCTTTCTTTTTTCTTATACTGTTTTTTGTTTTATTAGATGCATATAATATCACAAAATAATAATTTATAATAATTGAGATCAGAAGCATTATAATTCATGACGCTATGGTTGTCATAATGTCACATTTTTATCCCTCATTAAGATCTCCAATGTCTTATGGCAGACAGATCTGCAAAGACGGAATAAAGAAAATGATTAAATCACCAATTTCAAACTGAGAAAGTAGAAAATTGCACTGAACTGACCTCATGGCGTATGTAGGTAAAGACTTATTGAAGACGGCCAGCAAGCGGTATTCGCCAGTCCATAGGGCGTAGCATTTGTGCGTTGACGTACAGACGTAGGTGTCACTAGCAACGTGAAGAAGTCTCTCACTTTCATTCAAATGCATTGACTGCGTTTCTGATCACAATAAACAATAATCAAATTCGATTTCAGACAACAAATCAAATTTGATCTCAACAACCAACCTGCCTGTGCTCCAATCTCATTTTTATGCCAAACTGTTCCAATGACATGTTTGTAGAAATTCCGCAGAATCTTTGCTCTTTTACTGGGTGAAAGAGACGGATCTGAAATAACCAGAATGATCACCAGAGAAAAGCACTCACTTTCACTCACCGGAATCATTCGGACCAAAAGGCTGAACAGAACTCAGACAGACTCCAGTGTCCGTGTTCTCGAGCAAAAATCTAGAGAGAACAAAATGTTAACACAGAAAGGGAATTTAACAAATACAAACCCGAGGAGGTTTTTGTCTAAAGCAGCATTTGGCGGGAAACATCTGGGAAAGTTGCGAGATAAAGACGCCAGGGAATCAACAGAAGATTTCCAAAACCGAACAACCTAAGAGAGGAAATAAATAAATTTGCATAAAATTACTTATTGTCCTACTTCGGATTGTAAATCTGCTAGCGTTGGTTTTGGTCCACAAACAACGCAGACTTCGACGTCAGATGCAAGGCTGAAGGTCATTAACCTGTGTGGCACCTGGAAAACATTGAATGCTGACTCTGCGGATTATCAGCGCTGAAGTTACCTTGGGACTGCTTATAGGCAAGAAGACAGGAATATCTCGCGATGAGCTCTTCGGCAGGGAAGACACAAGGATCGTGAGAATGACACGCTCTACAACATCCATCTTCCACCATTTGGACGTTGCAACAGACACACGTCCAGAGAGGATGACGAAGCCAAAAGGACTCGAAGCGGCATTCACAAAAGCATCCAGGTAGGTCTGGAAGAAATGCAAAGAAATGTGAGAGTGACAGATGAGAAAGACGTTTTAAACCTGCAGGAGTTGGTTTTCAGTTGACATCATGACGTCAACTGATCCGGTGAGATCGGAGAATGAAGTTGAGGAGTCAACAGCCTCAAGTAATCGGTCGCAGACTTGGTAACACACCTACGGACAACAACATTATAGAAGGATACGCATGGCATGAATTATCATCTAAATTCAAAAGGTTTGTAGAATTATGTAAATAAGACAACTGAACCAACCCTAATTTCACGTTTGAATCGTTCAACATTTTTGATGTTGGATAAATCGTCCAATCCATAGAGTAGGACCAAAGAGTGGAATACAAGGTCAAGGGTCTGGGTGAGGTGAAGGTCAGAGGCATTGTCGTCTTGTGTGATGATGATGAGAGTGAGACTGAGAGAGAGAGAGAACGACATGAAATGCTGAAAAGACCAAGGATTGCGTCACCTGTCGTAGAATGTCTTCCAGACGACCTTAGCGTCTTCAGTGAGGCACGACTGCAAATTGACTCCATTTGTGTCACAGAACATGTGCACTCCGTTGAGAGAGCCCAGCACTGGGAACGGGAGCTGAAAATAACAAGGATTTACTTCTTACTTCAGCCTCTCAAGTCCGAAAGTTCCAGTTAGTAAGAGGAGTCATTCAGTATGTACAGAGACACATCTACTCAAAGGTGATACAGGTTCTACAGTTCCTCAAACATTCTTACTCATGCCGCCACGGGGAGACGAGGAAGCAGTTGATGGCTACTGATGACGAACCAAAAGACCATTTCTTCTGAGCATGCGCCGGACAAATGCAGAGAATGCAACCTGAGCAAAACAGCCTTCTACAACTACGGATTATGGAGCCCTCCTCAAGTCCGAACTCCGGATGCCCATGCTTCAGTAACCCACGCACCTTCTCTCTGAACTTCTCATGTTTTCCAGACCCCAGTAATCAAGGACAGAGCTCAGTGTCATAGCCCTCGCAATGCAGGCGCGGAAATTAACTATAGTACTAATTGAATGTTGATGTTCATTTCGTATCATTTATTGAACGCTTTAAGTTCGTTTGATAATTACGTCTATTCAAAGTGTCAAATTGATTGTGTCATTGTCTAGTTTTTAATAAACATGTGTTTTTCTTGAATATGCCATTTTCTCAATTATATATGGAGGGTCAAATCGTGCGTTGATGCATAATTATGTGGTATGTACTGGGTAATATGTTACTGATAACTAACCTAATTTCGTAACATATTAATGAGCAATAATTATCTCTATTATATATAGTGTGAAACTATCTATACAAATGTGTAGTATTAAAAAGGATAATCTAATTTAATGTATATGGATTGATAAGCAATTAAGCAAAGACAGGAATGGGAAACATAGATACCTAATAGATTATATGAACGTATACACGTATCTCAGTGTACAAACGCCGCATTTTTTTATTAATTAATTTTTTATTTATTTTTCTCTCCAGTGACGATCGCAACCGTTGCCTGCACAGAAACTACAAATCAAATGAGAAATATGGCCCTCACGCACGGACCGCCCGCACATATGTGAACGGCGCTTAAGATTCAAGGACACATTCCCTGCCCCGATTTGGTAGTCATAGGTTCACAGCTTGGCCCTGTGTCAGTGCGTGCCGACTGGTGAGGCTGATCACCGTCACATCATGATGACCCTCTGGTCTGAGTTCTGGTATCAGTGGTGAGTATTTAATACTCACCACTGATACAAGAAAGAGAATGAGTAATAATTACTCAGTCAATATGACTACGGTATTATTATAATTATAATTACTCATTGACTGATTATATAGGACAAAGTAATCTCAGGGGTGCCACAAGGAAACGTGATTGGCCTCATTATGTTCATCATCTATATATAAACAATATGCTGAAAGCAGCAGAGGGTCACAGTTATTTGCCGATGACGCCAAGCTATACTCAAGGATCAACAACGTGAACGCATGGACTAAGCAAAAGGAGGACATACAGAGCCTGGCTCTCTGGGCAGAAAAGTGGCAAATGACTTTCAATGTCTGAGAATGCCCAGTGTGACACCTGGGATCAAGGAATCCCAACCTACGTTATACCATCAACCGAGTCAGCATAGAAGGTGCAACAGTGGTCAGAGACGTTGCCGTTCTGAGGTATAATCAACTGAAACTTCATCTACACGCAGAGAAGCAGACAAGCAAGACCAACAAGGTCCTTTGACCATCTTGACAAGAACACTCTTGTTTGGCTTTTCAAGGCTTTAGTCCGCCCTCACCCAGAGTATGCTAATACCGCTTCATACCCGCAATATGTATCCCAGATGACTCTGCTGGAGAAAGTTCAAAGAAGGGCCACAAAGCAGCTCCCAGAGCTGAAACAGAAGCCGTATGAGAAAAGATTGCGGTCCCTGAATAGGCCCTCTGTGCTCTACAGACTCAGGAGAGGAGACATGATTGAGCTTCACAAAATAACAAACAACATGCATGGTAGCTCAAAAAACTGATTAGTAGTTTTCACTTCCGGTAATAAGAGGTCACTCTAAGAAACTCAAGACTATCAGATGCAATTAATACCAGCATGAGACAAAAAATATTCCCAATCAGATGCTTAGTAATGTGGAATGGGCTGCCGGAGCAGATAATATCAGCTTCATCGCTTAACAGTTTCAAAAGAGCACTTGATAGCCACTGGATTAATTGAATCCAGATTTGATATTCAAGGTACTCTCTAAGCCACCTGCGTGTATTATGTAAGATCTGTTAACCGGACTGTGTGCTACAAATAACAGAAGAGGATGTATGTAGAAAGAAAGAAAATTGATGTTAAACGGCACACCAACACTAGTGAGTGTTATACGGTGCCAAACACGTTTGGATTATATAAATTAAAAGCTTTCCAGTAATAAATAGAAATTTATAAAAATTTTATTCACAAGGAGGATAAAAGTATCTTGTAAAATCAATGCTGTAAACAGCTAAAGTATGAGACACATACTTTGTGATACAATTTCATTTAAAAGCAAGGCTTAAAGCTAAGAATAATCAGACAATAAGATGGACTTGAAATGACTAGATGTTTGTTAAAATCAGTAAAATAGTTCGATCTCTTTTAGGTACAATAAATTTTTTGAGGGATGAGTGTCCTCAAAAAGTTGCCTCATTGAGGAAACGTTAAAATATTTCCTACGTGATACTTCAAAATCTATACAGTCTATTAAAATATGCTTAACAGTTAAAAGACTCTGGCAGGGGATGCAGAATGGAGCCACCTCCCTGCGCAGAAGATAACCGTGGGTGAGATACAAGTGCCCGAAACAGACATGGGCCAGCACAATCTCACCACGTCTATCTATTTGTGGACCTTGTTTCCATTCGGATATAACCGGCTGTATAGCTTGCAATTTGTTATCGGTCTCCTCATCCTACTCGTTCTGCCAAAGCGATTTGACATACGAGCGGATGGGAGACTTATGATCAGTATGTGGGAGAGGTAACTTTGTGACAGGCATCACCAAGGCCTGCTTGGCTAGCCTGTCAGCCACATCGTTCCCTAAGATGCCCACGTGGCTGGGACACCATATAAAAGCCACCAGTTTGCCCTTTCTGACTAGATTGTTTTTTTTTTTTTTTTTTTTTTTTTTTTTTAAATTGACAATAAATAGGGGTGCGTGATATCACAGTTGGAAAGTGCAGTGAGACTGGAAAGAGAATCAGAACAAATGTTGAACTGATCCTCATCCTTCATAGTCTCAATAAAAATGAGTGCTTGTTCTATAGCTATCAGCTCTGCCGTATAAATTGACATTTGTGCTGGTAGCCCAAACTGTATTTGATATGTGCTGCATGTAAAAGCACATGCAACAGCATCGTTGCTCTTTGACCCCATCAGTGTATATATTGATGCCTGGGTACTTGTCAATTTAATTATAAAATTCCTGTTTTAAAAACAGTGCCGGATGTTGGTCCTTTAAAATTTTTGATATAGATGTATCCACCTCTGGAGGTCTTAATTTCCAGGGAAGAACATCTGATATCTTAAAAGGGGCTACTGGAGCAGTTATTACTGACTCCAGTGCCTCCTCTGTTCTGTATAGCAGAGGCCTGATAAAGGACGGATTGCTTGTATAAAAATGGTGTTTGCCATAGTTAAAAACAATTCTAAAGGTAGGATTTCCGGGGTCATTTTTCAACTTGGCTATATAGTTTAGCAAAAGCTGAAGCCGCCGGAAGTGCATCGGCTGTTCTTTGGCTTCTACGTGTAGAGAATTTATGGGGGAAGTTCGAAATGCTCCGAGGCAAGTCCTCAAAGCACCATTCTGAACAACCCCCAGCCACTTCGAGTATGAAGGGCGAGTCAAGCCGTATACTACGGATCCATAATCTATTGTGGATCTAATAATTGATCGGAAGATTCTTAGTAGCGTCTTCCGATCCGCACCCCAATTAACATGTGCTAAGGTTCGTAGAAGATTGAGTGCTCTCTGGCATTTATTTCGCACATATCCGATGTGATATTTAAAGTTTAGTTCCTGTCAAACCAAACGCCTAAAAATTTGGCTTGTTCCACCAATGGTATGGACTGTCCATTTAATGTTAATACAGGTTCTTCGTGTATATTTCTTTGACTACAAAAATGTACCATTATAGTTTTGGTTGAGGAGAACCTGAACCCATTTTCGTCGCACCATTTTTGGAGGTTTCCGAGGCACAGCTGCAGCTGTCGCTGTACAGCTCTGGTGGTGTGACCTCGGAAACTAATGGTGAAGTCGTCGACAAAAAGGGTTCTGTGTATATTTTGGGGAACTATCTTATTTATGCTATTTATTTTCACTATGAATAATGCTGGGGAAAGGATGCTGCCTTGTGGCACACCCATTTCCTGTTCGTGTGGATCGGACATGCTCAATCCGACACGTACTTTAAAATGTCTGTTTGACAGGAAGCTGCGTATAAAAACCAGCAGTCTGCCTCGTAGTCCTATATGGTGGAGGTCGCGTAAAATTCCCTCCCTCCATGTAGTATCGTAAGCCTTTTCAAGGTCAAAAAACACTGTAAAAACATGGTCCTTAGATACCATGGCATCGCGGATATATGTCTCGATCAACACCAGGTGGTCTAGGGTGGAACGATTTCGCCTAAAACCACTCTGGTAAGAATTCAGAGCTTTATTTTTCTCCAGATACCATACTAATCGGTCATTTATAATACGTTCCATAGTTTTGCACAGGCAACTGGTCAGGGCTATTGGCCTGTAGTTGCCTGGCAATGAAGGGTCTTTTGCGGGTTTAGCAATAGGGACAATGGTGGCCATATGCCAGTCTTCCGGAAAAGCCTCCTCTATCCATACGTGGTTAAAAGCATCTACAACTATTTGTTGTGCGGTGCACGGCAGATGTTTTAAAAAGCTATAGTGGACCATGTCCGGTCCTACAGCCATGTTATGGCTCTTATTCAGGGCATTTTTTAATTCAAGTAAAGTAATTGGTTCATTATATGTCTCATTGTTTTTTGATTTAAAAGATATTGTTTTGGCTTCAATTTTACTCTTGTGGCGTTGGAAGTGGTTCGTGGACGAACTCTGTGTAATTGAGGAGGCAAGGCAGTTGGCGATGCTGGGAGCATCCTCAGCAATGGAGCCATCTGCCTGCTGCAGCTGGTTCGCCGCACGAGTCACGCGACGACCGGTTATCTTTTTTATCATGTTCCAGATTTTTTTCTATAAAGTACGGCTGTTTATTTGGGATACATAGTTTCTCCAGGATGTTCTTTTTTTTTGCTTCACAATCCTTCTGGCCTCAGCCCGGAGCTTTAAGAAGCACTGCCAGTGTTGGTCATCCGGGTGCCATCTGAAGGACTGTAAAGCAGCTTTTCTGAGCCGTATAGCAATCTTCATCAAACCAGGGTCTTCTGACTCTAGTTGATGAATTTGATGATTTCGGTATGGATTTTGTTGCTATTTCTATTATTATTTTGGATATAATCATTATTGGATCCTCCTTATCTGTAAAAATAACTTCTTAAAGAGTTCCCATTTTGCTCTTTTTAAGACCCATCTTTCTTGATTTTCGGCGGTGTCGTTTGCGCTAAGTTTTAAAACAATGGGGAAGTGATCACTGCCATTTAAATCGCTAAGTACCCTCCACTCAAGATCCAGCAAGAGGGAGGGACTACAAATAGATAAATCTATATTGTGGAATGTTTTAGTGGCAGGGTGAAGGTAAGTGTGAGAGTCATCATTTAACAAGCACAAAGTGTGCCTGTTTATGAGCTCTTCAATCTTCTCTCCTGCACCATCGGTATTGGTGCAACCCCAGCTGTCGCTGTGCGAATTAAAATCTCCCATTAAAATGTATGGTTTTGGTAATTGGTTTAAAAGGTTCTCTAGTTGTGCAATATTAAAATCCATCCTTGGGGGTAGGTATATGGAACATACTGTAATCGGTCTCACCAGGGAAACCCTTACAGCCACCGCCTGCAGTGTTGTACATAGGGAAATCCGCTGGTGAGACACGGAGTTTTCTATTAAAATAGCAGTTCCTCCTATCGGCCTACCGTCTGCCGATAGTGAAGATACATGGTATCCTTGGTATCCTCGCATTGAACTTTTGTCATTTTCTTTGAGAAAAATTTCTTGAAGACTTATAATTTTTGGTCTATATTTTTGGGCTAGGGTTTTTAATTCTAAAAAATTTGCTCTAAAACCACGCATATTCCATTGTATTATAATGTTTTTAATATGCATTTTTTGATGGTTTTATTTTTCCCCCATTTTTTGTCTTTTTCTTTTTTGCTTTCTTCCATTTTCCTGGATGTTTAAAAGCGTCAGTGTCTGACGGGGGGTCCTCCTCCTCCATCTGGGTATCTGTGGAGGAGTTGGATGTTAATCGAGGCCTGCTCAATTTTTTCTATTGATCTCCATAGGAGATTCTTCGGACTCTCCTGGTAGTTGACTTTGAGAGTCTTTTGGATGTCTTTCCGGAGAGGTCTCCGGAGGGTGCTCCTGAGAGGCCTCCAGAGAGCTCCTGGGAGAGATATCCGCCCTTTGGTGTTCCGGGGGTCTGGCCCGAAGAGGTCTAGATGTCAAATCCAGATCCGCCGAGTGGTCAGCGGTCTGGGTTGACATCTCTTTTACTATTTCAATATCAGACATTGTCTGTATACCTATTGTTCTAGTCATTTTCTTAGTATTTGTGTTTGTTTTGTTGTTGTTTTGATCTGTTGTGAATTATTTACAATGGTGGCATAGCTAGTGCCTTGTGGACATCTTGCCTCCACCATCGCCTTCGCCTCTCTGAATGTGCATTTTTTTGTAATTTTAATGTTTATTACTTCTTTTTCCTTATTTAAAATTGGACAATCCCTTGAGAACACCGTGTGTCCTCTCCCACAGTTGGCACATTTATATTGTCTTGCTTGACATTCTTTATCTTCATGCTCTTCCGAGCATTTGGCAAAAAGCGATCCTTCGTTTACACATGGTGTTCGTGTGGCCAAACTTCTAGCATCGGAAGCAACGAAGTGGAGGCGGTATGTAATCCGTCAATCTACT
>KB297741.1:487136-512575 GCA_000328365.1 Capitella teleta
GAATACTTTAAATTCAAAATTTCGAACCACTCCTTTGCATGAATTTAAGGAGCGATGCGGCTCAACTTTGATCGGGAGACTATGAGCTGATGTTACTGTGAGCTGATACAGCTACACAGCCTGGGCCGCTCTCTCCACCTCTACGAGCAAATCTCACGTTCTCATTCTGCTGGCCTTAAACTGTTTGCCGATTATGGCTGTAATGCTAGCATTAATAGCTATTGAATTTATTTGTGACAGTTTTCTATTTTCGTTAATGGTTTTTATTACAAAGAATTTTTCGTTGATGTTTATTTCGTTATTCTTGTCTGAATTAATTTGTGTTCTCTTTGAAGATGATGATGGGGGTTTGGGGTTTTTCAAATCCATATGATTTGTGTTTTTCACTCTTGAGGCGCCCCGGCCGCCACGGACCCCCAACGAAGGGAACACTCCGTTGCGGGGGGCTGAGCCCAGCCCGCGAGTGTTGGAGCTACCTCCAGAGTATACTCCCACTTTCCAAGGCACAAAAGCTTGATACAGTCTGTTGGGGAACTAACATGACTGTTCTTACTAATGTGTTTCTTGTAAGCAAGATTGATCTCTTTAAGCAGTGGCCCTTGTGATTAATAATGTTCTTTTGACTTTGGTGAGATTTGATGAATAATGATAATAAATAAGTAAATAAATAAATAAATAAATAAATAATAAATAGATGGTCATGATAAATGAGTTAATGAATTGATGTTTTAGGGCGCACCACCAGCCGATTGACTGAGCGAGACCTACTCAGCCTCCTGTCTAGGGGAAAGCACAGCCAAAGCGGTGTGTTGCTTCCAGGGACTATCTACAGTCCCTGGTTGCTCAACCGCCAGGATCCCTTTTTCCCCCTTACAGGTCGCAACTCACGGCAAACGAGTTGCCCCTTTTAGTCGCATTCTACGACAGGCAGTAGGATACCTTGGGTCTATTCTTCCCCGGAACCCACACGGGGAGGATGTATGTATGTATGTATGTATGTATGTATGTATGACTATGCGGCATGCGACTGAGGGTGAGCGTGAGATTATGACTGAATCATATTTATACTTATACTAGTTATAGTTACTTAATGAGTTATCATGGATGACTTCTACTGTTAGCGTGGCCAGTCAATCCTGGCCCACTTGATGATTCAATAAACTCAAAGCCTGTTTGGTACTAACTTATAATTTATACACCTCGCCTCCCAATTCCCAATAGTCATAACCAGTTAACAAGAGCGGTTGGAAGTTCAAGTCGGAGCTTGATCATTCAATTGATAATGACCTGGCGGCATGACTTTTCATTTTATGAATATTTGTGGCTCGTTTATTGAATCTTGATTTCATTGTGGTATAAAGTAAAACATAGGATTAGTGCAGAAGTTGTTAACATCGCTAAACCTGTTTGACATTTCCTTTGCATCGTGAAAACACGGGAATGCCACCACCAGCTGTCAAACAGAGCAAGTTCGCCGCCATTGTTGATACAGCCTCGTTTTCGTCTGAATGAAAACAAGTGTGCACGGAGAAGACACTGCTACGATTAGTAAATTTCACTGATTTGTTCCCACTCAATTTTCCACCTCACTTGGTCGGCACAGGACCGATAATACTAAGAGTACTCGGATAGGACCGATATTTTGTATTATTTACTGATTAGGTTTCACAAATTTGTCAATGCTTATATGGACCAATGTGAGTCACACGAGCACCGTACATTACAACTAAACGCTTGTCTCTTGTAGTGAGATGTGGAATGCACGGTATGATGTACCATTGAGCCATTGAGTTACTAATACGCGCTTGTGCACTTAGGCCAACAGTAAATGAATCACACTCATAGAATACTAATGCAAGTTGCAATGCGTGTATTTTCTTTCAAATTTTTGTGGTGAAAACCTTGGAATCTTAAGAATGCTTACACGGCTTAGGCCTATATACATGTATAGTAGCCGAGAGTATAATATGCGTGTACATGTACTAGTATTGGACATTTCGACACCAAACACTAAACCTGTCAAATACAATTTTTTGTTGATGTTGGGAAAATTTGTGTCTATTTAAAAATATGCAATAGGCAAACGATCACACAAATGTTATTGTCGAAAAATTGCAATCATAGGTTAATTATCTAAATTAAAAACATGCTCTGGAAATTTAGCTGAAACCACGAGTCACTTACTCTTTATGTGTGCACTTGCGATGCGCGGGAAGATAAGCAGGTGTTGCCAGAGATGTCCTTATTACTTTACCGATATATCTATGAATAAAATGGTTTAATGTAAACACACACAAAAAAACTAACAAGGGGATTAGCAACATGGTATGCTATGGCTAAATATAATAAATGTATAGAAATGTTGACGACAATTTTCAACTATATTTCATTAATATTATTTTGAATAAAATGAAGTTAAAAATATTTATCGGTGTGAATAAAAAACCCCCATGTCTTGCCTAGGACACGGTATATTGCACGTGCCCGTGCATATACGACATTGTACACGCATGCATTGGCCTACTGGGATTATTTGCTATCAGATGCATATGACGCATGATGTTACGATCGAATAAAATTATTATTATTATGATATTAATTGGTTCATTAGTGTTTAGTATATTAAATTTTATGAGTATTTGTGGCGTGCATGGTTTTTAATTTTGCAAATTGAATTCTTGAAAACATTTCAAGTTATTCAATTGCACACGTGTACGCGTGTAATAACGATCATTCCCCCATAAATTAATATTTTGTGATTACCACTTGTAGAACAGTTCAAACAACGCGAATATACACACATATATATGTTAGGAAGCCTATAGCATTGCACCAATTAAGAATCACGATTGGCGCCATAAAACACTCTTCTGTGTTGCTGTGCCGTGAAACAACAAATTTTCCAAGAATCCCGAGTAATTAGCGATTTCGAGGAAATGTACATCATTTCATCAAAGGCATCATTGCTGAAGATAAAAGCCAAACATTTTGGTACGCGTCACCACACTGTCACCATTTGAGTGTACTTATAGAGCCACACATACAACGTATACGTCATTGAATTGTAAATTGATGCATATACAATTACACATGTATGCGTCTTAGTCACTGATTTAGACTTTAGAGGACCATACAATTTTCTTGTGTTTAGCGTTTATATATTTGTGTGTTTAGTCCACCCCTCCACTAAATTTATTAAATACACGCAGCCACAATTGATCTTCTCGGAGCATCCATACATCTTATAATATGTCAACTAATATGCTAATTGCATAATACGAATAAGTGCCTCCAATTGAATGCCAGGTGGCGCCTATGTAATCCGTATACCTGGATATCTTTCCTTCTTCCATGTAATCACAAATAATCAAACAGGATTATAATTTTGTTATAAATAAATAAATGCTTGTGTATAAGCCGCCATTCATCGAATACGTACAGAGGACAGTATACCATCAGTGGACGTAAGAAGAAAATGTAAAAAAGAGGAGGAAATCATCATATCATCATAATGCGTGCTTGTAATCACATTGGAGTACAGAGGCACGGTCATTTTTATTCGGGATAATTTCATTGTAGTTGTCAATCGCACAATTCCTAATTGATAATGTCCAAAGTGGGAATTTTCTGTTAGCATCTTATTAAATATTACATGATTTATATCCCTTAAATTATCCCTTCTACTAAACGAACCCTTGCTTGTAAGTTGTAACAATAGATGTAGCTGGGTCATCATGGGACACATGTATTAGGGGTATAATGCGATTATTTCCCCAATCTATTATCTACGTAACCGATAATTATTGTTATCACGCTACATGCATGAACCCGATATTAATGCCTGTGAGAAAAGATGTAAAAATGTCTTACACTAATTCCCTACTCCCTGTTTTCCATTATCTACTCTAAGAATTCCCAATTATTCACCGAGCGCGCCATAATTGAGAGCAGTAATTGATACCCCCGTGCTCAATCTGATCAAACCTCCCATGCGCTCAGTTATTGATCTGTCGTGGACCGATAGAATCGCTTTTGTTGAGGGGTATATTACGAAGTGGCTGAGCGGCCGAGCAGCAGTAGCACTGTCCGCGCAGTGAAGATCTGCACCTGCCTCGCGTTGCATTGTGGGAAGAGACATGGCGCCGAACTTCAAGAAGATGCCAAACTGAGCTTGCAGAAAACATGTGAAAAGAAGACTTTCGGCTGAAATTCTGACACTATAATTGAACGGTGAGTATTGTATGCGCCTATTTGGTATATCAGTCGAATGACAACATTGTGCGAGTCTCTGATTTTTCGTGTGCACTGTTTTTCGTGAAGGCTCTATTGTTTACACTTGCTTTATCCGATGATCCCGGGTTGGCACTTGGCAGCATGGCAGTCTGCGAGTTCCCCAACATGAGTCATTATCGCTCTTATCGCCTTAACGTTGTGTGAATGCTTGTGCGTACTGACTGACTATGTGTACTACGTGTAGTAGTGTTACTCTGCGATTTAATGAATGAATTTTACCTTAGTATTAGTGAAAGTCTGCTGGCTTTGTCCCCCGCCCCCCCCTCGACAAGTTTCCTTCCCTGGACATGTAATTTCGTGCTAATATGTTCGTAGCGTATAATTGATTGACTACTAGTACTCTATCTAACGACATGTTAATACTCGTGTCGTGTTGCATAATCATTGTGGGAATAGTGACATCGATATTAGGTTGCCATAAATGCCACAATCGTGCAATGATTGCCGCGGATTACCGACTCGCATTCGGCAGCTACCGCAGTGGCGTTATTATCACTGCTGGAATCACGACGTTTAACGCTGAGATAATTGCTTTCGGGGAGACACAGCGGGGAAAATCTTAGCTGGGCTCCTCATCTAAGCATCCTCATCTGCGTGAGTCGTAAGCATGCATGCTAGGGGCGATTGTACGTTCATTGTCTGTCAAGTGCTTTCCTCGGCGGCGTCAGCGCCGGAGACACAAAGAAAATATAGCTGGCTGGGAGAGCGCGGATTAGGAGGGGGGAGGGAGGCGTATGTTCATTCATGCTCTGTGCATGCACGCAGCGCTCGCAGCATTGGTGGGAGCAGCAGAGTGAGTCACCGTGGCCCTCCTCAATTGTATATTTAAGAGGCACAATAAAAAGAAAACAGCAACGGCACCGCCGCCGATGCCAAGTTATATTTAGTAATTGGCGCTGTAAGATGCATCGATCGATTGGTATGTGCATGCAGTAGAAGGCTGCCGCGGCTATGGTGCGCCAGTCAGGGACAGTGTTTTACGCTAACTGCAAATCAAGTAAACACCGGCTGAAGGGACTCGCTGCATGCGGGAGGAGGCCCCCCTACCAGCATCATAGGCTTATTGATTGGCGCCTTTTGTGGCCGTACGTTTTTCATGATGATTACTTAGGCGGGCTGTGTGCGCTGATGGAGTATGATCGGTGATTGCTGATCGAACACAGAAATTCACTTAGGTGCCCGTCTGTGATCCGCACGCTGAGAGCTATGGCAGCGGCGACGGCGAAAACACAAAAAAGCGAAGAAAGTATTGCGGCGTTGTGAGGATGGAACGGAGTGCTGTAAGCACGAGATTAAAGATGCTAGCAAGCGTCGAGGCGCGGCCTTTTAACTGATTGAACGGAGATGCTACACCTCTGCCGTCTTGCGATCACCGGCCTTGGTGCCAGCCCCTGTGGGCCATTGCGTATTAGTGCTGAGATGGTCAACGCTATCCCTGACCATGTTTATTACTTTCTGCGAATCAATAGTTATTTTTCCGCTGCACCCCCCTCCCTGCCTTCTCCGCGGCCCTCTTGTGCGTTTGGCATCGATTCGTGGCCAGTATGTTCTTGTATGTTTATGGCCAAATCAGCGAAGCGCCGTTGCTGCCTTCTCCGCTGCACCCCCCCCCCCCCATCTCCCTCTCCCCCCCTCTCCATAAGCAGTCCACACGGAACCCCTGTTCACCCCTGCGGGATCGCAAGTGCTTGTAAGGGGTTTTTAATGAAATATTCCACTACGGCGCTATCTGGTGCGCTATTCAATCCGGTGTGCGATTCACCCATTCGTTTGTAATAGACGCCGTTTGCATCGCAGAAACCTCGTTAAAGCAAACCGTTCTCCCGGGGACCTTCACTCGGCGGTACTTTTTGCCCATCATACGCGGCAATGTCGGCGTTGTAAGCGCTGCTTTGGCCGTGGGGTGACCCGCCATCTGCTCGCTTTACTTCTGGCACCCCTCCCCCCTCCCCTTTTTATACGGCATCCCTTGATTTCCCCTCAATCGGCATGCATAGCGCAATAATATACACGGCACGCTGCATCGAAGAAAGGAAGCCGAGTCGACGGCATCTGCCAGCTTTTGTGTCGCTCCTTTGTGCCGACGCCAAATCTTTACAGATGGCCGTAGTACATAAATATATCCCCGGCTGTTCCACACGAAAAATATATGCATCACTTTCCCAAGCTGCTAAAGAAAAAAATAAAGAAGAGTAAGCTGGGCGGGAAAAATATAATCCTAACTGGTCCCTTAGCCCTGTTCCCCCACCCCCCAACCCCCCTTTTCTTCGTTTCCCCCGCGAGGTGTATACGAAGTACGAACTACGATGTTTAGCGTTTGTTGAAAGATGAGATGTTAAAACGCGATTATGTGTGTACTATGAAGAGTAGTCTACGAGTTGCCAACTCGCCGCGGCTGCACCCCGCGAAATTTATTAAAACAATATGATGCACTGAGACTATAAGCAATATGCGCGTTGCTATCAACAAAAAATACTGCTCCTTAGCAACCGTATTGGTTACCATGCGGAACTATAGCAACGCTTTCTATTTGTTTATGGCACTTTTATTGTGATTTAACGCTTGGTTGGTCTTCTGTAGTTGCGGTTTATCGTCCGTTTGAAAAAATTTATTTTATAAAATTGAAATTTCTTTTTGAAGTTTTGGAGTATGATGTGAAGTGCGTTGGTAATCACTGCTCGCGAGGCGTCTCTTAAGTCTCTTTGTCCGATGCGTTGCCTAATTGTCAGTCGCAATCTCCTCTTGGGCGAAATCCTTCCTTTTGTGGCAATTTAATGCTAAGTGGGTCATCGGTGCATGCACGTAGATGCCCTCCAGCCTATATCCCTTGTGTGTACGCTTTTTAACGCTCCTGTCAGCCCCGTTTGGGAAGAAAAGAAAGGGAGGGGGGGGGGTGCTCACCCCCTCGCATCGTATTGCCTGTAATAAGCCGGACATATCCACTCTGACTCATTTTCAATGGGCCGCCGCGCTCAACGTGCATTGATTTAATAAATCCCCCCCCCCTCTTCCCCCAGCAGCCCCCCGTGCCCCCTTCCAAATCTGCCCTTTTATAGTTCTTTCACTGATTGATGAGAGGGAATGGCCGCACAAGTACATTGTGACTATCATTTACATACAGATGCAAGCGCATTGTCCCCTCGACTGCGCCTAAGCCTGGCCAGATGGACCTTTCATTCATATGTTACCCGGCTCCCCATTCAACGCCAGACTATGTCAACTTGTGTAACAATACCCCCCTGAATGGCTGATCGGGAAGGGGCGAGGGTATGTTCATCGCTATACCCTTTTAATGCGGCTCGTAAATACGCTACGACCGATGCATGTAGATTAAATGCTTGTGCTCGCTTCACTGCTCGCGCCAGGCTTAATGTCTTTCCATTCGCTGCTACCGACTATAATTTGTACAATACACCGACGGCGTTGTTCGGTGCGCGCATAACAGCGCCGACGGACTTTGCTTTGCTCGGGCACCTGCCCCCTTCAGCTTATCTTGGTGACGTCACGCTCTCTTAGTCACGTGTATATGTCCCTCTTTCCATACTGACTCAGCCCCCTTTGTTGTTGCCATGGTTACGAAGCAGTATGTATGATTCATTGGATCATATGCCTTAATGTTATTCACAGTGGGCCGTCTGAAGGCGTTGAATATACACGCGCACTGGCCGCTCCGCTGCTGCCATCTGTCGACTATTTCTCGTTCTATACCATTACACTTGTATGTATTCCGATCTTATTATCAGCGCTGAAGCACTCGGACAAAGACCTTCACGCAGCGAAGGTGTTTATATTCCTACGATTTTTTTCTTTTCTTCCCGATCTGCTTCCTTCTCGTTCTTCCCTGTCTCAGCAGCCCGCGAAAATTGGAGCGCATATATCTCGGTATATTTGATAGCTTTCGCTGATGGCTTATATTTGACAAGCAACAAGATATTTACATTTTCTTCGTCTGTTTTTATCGCCGGCTTCGTGCTATACATTGCCATTAATACTCGGCGCGAAATAACGAGCCGCGTCTTATGCGCTCTGTGCTGTTGTGTGTTGGCGCTGCTGACTTCGTGATTGACACCCGCTCTCTTTTATTCGCAGGCATCGAAAAAAGAAAACAGAAAAACAGCTTTTGAACGAAGATAAAAAAAGAAGAAGACGTTGTCTCCATGATGGCAACCAGCGCGGCTGTTCCACCCGCTCTCTGCTTGAAGCGTCCGTCTCCAAGCGAATCTGATGAAGTCGCCCTCTTGAAGAAAATGCGATCCTCGGCTGAAGACCGCCTGACCGTGGAGTCGCTCATGGAGCACCAGTCATCTGAGGCACTGCCCTCTCTCGCTGCGGCGCATCGCAGCTTCCCTTGCGTCTGGATGAACGGGAGCAGCCCGAACCGGGATGCCGAGGGAGGGGAGAAGTCGCCCAACCCGCCTCCGCCCCAACTCGCTCTTCCCTTGGAAACGGAGGGCGCGTCGACCGAGCGTTCCCTGGGGGGCCCGACGGCCGTGCACCCCCTGCTGAAGACGCCCGACCAGACGACCACGCCGCCCAGGAACCCGTTCGAGGAGCGACCTGGTTTGGAGCATCTGTTCCGAAGCCTGCACGGAGGAAGCACTCCCAGCGACAGCGAGACGAGTGTGCAGAGCGCCGAACCCGACCAGCAGGCGGCCGAGGTGTGCCCGGAATGCCACAAGGTCTTCAAGAGGAAGGTCTACCTGCAGCGCCATATGGAGAGGGAGCACTGGTCGACCGCCAAGGTCTTCAAATGCGATGACTGTTCGTACGAGACGAAACACCAGAGTAACTTATCCGTACACAGACGCACGCATACAGGTGATTATGCCATTAATTTAATTATTGTTAATTTAATTTATAGCAATCCGATAATTCGATCGGGAACCATTACATCCTTTGTCAGACACGAGGATTTAGTACCTTTTATTTGTAACTTTATTATGTCATATAAAAATTACTTTATCTCAAGTTCAAGGAGTGGCTTTTCCCCGCAGCTGCCCAATTTTCCCGCTAAAACAAATATTGTCTTCTTTTGTTCATATCTCTTCATACAATTCGACATTTCTTTGCTTATAGCACCAATCTCTCGCTGCGTTGCATAGCAGGTCAATGCACTCGCTCATATACTTGCCTTAACGACTAACAAAACTTGTGATTATCGCTGTTATTAGTGCATCGATCGAATTCTTCATTGGGAACAATTCTATGCCTGCCTCGCGCGCTATTTATTCACTCCATTTATGCATATATATCTTTATGACTTGTTTCATTGTTCGCGCAAGTTTTCTGTCAATATTGTTCCGCGCTGTTTGCCCGGCTCTTGCAAAGCTCCCCTCGTTCGTCTGTACATTGGTTACATATACGAAGCAGCATATATACATTATGTCTGCTTATGCCGGCACGCGGTAATGTTGGTTTATGTAGATAGAGGTCCTTCGATGCGGTGCATATATAATATTGACTGTAGCACAGTAGCTCCCAGACATCCACGAAACCAGCGTTATCTATATTTGCATCCGATTACCTAAAAACCCGTAAAACCCCTTACAGTGGCGCTATCTGGTCAAGGAATCTCGACGAATGGAGAAAACACAGCATAACAGTGTAATTGAATTCGTACATTTAGCCTCTATTATGTAAGTGATAAGCAGGATATGGTTGGCTATTAACGTCAAATGAAGACCATTTAAGGATGGGGTTGCCGACCGAGATGGCTATCCTAGCGACGCAATTAATTATCGTGGCTCCGGGGTGAACCTCGCAAAAACGTTTATCAATCGCGGTACTAAATGCCACGATGCTTATCCACGAAAATTAAGAGACGTATTGTACATTTTTTTCTTCGTCTCCTGCCCTGATGTAAATAATGCGATTGCTTATCTGGACCGCTGCGTCTCCTGTTTTGTTATCGAATATTTCCATCTGATTTTGTCGCCTTTCTTTTTTCTGTGATAAAAGAATTCGGAGATTGGTTTTGCCTTGTCTGTTTTATGAGATGTCTTGCTGTAATTGCTCCTGCGGATTTTCTTGTGTTCTGCCATCCAAGCTTGACACTCTTCTCCGATGGTGTTAATTAACTTAATTAAGTAGTCTTTATTTGTACCGATCAAGTACAGAAGTCGATCGCAGAATTTGAATGTTGATTTTTTGTTTTTCTTCATAAATAAAAGCAACGCTTTCTCCTTCTATTCGGCGCACTGCAACACCGTATTCGCAGACACGTTCTCGCGCCGTGTGCTTGCATACTAATTATAAACAATTACATATAATATACCGAGCCTCATTTATTTCTCTGATATCCCTACGCGTGCGTTAAGAGGCATCTGCAAGAGGAGGCGGGGGAAAAAAGGCGAGAGAAAAAAAGTATGCAAAGTAAAGGCTCCGACGTGCTTTCAATGGCGCGGGGCTTCAATGCGTGCTTGATAAGTAATCACCTTGGAGCCGGCGAGGGGAGTTCCTTCGTTCCCTGTAAGTAAAGCCCTTTCACCCCGAAACCCCTCTATAGTTTTTACTACTCGTACATCGTCGCCGATGAGGGTTACGGGTTGACGTAACCATGGCAACTCCGAGTGCGATCAGCTGATCGCTGATTGAATGCCGTCTGTTTCGGGGCTCGATTCGTCCTGATCGCCGGAGCAGCATCCGCGGGGGTAGAGGGGAGGGGGGTGGGGTGCCTGCTGCGAGCATTAGCGGCCGCAGCCACTTGCCGGGCGGGCCGCGAGGAAGGCGTTCGGACAATGTCATTATGGGAATTACAGATACTGCAGGGATGCTTTTTCATCGCACAAATGACTATTGATTTCGTGCAACCACGGTGCATATAGTCTCCTCAGCAGCAGCAGCAGCGAAGGCCAAAGATGGTGCTGCTTTTAAGAGTGGCGGAGACGAGTCCTGGCACTCAACGACCGACAATGTTGCGTCGATTGATTTCCAAGTCTTTTGTCTATGAGCGCCTAATGTGTGTGTGTTGTGCTTATAAGCGCTGTCAATGCTTTCCTCTCGCGCGCCGACTTTTTATTTTTATTTTTTTTTTATTTTTTTTTTTTTGAAGAAAAACTGCGCGAAAGTGGTATGCGACGCTAAATTTATTTATTCCGATCTTGTTCTGTATTTGTCGTTTTTGTGTGTTTTTTTTTTTCTTTCCTCGCGGCGTGTCTCTTGCTAACCATGTTTCTCGCTTTCTCGCTTTCCTTTGAGCGTTACCAGGCAACCGTGTGCGTCGGCATTAATGGCGTATGTCGGTGCGGTCTATCTGCGAGAAAAATCAATTTATCGAGTTCGGATGGATGTTATCTTCATGATATATAATGAATGACTCGGCGTTCTCGCACTTTTTCTTTAAGCGCAACCATCTGATAGGTCAGCGCACGATGACCTTGGCGCGGTAATTGGCACCGTATGTGAGCATCTCGCACGCACGCACGCACGACGCGTTGACGTGCGATTTGGTTTGCGTTGATATGGCCAAGACATGCACAATGTTTCCCCCCCCCCCCCCCTCCCCTGCTGCCTGTACGGGTCACGGCCGATTGAATATAAACCCCCGTAATGCGCTTGCAGCAAGCTTGTTTGCCTGCCTCGCCGGCTCATTAATTAATGCGTCTCGCGAATTCATTCCTTCGCCGCGTTCACCAATTTATTCGTCGCTCATTTGCTTTACAAATTCCGTCTTGTTTGAACGCCGTATGCAGAGCCCCTACCCACCGTCTCCCCCGCCCCCTTTCTTGGGTATACTCTGGTGGGGAAATATCAGCCATGTGCATGCATATCTCCTTGTAGATTGTTCGTGATGAGGGGCTTCTTCTCGTGATCATAATGTTAAAGTGCGTTATGATTTTTTCCTTGACAGGCGAGCGGCCTTACCACTGCGGATGCTGCGGTCAACGCTACACCCAGGGCCATCTGCTCAAGTCGCACATTCGCAGTCGACACGGCGGGAACATGGAGTTCTACAACTTGGACAAGAAGAGTGACAGCACGCGCGGTCGCAAGTCGCTCGACCTGAAACACGATGCGGGCGGCATGGCTGGACCCAAAGTGGACAAGATCAGCGCTCTGCTGCAGGCAGCCGCCAACAAGAACAGCCCCATCATGCCCCCCATGCCCAAGTTCAACAACCTTCTGCCGCCCCCACACATGTCCGGCTTCCCGTACTTCAACACTGGCATGCGACCCATGAATGGCATGATGAACCCCGTGATGTCGCTGGCCAACAGTCTGCTCGGGGGACCCCGCTTCTTCACCATCGGAGGCATGCCTCCCAACACTGGCATGCTGCCAAGTCCCTCTGCCATCTCGTCATCAGCGGCCCTTGCCAGCTTCACGCAGTCTCCTCTGCTCCATAGCTCCGCCAGCGAACCACTCAACTTCACCAAGGAAGACCTCAAGGCGACTGTTCACAGCGAATCGCTCCTCAAGCAGAAGGCGGAAGATTTGAGCAAGAAACTCAAACGCGAAGATCTCTGGGAGACCCCTCCGAAAGAGGCGGCTGGCAGCCCAGCTCCCCCAACAACCCCTTCCCCCCGCGACGCAATGCCAGCGCTCTCTCCCGTCAGCACTCCGATGTCGGAGGAGGGAGGAAAAGCAGAGGATGAGCTGTACGAAGAGGTCTCGCACAGCCCTCCGGCCACTGTCCCTGCCAGTTGCTGCCCCTCTGAAGCCGGCCGCTCCTCACAATGTCAACACCTTCGCAAGCTGCAGAGTCTGCGCCGCAACGTATTTCGGATGCTCAGTACTTTCACTCCCGATCTGAGCGAAGAGAACGGAATCCAGGATGATGGAGACGACGTTGACGAACTGCTTCACGAGGTTATCTTCAGCAACATCGACGACTTCATGTCTGCCAAAGAATGAGCAAAGTCTTCTTTTAGTCTTTTCATTTTCTATAGGGACCAAGGTTTGGCCGTGGGTGTTAGCTATGTCTACTAGTCATTGGAGTCATGTCTTTTCTGGCAAACATTCCTCCTCTCTACACTACATGACCACTGAGGAACGACCGATTGTTGTTGAACACAAAATGTATATTTTTAGTACATGAAAAAAAGATGATTTAGTCATTTGGTGATTGTGTGCTTCGTGTGTTAGGCAAGCATTCCGTTTGAATTTGATTTTGATAATTCCCCCCCCCCCCCAGAGAATCAAAAAAGAACAGCTACTGTGTACTTGTACTGCTCGAGCAATAATCAAATCAACCAATCTACTTAAATCTTGTGATAGAATATTAATTTTTTTCCTTTTTTTTTTTTTCTTTTCTTTGCATAGCTGATCATTCCAGATTTTGTCAATTTTGATGAGGAATCCATAGAGTCGTTATTTTTGTTAGTGAAAATGAAGGTCACAAAATATTTAATGTATTTTAGCCATATGTACAAACAAGGTTGCAGAAGTATATGTTTACCCTACTTTATCACACATAGCAATACCAGTCATTGATATGTTATCACAAATTCTTTGTATTTTGAACGGAATTGAAAATGCAGTCATGTTTTTGTCAATGTCTCTGTTCTTCCAAGTGATTATTGATGGATTTTCGTCTGATGATATTTCGACGTCCCCCCACCAACCACACCCCCCTTGCACTCGTTGAATAACCCCACCATGATTTATGAAAAATAAACTTGGGATAAAAATAATTTATTTAAATTAATGGAAAAGTGAAAAGCCTAACCAACTTGGTATTTATTATTTATTTATTTATTAACTGAACGTCTGTCTCTCATGCTCCTGTAATCTCAAAATGTGATTTTGTGCAATATGTGTTTATATTATTATTATTACTATTATTATTATTACTACTACTTAACTGCTGTCATTAACATATCTACTTAAACAACTTTTTATGTATGTATGTTGATAATATTACCATGTAATCACTTTTTTTTATACAAATGTTGAAATATGGGCTCTCTGCTACTTAATTTATCTACAAAAGCAAATTTTGCTCCTGAAAACACGATCAAAACCTGTTGATTATTGATTCTGCTGCTAATTACTTCTATCTCCTTCCCTGATGAAAATGAGTATTGTTACATAATCAATCTGCTGATATTTCTGGGCTGATTTAGGGCTCATCCGACGCTACTCCCTTCCTCTTTTGAAAGGTCATTAAGTGCTTCCACTTCCCTTTCCTCTTATTGTCCTGCAATCCATCTTTTCCTTTCCATAAAATATGATAAAATATGCAAATTTTATTCTGTTCCCTCTCCTTCCTCTTCCATTCTGATTATGCATCTTTTGACGTAATTTTATTAATTTTTCTGTGTTTTATTATAAATCCAGTTAAATTGAGAGCCATTTTCTTTTTTTCCTGACTCTCATCTTTTTCCCAGAGTACAAATTACCCATAAATCCATAATAATGTGAATATTTCTCATGTGAAATCATCATGTATACTATGTGTGGGAATTTTTTTTGGGGTGATAATTTTATCGTAATAGCATCATATCAGACATATTTTAGACAGTGATAGAGTGGTCGATATGAGGCAACGTCATTTTTGTGAAACGCTTTTCTTTGAACAGCTTTTTTTGTGGTAGCGATGATGGTTTTTGACTTGCTCTCAGAGGCTACTGATGCCTATTTTGTATTTTGGAAGAAGCTTCGTTATCATATGTGATAAGCAGAATTATCATATCTCCCTAATTCTCATATCATCTGGCATATACAGAGATTTCTACTTTCAATTCTTCAATCCTTTTTTTCCCTTCGAGTTACTTGAAGTTTTTTCAAACAAAATGATCAATTAGCAATATTTTTGCAACAAATGCATTATCACTAGTGCCTCAGCCCTTTTTCCTATCTTTCTCTCTTTTTTCCTTCTCCTCTTAATTGAATATCAAGTCGTTAATATCACGCTCTGTATATGTCACATGACATGGTTGCCTGCATCAAGGCCGCAAAACATGAAATATCATCAGCGTTTTTTTGTAGAAATACACATAAATGTTGTCTTGTCAATTTGAAAAAAAAAAAACATGTGTTGTCGATTTTTGGGGTATATAAACAATATTTGAGAATAATATATTGATTATATATATCTATATATTCCGTTTATAATTGCATGTGCAAGGGACAATAACCAGCCATTGTTGATTATGTATTCTGCTTTTTGTGTGCCATATTTTCGTTCACTGAATGACCAAAAAAATCACATTCTTTTCTTTGTAACAAAAAAAAACGTATTATTTTTTGATGGAAACTTGGGTGCAATCGGATTCCCTCTTCTAACTATCCCCTCTAAAGGAATAATTTTTAAAATATACAAAACCGTTTATTCTCTCCTGTTTCTTGTACCTAATGTGCTTTTGGGTTTCCAACCAACTTTTTGTTTTCCGCTGTGAATACCGAAGGTGCTCCGATCTTTTGACCTCTCTAATTATTTCTTTTGTGAAAGTGTTTTCAATATGCAAATGAAGCAATTTGTTACCTCTCCTCTTCTTCCCTAATCAGGATCCTAACGATCCTTCATGTTTGTTAATTAATTGTCATTCTTAACTAATTTAGTCGGCCAATCAGGGAACTTCTCTATTTAGTTTGTTTTTTTTTCTCTTTTTTTTTTTTTGTTTTTTTTTTTCTCTTGGTAGTTTTCACCATTTATGAATATGATTATGATTACCATTTTTCTTGAAATCCAAACGGCATTCTCTTTACTTGCATTGCGTATATTTTATTTCTTGAGTTATTTATAGTCAATATTGATGTGTTCACAACAGGTGAGATTCCACTAAGTACTTAAATCGCTACAAGTCATGGGTTATGTTTTTTTCTTTTTTCTTTATAAAATGTTTTTTTCTTTTTTCTTTATAAAATGTTTTTTTTTTTTTCTTTTTTTTTTTCAATCTTTTCCGTTGTATTATTTAATTTATTCCTATTTGGTCTCATACATTTAATCATATTTGATGTTTTAGTCAGCGTAATTTTTTTGTGTATTTATGTATAACTTTAGTCACAAATGAGTATAATGAGGAAGCAGCAAGTTGGCCCCCACCCCTCTCGGTGTTAGATAGTGCATAGCTAGTAGCGCCCCCTCCCTCTCCCTCTCCCAAAGCATAATAATATTAATTATTTATCATGAGTTGGTGCCGCACGCAACTTTTGCTGTCGCCCCTCCCCACCTATCAACATATTAAATGATTTTGTGTATAAAATGTTTGCTAGTTGTTCACTAAATTTATGCAAAATGGCCGACATTCGGACCTTTGTGCTTCTGTCGCTAGGGGGCGCTTTCTCCCTCTCTCTCTGCAGGGTGGCGCCCTCTTTCGGCTGTTGAGCGAAACGATCTGTGTGCTGAATGGAATAAAAACATAGATTTTACTACATATTCTTGTTTTTTCAATTATTGTTTAATTGACATTGAAAAGTTTTCAACTGTATTTGGCATGCAGTGACCAAATTAATCAAGTTCAGTAAGTGTAATTGATTAAAGAACTTCTTTGGTTTGATCAAATAGAGGTAAACTTTTAAACTTACTGGTAATACTATTAAACTAGGTAAGGTTCCACAAATAAAGTGGAGTATGCTCAGTACAGGCAGACGACCGCAGGCTGCAATTCAGAGATTAGTTTTTGTGTGTAATTAAAACGGAAATAGAAGATTCAAGGTTACTATATATATTACTATATATATAAGGTTATATATATGTATATAATGACACAGACACACACTGATGACAGGAGGTATCTCATTGGCTGCTATTTATAGTAAACATTTAGTCAACTGGCCGTTTTCAGCAAATACTGTAAATTCATTTTCACTCGCCTCGCTTTGTGAGCCATCTTCGGAATTCCGAGTGACGTCATGTGAAATGGATGTACATGTACCAAAATAGGGGTGAGTTTTCATCGGCGTGTGCCGGTGCATCTTTTCAGTAGCGCCGGAGACCAGTGAAAAGTTCTTCCGTGGAATGACAATCATAAGGCCCAAATCACCATTATGATTTTCTCATCGTGATCAGAGCGTTATGATCACAGACTTTCACCTCAACTGAACCCAATGACCTGATCCTCGGGTTTGCTTTCGGCCTTCGCCTTGAATGTCAACAGATACTAGTACGTGCAGCTCTCTTCTCTAATCTTATGAACTGAATTGTATCAAGAAGTCATTTAATTGAAGACAATTTTGTGGGGTTTTTTTTGCACAAAATCGTTTCCACTGAAAACCCTATGAATACAAATCACCAGCAACCAACATCTGATCAACATAACCAAAAAGAGAAAAGGAAGAAAAACGGAAATTATTTATTCTCACACAAGTAACACACTTAAACAACTCACATACAAGCAAAGAGTCTGTCCAAGCATTAAAAATTTATAGCTTTTCACCGAACTGAATAAGTAAATAAAATAAAGTGGAAAAAAAAAAAAAAAAAAAAAAAGAAGAGAGAGAGGAATAAATGGGATGAATAAAGAGGGTTTTTTATTTCCGAAAAAAAAATTCACAATGAGAAGATGAAGAAGATGATGATCCGAGGAAAGGATGTGCATGGCCTAGCGTAGACGAGAGTTTTGTCACTTCAAACAGCGTTCGAAATAAGTCGTTCCTACGTAGCCCCCTCGCATGGCTTTTGCAACATTCTGCTCAAATAATCGTCGGTTGTTCTGAAGCACTTCTGCAGCATCCTTGTTCAGCGGGTCCTCAGGATTCGGTTCCTGAGAAAAACTTGAAGATGTCAATTTGGTTTCCAGGTGGTTAAACATTATTATTAGCCGTGGAGCTTACTTTCCCAATAAACCAACATCAGACTGACGCAGACATGCGCGTGGCCACAGCCAGCCTCAGGATGATGAAATGAAACATCAGCCGTGTCTGGTATTCAATTTCAACCTACTTCATTCAGTATTCAGGTGTAAGAATCCTAATTCCTGAATGAATTGATTTAACATTTGCTTTTGCCACAATATGAAGTGCCCTATGTGCATCATGACAACATTGGCAGGGTCACTGAGGAGTTCACAATCAGAAATTAAGTCAACAGAAAAGCCTGCTGTGACCTGGGCCTTGATCTCTGACACCTTGGGGGCTACATGCAGCACTTGCAATGAGGTCAAATCTCGTGCTTCCTATTTTACACCAAGACCCACAAGCATCCTCCCCCCCCCTTAGTTGCCACACGTGACAGTTGGCTAGCAATGGCTTTCCACCCACTAACTGTTAACAGCACAGGGAAAAGTCGAGGCAGTGTCAGCAACCTCTGTTTTAAACAAATAAAAGGCATGTTAAACGCAGAGAGCTTGCTGCTTACTGAGTGAAAACAAGGCTGAGGTCAAATTTTGCAATTTGATTTTTTTCATGTTGAAGGAAAGGAAATTGTTGTTTTACGACACACTAACACTAGCGCGTGTTATACGGAGCCAATTTTTCATGTGGATTCAGATGCATCAAGATGCCATAGATTAAACCAGCCATTAGGTACATTAATAAGTACATTTTACAAACGTGGCAGGCACCAACAGCAAAAAAGGTTGAACAATAGGCCAATAGACTGACTGCTAATGACCATTATATAGAGGTCCCCTGTTCATTTCGGAACCTTTTCAGATCGATTCTACAGGCTTTTTTGAGCGACGAGAGACATTTTGAATTTTTATTTTTTTTTGACAACAGTGAATGATATTCAAGACAAATTAAGATTATCCTGGTCAGGCAGAACAGCTTGAAACGAGATGAGTGTGAAATTTCTTTTATGATAACTGCTGAAAGATCTGCTCATTACTGCAAGGTTACTGGTATTGTCTAAAAATAATTGTCTAATAATAAATAATAAAAATAATTGTCTAAAAAAAATATGTCAACAAAAAGGCGTATTTGTCCATTGGGATGCATCCCCGATCATGTGTTACTAGTTCAAAAGAATCAGAGGTCCTCTTTAATAACTTTCAATTTCCTGACGGTCACTTCCAATGGCTGTAACTTCGCCACCTTTGGAGATAATTTCATAATTTTTCCATCAGTTTGTTGGAAATTGATTTTTTAATTGAATCTGCTCCATAAAGAAACAGAAAATTCATAATTGTAAATCTTCAAAAAGCGACTCATTTCAGTAAGCGGCGTCGCATTTGATCTTCCTAACACAGAGATCCTCTGATGAAATATCCATAGTTGCAGGACACACCAACAGTATAATCTCATTTGTGAAGCCAGCGATTCGGATTCCAGGGACGTATGTCATAAGTCAGTACTGCAACTATCTCCCCCCCCCTAACGCCCCCACATTGCAAGGGATAGGACGTATCTGTGGTGTCCAGGCCGCACAGACTGATCATTCAGAGGATATTAACGAGTTCATCACCCCTTCTAGTACAGGGTAAGTAATCGCCTAGTGCTTACTTTATACTCTATGCACCAGACTAAGTACTTCTCCATGCAAGATATACTCAGATTAAGATGAGATTAGAACAAATCCTATTCTTACCAGAAATAAGAACTGTAGACCGTAGACTATGGAGCTGATCGTCAACACAGGTTTCCAATCCTCTCTGAGAAAATACAGGAAAATAGAATCAAATGAGATTTAGTCAGAATAATCACCTCAAAATATTCAAGCACACGTTGCCTTCCAAATCAATGTTGGGGTGATACACCATTGTATCGCATTTCACTTTTGGAGGTTCATGGGGATAACCTTGACCTACTTTGAAACTGAAGGTGAATCGACCGCCTTTATAGAAACCCTGAGGAGAGATAATGTGTTAGGAGAAGAAAAGAAGAGTGATTTAGAGCATACCTCATCCGGACAGATGATCAGCTTAAAGGTAAGAAGATCATCTGGGTCAGGAAATTCTGTTAGACACGTCTTTGGAAGATTCAACTCATTGATGTCTGGAAATAGAAAGGAAAAGTTCAAGTTGAAAACAATGAATAATACATGGAGAACAAGATGTCAGATGGGACTAACAGATGGACAGTCGTACACATTATTAAAGATTATAGGGAAAAAAGTAACTTATTTCTATCTTTATTTTTTTATACTGGGTAAAAATAAATAAGATAATACGGATCATTTTTATTTATTTAATTTCATATACATTATTTTGTTAGAGGCTCAGCCTAGCTTCAAGTTTAAGTAGTTTTACAACTTTTCAACTATACAATAAGATAAAAAGAGCGTTTAAAACTAAAATTATGAAAGATTCAATGAATTATCGTGAAAGTACAGCTGTCAACGAATCAGCTGTGCTTATGTCATGAACAATCCTACAATGCTGATGATCAGCAGATCGAGCCTGTACCCTAAGAATTATATGAAGAAGCCATATCAATAATATTGAGCCATTTTCTCGATTGAGTCACTGGATAACCCTGGTCATCCCGGAGACATCATCCTCATGTTTCATGATCATGATGATGGATCAATTTTGACCTAACGAAAAAAAATATTTTCACTTTCCAACCTTTTGTAATCCTTAATTGAGCAGCAGACGCCTTTTTGGGGCCCATTCCCGATTTGGAATTAGCGGCTCCATCCTTTTGTTGGCCTTTGAGTGAAAACAATTTAATCATGACTAAAACTGCGCGGATTTTCTTGAATCGCACGAAACATCCAAACTTCCCGAAACCTTTCTTCGCAATATTTAACCGGAAGTAAACACATTTATTTTCGTAAAAACATACTCTATTTACAAAATATCTATTTTATTATCTGTATAGCATTATATTTATTTTAAAATATTTTGTGTGACAATAGATGATATATTCATCTTATTTTATTTTTATACGAAACCCAAATTTTTTGCTGACTCTGTATGGTTGTGAATGTTCTTGAGTTGTGCTCAGAAGGCATGAGGGGGGATGAGTAAAACGCAGAAAGCAGAAAGCAGAATCCTGAGAGTGTTATAAATGCTTCGGAGAGCCAGATAAAACGTTTTATCGATCCCCAACATCAATAAATAGAAATATACGACATATTTCCTCCTACTGCAGTTATAATTATCAAAAAATTTCTTTTAAATTTGTTTAAATATCGATAAAACATCTGCCTGCTTGCGGCGCGACAGCGATCAGGTGCCTGATTCCGGTGGTTGCTTATTCTTCATGCATTACTTGCACTCGCAAGGTTAATGCGTTATGAAGGGGTTTCCCCCAATACTCGCAATTCATTTTGCTGCATTAATTATGGTATCCTCAGGATCCCAGTGAAGTTTCAATGCATCCTCATGACCATTTAAAAATGATTGCAATCTCAGGACGCTTTGCATATTAATGCATCCTCAGGATGCTAAGGAAATTTTTGCATCCTGAGGATGTATTTTATTTATCTAGTGTAATTTCAAGGCATCTTCAGGACGCTAAATTTAATATTGCATCCTAAGGACCCTTAAGAGATCATTGCATCCTCAGGATGCTTTAAAAATTATTGCATCCTCAGGACGATATAGCAATTATTGCATTCTAAGGACGCAATAGCAATGATTGCATCCTAAGGACGCAATAGCAATTATTGCATCCTCAGGACGCTATAGCAATTATTGCATCCTCAGGACGCAATAGCAATTATTGCATCCTAAGGACGCTATAGGAATTATTGCATCCTAAGGACGCAATAGCTGTTATTGCATCCTAAGGACGCAATAGCAATTATTGCATCCTAAGGACGCAATAGCAATTATTGCATCCAAAGGACGCAATAGCAATTATTGCATCCTTAGGATGCAATAGCAATTATTGCATCCTAAGGACGCAATAGCAATTCCAGAGAAAATGGCAACCATTTTTTTTTTTTTTCTCCATGAATGCGTGGAAGCAACAACTATGTGAATACACAAACAGATTGAATAGCAAATGGTGGGCGACCCATGTAACCTGTAATTGGATACAAGAAATGTAACTATTTATTTTGTTCATCATGTAACTTGAGTTGCAAAACATACATGCTATTTTTTCATAAATGAATTTATTTCTTAATAAATATATCAATAAAACTACAAAAAAGGAAACACAAGTACACCTGAAATGAATGAATGTATGAATGTACAAAAAAAACACCTGACATATTTATGAGTAAACATTTAGACATATTTATTGTTTCTGTACAGTAGCAAGCATCGCTTCCAAAGTTGTCAGGAAGGCTTTTGGAGCCAGCGTGTGGCTTCGGAGGGAGAAAGATCGCTCCAGGGTAAACAATTCGCTCATTTTCACTAGTGCCTCTTCCAATGGGGGTCTGTATGGAAAAGAATATTTAAATGAAATTCAAATAAACAGATAACTGACCTCACATTTTCGCTGAAGGGAAGGTGGAGTTCCTCATAGTTCTCCTTATTTAGAACCTCTTTGAAATATTCCACGAGATCGTCCACCTTCCCTTCAGTCATGGTGGAAAATCTGTTGGGGTTCAAACGCTTGTTTTTCTGTTTGAATCCTTTGACTGGGGATCAATGGGGTTTCTGTGAAGAGAGGAAAAATATATATAAGCACAGACTACAAAGTAACAATTTCCTTATGTTCCTTTTCTTTTCCTCATGTTAAAATCCTATTAGGAAACAATTAGTAAGAAACAGTTAACTCACTCTGGGTAGAGCATTAATTGCTGAGGAAGACATCCCTTCCTCAATCCTTCGTTGCTGACCAAGTACCAAAGCCCAGAAGGCCTAACACTTGCATTCCTGCAATTGAAACAATAGTATGAGAGGTGTCGCCTTATCATCTTTGTAGCGACTCCACCCCTACATTGATGTATAGTCCCAAAAATGATCCGGAATAACAATAACGAGGTCTGATTACTTGATAACGACTTTAATGTTACCTTCTGAGTGAATTTCAATAATCAGGCAAATCCCGGGGTTGGTTTGTGCGGTCTGTAGATGGTAGTTGGTGACTGGGTGACTGTGGCTGACTGGACTGTGTCTACTCTGTGTCTGTTGGATTGGAAATGTGTGTATTTATATACTGGGTTTGTGGAAGCCTTCAGTTTAGCATGTAAAGTGTGGATCTACAACAGAAGGCCTTCTGTTGATGGTATCAGTTTATCGGTGTGAACTTTGTATCTTCGGTGTGAATGGACTGTTTGCAATAGTAGGGGTCATTTGGTACTTGTCAGCCATCAGCGATGTATGTATGTTCGTGTATTCTCTGTCCCAAAAGTATAATACATTGCCATAAAGATTGACCTTGTTTATATTTTCTGGTTAACAGCAAACAACTTACCTTCTTCACTAGCCTTCTCTCGCACTCTCTTCCTCGAAGTTCCTCCCACGTACTTTCGTCTTCTGGTCCATTTCATTTCTCATTTTCTCGACCTGGACCTTCTCAACTGCAAGTCTCTTCCTCTCTTCCTCAATCTTCATCTTCTCTTCTTCAAGTCCTTTCCTCTCCTCTTCTAACACTTTCTTCTCCACTGCCTGCCTCTCCCTTGCATACTCTAGAAGCGTCCTATCCGGCAGCTGAGTCTGAGCTGACTTGTGTCGTCTGTTCTTGGATCTGGCCACAGCACGCTTTTCTCTCTCCCCCGTCATCTTTCTGAAATATAACGTATCGTACAACATGTAATGAATAAATGAACGGATGGGGTTTTTTTTACGGCACTCTGATCTTTAAAAAAAACAACATGTAATTATATGTGACCCTGAGAAAGAAAGAGCACTGTTATCCAATTAGCGATCCGTCCAAGTCAATTTAAATCGACCTATCAGTAATATACATGTATCTTGCACGGGGGCACCGGATAGCTCAGTGGGTTAAACCGCTGACTACAATCCAATGCCGACCGTGGGGGTCGAGGTGAGAGGAGAGGTGGAGAAGGTGAAAGAGGTAGTGAGGGTGGAGATAAAGAGGACGTCGAAAGGAGGGGAGAAAGAAGAGGATTATGGACTTATGGTGTATGGGTTGCAGAAAAAGGAGGGAAGGACAAATGAGGAAATTATTGGGGATGTCCTACAGGTGTTAGGACGGAAGGAAGAGTAAACCGCAGGAAGTTTTTAGAATGAGGGAGAGAGTAGTGGGATTAGACCAGTGGTGGTGGAGTTTGGTTCGGAGCAGGAGACGTAGAAAGTGCTGGAGAGGAAGGTAGCATTGAGGAGGGATGATGATTTTGCTCGTTTTTTTTTAAGTTGGATCTGTCGAGGGAAGAGCGGGAAGTGGTAAAGAACAAGAGGGTAGAGAGGAAGAAGCAGAAGGAGAGGGAGAAGGAGGAGGGAGGAAAATCAGGGGGAGAGAGTTGAGTGGGAGGAATAGGGATGGAAGGGGAAGGGAATTGAAAGTGGTTTTTAAGAATGTGAGAAAGATCAGGAGTGTGGTTAAGCAGCGTGAATGTCTGGTGTACATAGCAAAAGAAAGGGTGAATGAATATAATAATTATGTGTAATAAATGAAAGTGGTTTGAATGATGATGATGTGAAATGTCAATGCTGTGCATGACACAGCTTTTCGTATCATACTATTCATGTACTCACATAAAAACCTATAAACACATAACAATTATAAACACATATAGCACACTGAATATCAATAGTCTCAGTTAAGTAATAATTAAAATTGGTTGGGATGATGAAAAAGGCTGGCTCCAAACGCGACGGCCAGGTGCGATTATAGTCTTGCTGCCGTGATTAAATATACTGCGATCTACCGCCATGGGGGATCTCCTACTTACACTGCATGCCTGTTGTTTCAAGGCTTACATAAGCATTGGCTACGCGCTTCTAACCGGTGTTGGGCGGTTTGTGGAGTGGGAATTCATTCCAAGTGAAACTGACATGCCATCATCGTCTATAGTCTTCTATGCGTCCACGCGATCCCCGTTTCCCGAGATTATACCATTTGCCAATTAGAGCATTAATGTCAGAGATTATATAATATCATTACAACAAGCTGCACACTGCGGGTCTTCTTTTAGATAGAATCTTCGATAATGTGTTACTATGCACATTTGAGGGGATCGAAGGGGTGACTGAGCGCCGCTAGCTCTTATTTTTCACATCGCCTTAATTGTTGATTGCGTAATCACTCTCATCCCCTAATTATTTATTACATGTATTATGATTGGATTATGCATGGCTTTCTAACGAGAATGTAAGTGTTTAATGTGAACTGGCGTTTTCAATTATGCCCAAAACGTCTTTCCGTGAAAGTGGACCCGTGATTCGGCCATAGAGAATCGCTTCCTCCACTGCTTTAGGAGAGATATCCATCTCTTTTGGAGAGATATTGGAAAATAAGAC